>QANY01013389.1:260450-785450 GCA_003255025.1 Datisca glomerata | reverse complement strand
ACTCTCAAAGGTTGTTCATTTAAATCTAGCTCTACGGTTAGCCAGTGAGATTTTAAGTCGTTTATAGCAAACAAAACCAATACAATAGCATTTTAGCAAACTTGACAAAATATTTTCTAAAGGACATAATATGAAAAATGTCTAAGAATAGATACTTGATCATAAGTATCCCAAGCCCTTCCAAAATGGGGTCTCATTCGAACTATGTAAGCTCACAATATATCACTGTCTTCTAATGTAAACCCGGATGGATTAGAATCATATATTTCACATCTACCACATATATTAGTCTGCATTTGAGGTTAACAATATTGATCATTTGGTGAATGTGTTCGTAATGAATTTGTAGTTTGGAAAAAAAATAAAAAAGCTTACTCGAAAAATAAGGTCAGCAATATTGATTTTAATATATGGGTGGAAGAGTTGAAGATCCCTCTGAATATTAAGCAAGTGCTCATCAACATGCTGCTAACAAAATAGGGAAATTAGCTGTTATATGTTGCAAAACAGAACAAAATTTCAACTGGTTGAATTCTAAACTAATTAAATACTAACCTCTGATTCTAACCATTCAAGTAGATGCACGAGCATGGTGAAGAATTTCCTAACCAACCGTATGCATGCCAATTTGGATCGTAGTGCAACAAAACAAAATATATATTTACAATCATCTAACCTTCTTTCAAATATTTAATGTGCAACCATAAGTTCAGGAAATTACCTATCATCGACGTAGTCATACCACTCATCAAATCTTTTCTCGTCAACTGCAAGAGTTTCAGCAAATGATTTCAATGGTACTAAAGCGGTTTCTTTCTTGAATTTTTCAATCCGACGTTTTCTTGTAGATCTGTCCACGTTAACTTGACATATTAAGATGAAAAGTGCTTTCTCTTTCCCAACTCTTCAAGAACCTCTACAATGTCAGATTCAACTGACGTTGTCCCCCCCCCCACTTCATTCTCTACCCCTCGAGGGTAAATAATGTCAATTGGATTCTCCGGAGACTTTTGGACTTGATGTTGACATGAGCTGAAAGACTTTTCCACTCGATGTTTAACCGAGGAAATTACAAACTTTTCCATTTGAAGAGTCAATTCTTCAAGAACCTCTTGATTTGTGGATTTTTCCACTTGAGAGTGAGTCCCCTTAGTAGGTACCTCTACCTCTATCTCGACAGTGGGCTCTTGATTTGTAGACTTTTTCACTTGAGAGTCAGCCCCCTCAGTAGGTATCTCTAGCTCTATCTCACCAGTGGGTTGTTCCTCTTGATTTATGGTATGTTCTAAGTGAGAGTCAATTTCTGCTTCATCAAAATTTTCCTGACCTACGTTTCCTTCATCAACAACCATCTTCTCATAATTTTCCTGACCATCCTTAACAGCTATATAAAAAGAATGAACATAAAATTTACCAAAATCATTCCCAAATGGGGATTTCACAGACTGCTCTATAAGGACTTATAGCTTATCTACAATGCTTCTTAACTCCTTCTTCATATTAGCAGCTTCTTTTTCAGCATTGAGGAGTCAGCCTTCAGAGACTTAATGTTTGAGTTCATGATATCCAATTTCTTTTTTGTCTCATCTATAAAAGTAGGAAAGACATCCTCACCACTATTAAAATGACAATATGTAGAGGCCTCTATATTTGAAACTTCAACCTCAGTTACACTATGAGGCAAATGACTCTATTCTTGTAAGCCCACCTCTTCATCTGAGCAACATCCCCAACTTGATGAACTTCAGCCACAGTCTTCCAATAAGGTTGTTGCTCTTCAACATCAGTTGAGTTTGGAGTCAAATGTACCTTCAACTATAAATTAACCTAAACAAATATATGACATTAATATCTCATGAATAATTGATAGCAATGAAAAATATTATAAAAATTGAAAATTAGGAGTTCTTACAATTTTTTGAGAAAAAATTTTCCTTATACACAGTCTTGTGCGAAACAAATGGTGCTTGTTGTCCAGTTAAGTAATCTTAGAAATCGATTAGCAACCTTTATCACGTATAAGCTATCAATAGTCGGGATAATCTCATATACCCAAACCTGTATAAATCAATAATAATTATTCTCCATTCATTGAAAGCATATAAAAAATAAGAGAAAAATGAAGATACCTGAAAATAATATGCGATACCTCCCAACGCATATGTAATCTCAGTAGTTTTTTTTCAACCTTCTTCTTCTTTTTCTTTTGGCTACCAATGTTATCCTCATTGTTATCGTCTTTTGGAATGTTATTCTTCAATGCCCGTATCCTCTTTCCAAAACATACCTCATCCCAAGGATAACTATTGAAATCATCTAGATTATCAACTAGCATCACCCACCTTTGGCTAATTTTCTTTTTTTTCTCCTTCCCGAATAATACATGCTCCAACAAATACAACAGACCTAGCTTTACATCTACTACATCCTCAACACCTTTGCTACCAAAAAATACTTCATCTAACCCCTTATTATTGGTGTTGTCATCTTGGTTGAAGTATTGGTCCCTAATTCTATTAGGGGTTGTCTTGCCATGACTACCAAGAATAAGAGGAGCGCCAAAGCGAAGGCCAGTTATCATGAACATTTTCTCTGGGAGAACCTAATTGCTTTCCTAGCTATAAGAAAACAAATCTCATAATTGGAAGTGTTATCATCCTTTGGCTTAGCTTCTCTAAGAAGCATATGATTACCTATGGTTCCATAAAAGTGGATACTTCATGTGTCCAATGTATGACAAAAACATGTTTGCTGAAATAGAATCTTCTAAGATTATGTGAGCTTCTCATTCAAGTTTTGAATGACATGTAAGTTGGATAGACAATTCACTCTTCAAGAGATAAATTCATCTTCATTTAGGTATGGAGTCAGTTGAATCTTTGGAGCCATGATCTGTTGAAAGATGTAGCTAAAAATTATATTTCAGGATTTATTTATACACATAAAAAACACTTGATTGACTACTGAATGGTTCAAGTAGTCGGATACAACTACTTGAAGGATTTAAGTAGTAAATAAATGACTAATTCAAGGGTTCAAGTAGTTAGATCCAACTACTTGAACCCTTCAAGTAATTACTTATTTTGATTACCAGGATCAAAATCACTACTTGAAGGGTTCAAGTAGTCAGATATAACTATTTGAACCTTTTAATTAGTGAACAAGTGACTACTTGAAGAGTTCAAGTAGTCGGATATAACTACTTGAACCCTTTAAGTAGTGAACAAGTGACTACTTGAAGGGTTCAAGTCAAATAAAACTACTTGAACCATTCAAGTAGTTACTTATTTTGATTGTCAGGATCAAAATCACTAGTTGAAGGGTTCAAGCGGTCAGATACAATTACTTTAACCCTTTAAGTAGTGAACAAGTGACTACTTGAAGGGTTCAAGAAGTCAGATACAACTACTTGAACCCTTCAAGTAGTTACTTATTTTGATTGTCAAGATCAAAATCACTAGCTGAAGGGTTCAAGCAGTCAGATACAATTACTTTGACCCTTTAAGTAGTGAACAAGTGATTACTTGAAGGGTTCAAGCAGTCAGATACAACTACTTGAACCCTTCAAGTAGTTACTTATTTTGACTGCCAGAATCAAAATTGCTACTTGAAGGGTTCAAGTAGTCAGATACAACTACTTAGACCCTTCAAGTAGCTACTGGTATTGACTGTCAGAATCAAAATCACTACTTAGAGAGTTCAAGTAGTAAGAAACAACTACTTAACCCTTTCAAGTAGTTACTTGTTCACTGGATAACATAGTGTCATAACCAAAATAACTACTTGAAAGGTTCAAATAGTCATAAAAAACTACTTGTACCCTTCAAGTAGTCACTTGTTCATTGGATAATTGACTGCCACTACAAAAGTAGTTACTTAAAGGGTTCAACTACTTACTATTGTAGTCAAAATGCCTACTTGAAGGGTTCAAGTAGTCCTAAATAACTACTTGAACCATTTACGTAGCCAATAGGTTCATATGAATATCACAAGCATCTATTGCAAATAAGCATCGAACAATACAGACATACAGAAGATTATAATCATCAAGAGAAGCGATCTAACCCTAGATGATTTTCCCCCACCCTAGTACAGAAAAGTCCCAATTTTTGAACCCTAGACAATTTTCCCCCAACTTCTAGTTAGAAGAACTAAAGAAAGAAGAACGAAATTAGTAAATCAAGTCCTTTTCTGCGTTAAAAAGGAGAATAATGGGTACCTGAGTTTGTCTATGAAGAATAGGTCGAACGGTGGGTCTCGTGCTGAGAAGAATGGTTTTGCTGAGTGCAGTGTGTCTCTAAAGAAGGAAGAAGAAGAAGAAGAACGGCAGAGATTGTCTCGTCGAAGAAGCAACAATTTTTCACTGAGAAGAAGCAAGTTTTGAAGAAGAAGAGAGAATAAATACGAGAATGAAGACGGGGAAGAAAAAATTAGGAAAGGAAGAGACACAAAAACTGTCAAATCGATCTTTGATGTGTAACTACCTTAGGAAGAGGGTGAATAATTATTTTGAGTTGATTTGGTGGGCTAGGGGTATAATTTCTTGATATTTGAGAAATGGGTATATTTTTCCTTAGCAAACTTAGAAAGGGCGTAGTTTTACAAATTACCCAAAAAAATTTGTTATAACGCTTCGATTTCATCTTTTTTCACTTCCAAAATTTTGTTCAGCCATAAGAACTGTTTTTAAAATCAATTTTCTAGAAAATGACTTCAGACAAAGTAATCAGCCATTTCTCCTTTTTTTTCAATAGTAAAATTCATGAGGTAAAAATTGTCCAATAAGAAAGTCAGGAAAACTAGCTTCTCAAGTGCCATCTCTGCACAAGGGTTGCAATTCCAACTCATATGAAACAAACCAACAGTTGGGAAATTTCCCAACTGTATGTTTTTTTTTAAAATTAATTAAATTACATTAATCTTTGGCCTTTTTAGAATTAAGACTAAGCTAATTTTTAGAACACTTAGTTACTATAGGGTATTCACGTTGAGTCACTTATTTATCAAATAAGTCTCGTCACAATGAAAGCCAAATCTGAGACTAGTAATGAGACAGTAAAATATATTTGAATAAATATTTAATCAAATCTATCAATTAAAATCATAACCAAATTTAGTAATTATTAATTAAGATTAATTCTACTGTAAAATCGTAACTGAACTCCAATTGTATTTTACATTACTCGGCGTAACTATCATTGACCTCTTATTCATTAAGTAATGCCCCTCATTAATATAATAGCGTGTATAATTAGGTTAATTATTATCGACCTAATATTTATACACAATCTTGATATCCTTAGGTTCCAAATTCATTCTACCGGTTAACTATGATAATCTTCATACTTGATGTCTCAAGTAAAATTAACAAATATCTAGTACTCCACAAGAGATACTAAGCTCTTAGCTTATTATGACCACACAAATGAATTTCCTAAAAGGTACTATGTCACTTAATTAAAATTGTCTATGGATTCTACTATTGAGAGTCTATGGACTCACTCTATCATCCAACCTAAGGAATATATTGACTCATAGAGTCTCATTCTTGATAGATCAAAATTACTAAGCTATTAAATATGAGCTTATAACTTTCTCAAGATTGAGAGCCCTCAAATAATAGGAATGAGTCTTGATTTTCATTTGATAGTATTTTACTGAAAATCATACTCATTAGTACTTTCATTGCATTCCAAATGCACTAGTACATTAACTAGATACTCAACCTAGTGACCAAAGTAAATCACTTTACACAATAGAGTTAATGTACTACAATATTTTCTTAGTAAAGCGTCAAGCTCAGTAGACTGTGAAATTAAGTATTTACAACTCATAAAGAACTCTTAGTTAAATATCTTGTTCTAATGAGCTAAACTTCATGAGATCCATAAATAAAGTACTATTATACTTGTGGACCTTTTACAAGAATGCATTACACATAATATAAGAATAAACTATTTATTATTAATCAAAATTCAATAACTCAATAAATACAATAGAATTTCAGTGCTTTTTAGGGAACAATCCTAACAATCTATCACTTTCCCTAAAACACATCTACAACCAGCTTAACCTCCATGTTCTCTACATGTGACCCAAAGACTTTGTGGCTAAAGTCTTCATAAACTAGTCACTTAGGTTCAACTTTTGAAGTAATCTAATTGAAAATTTGAATCCACATACCCAACTGATATGAGATTCTCACCATGATAGAAAAGCACATAATCTCTCGTTCTCCTAAGATACTTGAGTATATGTTTCACAACAATCTAGTAAAATCCTTCAGGATTTAACTGATATCTACTGACTAAGCCTACTATGAAATATACATCTAGCATATAATATAACATACTTAAGATTTCCCACTATCGAAAGCAAGGGAACTGTCTTGATGTTATTTGTTTTATCCTATGTTCAAGATAAGCACACCATTCTATATTTAAGTCTCGAAAGAACTTAATTCTTAGAGTGAAGACCAATTTTTTTAAGTCTTTGATATCATAAATTTAGACAAATATGGTTTTATCAGTGACATTTAATTCTACATTATTTTCGATGATAAAAAGTCATCTACTTAAAAAACCAAGAAAATCATTATGTTTCCTTCCTTTCTCTTGCACCGTCATGGCTCATTATGACCTTAATCAAAATCAAAACTTTGATTACATTTTCAACATAACGTTCCTAGCCCTTAATGCATGCTTAAGTCCAGGATTGGATTAATTCATCATGTATATCATAATTTTTGTCCTTTAGTGACAAATCCAAAAATTGTGACTTAAACATATTCACTTCAAGATCGCCATACAAGATAGCATTCTTGACATCTATTTTCTAAAAACTCAAAAACGATTTTGGTTCAATGGATACACTACTTTATAGACATGAGCATGTCTATTAGTGAAAATGGTCTACTATAATCAATATCCTCTTAATAAGTATGTCATTTTGCACTAAGTCTAGCCTCAAAGGTCTTAACATTTCATCTATTTCTCTTTTTCGCTTGTAGATCCTCAACACCCAATAATCTAGGGATTCTACAAGCATCCATACTCCATTAGAGTTGATGAAATCATTTTCAAATTTCATTACCTTAAGTCAGTTATTTACTTTGCATCATTTACAACCTTTATGCAGTTACTGAGATCTGAGTTATGTTCATCTGAGATGGACTTGAAAGTCTCAGTCGAACATGAATCTCTCAGTTCGTCATGATTCCCTCCCACTACAACGTAGTGGTTGAGATCTAGCTCACGTTCCGTCAGGATTACCATACCGAACTCTTCTAAGAACATTTATTTCTCATACGAACGAGAAATGCTCCCACCGCAATAAGGTTGTGTAGTACTAGGAAGTACTTTATTCTTATTCTCTTGACTAACTAGATTCTCGGTAACCTTTGGACTTATCTATTTCCAACTTGATTGCGTGACATATGCATTATTGGAAAATTCTTCCAAATTTGTGTTGCGTCTAGATATTCTTTTTGAAATATAATCTTCTTCCAAGAATACAATATTTATACTTACAAATGCTTTCTATTCTTGGTACTATAAATACAAATAACCCATATTCTTTTTTACATAGCCTACAACTAGATATCACGGTCAGATTAAAGTCGTAGTTAATATCCATTAGTGTCGATAATATTTTCAATAATGATGCTAATGGGTTCGTGGACAACATTTTAATTAGTGAAAAATAATAAATATCTCAATCATTACATACACATTATAACTAAAGCATACGTCATAACATGAAAAGAAACTAAAAAAAAATTAACAAGCACTGTATGCAATGATACCATAACTCTTATAAACATACGCACGTTTAGGCAGAATGCACACTTAAAAATTTAAGTTAGGTAGGATAGCTTCATCACCGTAAAGTACGGGCTGTTCGTCATCTATACTTGGGCTTTCTAAGAATTCCACTAGGATACTTCTCTTTCCTTGGGTCTTCGTAGATGATCCTAGAGTGGCAAGGGTATTTTCATGGGAGTCATCTTCTCTTCGTATTTGTGTAATTTTTATAATTTTGTACTCTTTGGCGTTTTCCAATAATTTATTTACCAGCTACAGATACTTGGCCATCATTTTGTCCTTGGCAGTATAGTTTCCTGTAATTTGGTTACTTATGAGTTGGAAATCACAAGAAAATATTAACTTTTGAATCATGAACCCCGCTCTTGCTCCTCATTGGATGGATGCGCCAACTAGGAATAACTTTCAATCTCCCTCAGATGCATTTGTGCTGCTGTTTGGTATGACCTAATCTCGAGTGGGTTATACAACAAACTCCACTAAGGCATGTCCTTTATTTGATTTCCTAGGAACATAGTGGATCTCGTACTGTCCTAGCGAAATCTACTCTGTTGTTACTATTATCGTGTGCGCTTGAAAGTAAGGCTTAAGCTTGCCTAATATTGTTACCAAAGCCAATATGATTTTTTTTCATTTTATGGTATATGGCCTCTGCACCCGTGAGACATTTAGTAGTGAAGTGGACCAGATTTAGCTTCTCATCCTATTCTCTAACTAGAGCGCACTGATAGTCGTTTCTAACACTGCTAAATACAAGTAAAAATCCTCATCAGGATGTGGTTTCGAGAGTAATGGTGGTAAATTAAGTACATTTGAATTTCTAAAAAAGTGGTTTCACATTCTTCTTCCCATCATTAGGGAAAATTTTTCTTCATCCATGAGTAGAACGATATGCATTTGTCTGTAGATCTCGCTAGAAACTCGCCAATTGATGCTAATTTTCCTGTTAAGCTGTGCAGGTCTTCCAGAGTTTTCAACAGCTTCATTTCCATAATCACCTAGACTTGATCGTGATTAACATCAATGCCTCTCTATGTGACCATATGCCAAAGGAATTTCCTAGCCATTACTGTTAATGCACACTTATCCGAGTTTAGTTCATATTGTTCTTCCGCAGATTGATGAAAGGCGTTTCCAGGTGGTAAACATGGTCTCCTCTGCCCATTGTCAGTATGATCTTCATCTGGAAGATGTGATTCACCAATCTCTAGTAAGTTTCTCAAGCATTTTTTTGTCCAAAAGGCATTGAGTGGATTCACACACCTTTTATCATGTCCGTCACTCATCAAAACGTCACTTTTGGACTCAATTTTGACATTCAAAACTTCCGAATTGTATTTTCCTCGTGAAATTGAAGATTGTCGGTTCTGAGTTAACGTTTTAGAGGTTTTTGAATTGGCTCATTCATATATTGGATGAGAAAGTTATGATCGAAATATCACAGCTGTTGCAATGTACTCACTTGCTGTTGTCGGTGTCTGGTTCGGCTTGAACGCTCATGTTTCAAGACCTGTTTGTACTGTCATGTTCTAAGTTATTTATTTCCTTATCACGTTTCTTATAGAATCTTGAAGTTGTATCTTTTTTTTATTTTCAGGACTTGAGATATAATCTTCACATTGGACTTTATGGCCAACCTTCAAGCTCTTCTCACTACACCTAGATCAGACGTGCCACCACCCATCCTTTGTAAATCATGAAACGTGGTAAATGATTTTGCATTTTGTGTCCTTTGAAGAATGAAAAAGACCGTTGAAGTGAATGGTTTTTCAGACCATTCTTTATAGCTGGAGTAAGAGAGTAGAAGCATGGAATTTGTGATTGTAGAATTGGTCCTCTTTGTGACGAAGGCACGGGGTAATTTGCCCATGTCCCCTATTACTCTTAGTAGTCATGTCAAAATGGCAGTTGGCTGGCATCAGTGGGCATAATACATCTTTTCAATCCCCGAGCACGTTGCAATTTTGTGGCGCTGGAAATGTGTTCGTAGCTCATTGTGAATCATGAGTCTTCTATAATGCAGCCTTTGTTGTTACGTTGGAGCACACATTCTCACCCTTTCATCACAACTTGGGGGGAGTTCATGCCAAACACTTTAGGATGTGTACTTTTTGTTGCGTGTTCCTTTCTTCTGCGATCATGATGTGACTGTGACTATACTAGAACCTGACGCCAAAACTCATAGTTAAATTCTAGATCATATCTTTTCTAAGTCTAATCTATTATCGAAATATAAAATAGGAGGTCAAAATTTTCAGGTTGACTGTGCCATTATTTATAAAACGTCAATGTTTCCATCAAGAAAGGAGGAGAGCCACACGAGCTGCATCCAGACCCGTGCTTTTGGGACAAGATAGTAGAACTAGCAGCCTTCATTGGAATGTGGTTATCACAGTACATACTTCAAGGTAATACTGATATTTTTTCCATTCAGTATATCATTATTATGTTATATTGAGTGTAAGTTATTATCATACTACTGCACTTACCATTATTATCCTTGTCTTCCATATTATATTTTATGCATTTTCGTTGAACATGTGTTTGTCTATTAATTCAGGGCTTTAGAACAAGGTGATGATCAGACGCATGTTCTTGATGGCTCCCAGTTAGCAACATGTCAAAAGGTTGCTTTGGCCCCTCTATTCATGGGGACTTTGTATTATCTACTTGATCTCGTTCATCAAGACTTAGGGTGATAATTGAGTGAGATCGTGACATTCGTAAACCATGCATTCCTGCAAATGTTCGTGCGGGAGCATCATCCCAGGTGCCCGCCATCGAGGGTCAATATTTGAACCTATGCAGATTTGATCATCCGCCTCGAGCATGATCCTGGAGTGGTGTAAGGACCCTAAAATTGTTAAGGTACTAAGCTAAAGCAGGGTCACGTGTTCTCTCTTAGCCTTGTCAGCTCATGACTCAACTTCTTTAACCTCACTGCCAGATCACCTTTGGTTGTTAAGAAAGAATCATGCTCTCTCGTGTGCTCCAATGATTGCTTGACAGATTTCTGCTCTTACTAACAAACTAGATTCTTTCCTCTTCCTTTTATCTTTTAGTGCTAATATAAATCATGTGCTTGTCTATTACTGTTGAGAATGATTATCTTGAGTGTTTGAATACAATACCTAAATTAGCATTCAAGCTACATTTATTTTCCTCTTCTTTACATCTTTCCTTAAGCTTAACTTGGTATCAGAGCCATTAATGGCTTCCTTTGATTCAATCACTCAAAACAGAGAGACTTTTGAAAAGACTCCCAAAAATGCCACGGAATTAAACCATTTCTCTAATAATCTTCATTCCACTCTGTCTATTAAGCTCGACAGAGACAATCATATTATTTGGAAGGCACAAGTTGTACCAGCCATTATTGGACATGGTCTAAGTGAGTTCATCCTCAACACTAAGATAAACCAGTTGAAAACCTAGATGATGGCTCCCTCAACCCTGAGTATATTCAGTGGGTTCGTAATGATCAACTGCTTCTCAGTTGGCTAAGGTCAACTATGAGTCATAGGGTGTTTGGCTTAGTCCTGCAATATGAGACCTCAAGAGGACTTTGGCTTGCTCTAGAAAGAACCTACGCAAACAGATCAAAGGCTAAGTTACTAAGCCTAATTCACTGTACATCATAAGAAAGGATGACAAAAGTGTACTAGACTATATAGATGTTATGAGAACCATTGGAGATTTATGGTATAGGCACAATATTGAAAATGGTATAGTAGTATTATCAATTAAACTTAAAATTATGTTTTTAATAGATACAACTGATGTATATTTCTTACACAATATTTGTTACTATAACCAATTCTGATTAAAATGCCATGAAAATTATTATTTAGTCACAAATTTCGTTAGTTGATAAGATTTCTTAAAAACATTAAATGTGAAATATTGTTCAGAAATTAGTGTTTTCATCTGATTAATTATACTTTGATCAATTTATGTTTTTATTTAACAAATTACAGAATGCATAACTACATTAATGGTTTGAAAAGAAATATAATAATTGGATTATGTATTATGTAGAAAAAGTTGACCACATTCCGGAGGGAATTTCCAACCAAAAGAAGAAAAAACGTGTGAGTTGATAAGCCCTCCTTTTCCATTAGTTCCATTCTTCAAAATGCCACTTATCAAGTAAATTATGATTTGTATGTTTTTCGGAAACAGAAAAAAAATATCAGGTTTAGGTTTTTTTTTAAACTTATTCGATCACGTGAAAACGTGGCAGTTGAGATCAGTTCCCCTTTCCTTATTCTTCAGGACGTGCAACCTATTGAAATCAGAAATGCTTAAATTTGAAATGATAATATTTTGCATAATATCAATTTATTCTTTTAGTTTATTTTCTTACATGCAAATACCTCAATTTTCTCACTTCATATTCATTCTCCTTGTTTTTAGCCATACAGATTGATGCTAGTTGTCAAAGCTAGAATTATTTGCTTTCCTTTTCTTCTGTATTTGTTATTTCTTCTTTCCTCGTATATATAGGTGAGTCTTGTAGAGAATTAAAAAGGAAATGAATATATTATTCCCGTTGATTCTTCTTTGAAACCTATTGCTCTTAGAAATTGGTCTCTCAGCCGAGAAAACCTATTCCCCTTAATATCTTCGAGTCTTTTCTTCTTTGTTGTGTTGTTTTGTGAGCAACCAAGTTACTTTCGTACCATATTCGTTGTAAGTTTCCTTTACATTATCAGTCTTGGAGTTCATGTTTTACGATTTTGAACATATGTGGATTATTAGATTGGATTGCAAAATTATTAATAATTATATAAGTTTGTTTGAATGATTTACAGAATGTGTAAGGGTTAGTTGGTCAAAATTTTGTTTACATATACTTATTTTGCTATTGCATAAAAACCCTTAGAATAGTGTTTGAAACAAAAAAAAAATTGTGTACCTTGAGTTTCATGAAAACTAAGAAATAGTTCAAGAGAGTAAGTTTTGGTTCAATGCTTACAGTTAAAAGAATCAGAGATAATAATCTTCATATATTTGTTGTTATTATCTGGATTGTCATGACTTTGTAGAAGAAATCATGAAAAATAGGTTATGAATAAATGACTTTGTGATCATTCTTTACTTAATTTAGGGTTTTTCCTTTCGTGATTTCAAAATGTAATTGTTTACATGTGTTTTGAAATGATTTTGAGTGACTGAATATTGGTACTAGAAAGATTAAGTTTTTTTTCACAAAACTGGAACTTTTAGATTCACACGGTACACTGTAGACACAAACAGATTTTTCAGAACTCAAACATTGACATTTTAATCTGAAAATTATATGTAGTACTCTAAACATTTTGAAATTATTATAAAAAAAAATTGAAATGAAAGAGATCTCTGAAATTTTATGAAGTTTGGAAGTCACTAGTTAATGCAAAAACGACAAACGTTTAATATTTAAAATTAGTGTTAGTACTATTTGATCAGTTTAACCTAAACAAATTACTGTAGCATGTTGACTATGTAAAAACGACAAACGTTTACTATTTAAAATTAGTGTTAGTACTATTTGATTAGTTTAACCTAAACAAATTACTGTAGCATGTTGACTATGTCCCGAACAATCCTGTAATAGGATAAGTTTTTAATGTTGAAACGTTCTTCCAAACACTACTGCCTTAACTGAAAAATACTTTCATGTGCTGCCAAGTTTCTACGTTTTAACAACCTAAACCACATCGAATTATCTCAAAATTTAACAGGTAAAAATCTGATGTATTGTAGTACTCTTAGGAAGAAATTTAGAATTTTTAGAAACCAATAATGTATTTTGTGATTGTTTTATGCGACACTACTTCAGTCATATCATTCTAAGAAGTAGTGTTATTTCAGAAAATTATTTGCTTTAACTTCTCTCACTACAAGAAAAATGACCATTAGTGACGAAGTAAAATTCATCGCTAAAAGCTTGTCTATAGCGACTAACTTTTTAGTTGGTCGCCAAAGATGAACTATTGTGACGTCATTTTTATGCGTCGCATTAGGTGTCAAGAGAAAATAACAGAAAAGCACCATTTTAGGTCTTTTATCGATGAATACTTAAATTCTTCAGTAAAAGCTTTGTTTTTGCCGACAAAATGAGAAATTTGCCAAGAAAAGCCTCATTTTTAGCGTCCACATTTTTTTTTCGTCAATTAAAGCCTTGTTTTCGCCGACGAAATAAAACTTTTGCTAGGGAAAGCCTCATTTTTAGCAACGACGTTTTTTTCGCTGGTAAAAATGGAGGTGTTAGCGACGAATTAATCTTGTCGCCGCTAAAAGTTATCTAACCTTGTTAACACGACGTAGTTTTAACAAAGTCCAGCTCATAAACACAAGGGTTTTTGCAGGACTATACCTCAAGAAAAAATATTTTATAAAATTATACATTTTCAGTAATTTGTGCACTCCCTAACCCGGGTCCACATTCCCTTCACTCTTTCTCTTTTTTTCCCTCATTACCCTTCTTACACATTGGCTCATACCCTCTCTCTTCATCTTCCATCTTCATCTTCAGCTCTCTCTCATTTTTCCAGAAACCCACTTTCTCATAAACCTATTTTTGTTTTTTACTTCTTCATATTGTATTTGATTTATGATTTTACAACTTTTTATTTTCTAAAAAATTAAGGTTGAGAGCTAAAATTGTAATTTTATTTTTGGAATTTTGGTGGATAATGGGTGAGAATATTGGCCGAAACTTTATGGGTTTTGTTAATTTTGGTTTTTACCCAGATTTGAGAGAGAAAACCCGTAGAGAGAGAATGTATTTTGTTAAATTTAATGGATTTTAGTAATTTTTATAGGTTTTGTTAATTTTGATGGATTTTGCTAATTTTGAGTACGAGTCTACACGATGTATACATGATGGGTACACTAGCATCGTGTAGCTATCATGTAGGTTGCATGATGGGTGCACTAGCATCGTGTATGTTACATGATGGGTATATGAGTATCGTGTAGCCATCGTGTAACCTACACGATGACTACGCGAGCATCGTGCAGCCTACACGATGGCTACACGAGAATCGTGTGCCCATGATGCCCATGTAGCCATCATGTAGTTTACACAATGCCTACACGATGTCTGTGTAGCCATCATGTAGGTTGTACGATGCCCAAGTAGCAATCGCGTAGGCTACATGATGGGTGCACGGACATCATATAGTCATCGTGTAGCCTACACAACGGCTACACGATGCTCCTGTACCTATCATGTTAGCCTATAAGATGGCTACACGATACTAGTGTACCCATCATGTAAGCTACATAATTGTTACACGATATCCGTGTACCCATAATGTAAACTCGTACTCAAAATTAGCAAAACCCATCAAAATTAACAAAATCTATAAAAATTAACATCCATTAAAATTAACAAAATTCTTTCTCTCTCAATGATTTCTCTCCTTGAAATCTGGGCAAAAGCCAAAATTAGCAAAAGTCATCAAATTTCGACCAATATTTTCACCAATTTTCCACCAAAATTTTAAAAATAAAATTATAATTTTAACCCTCAACCTTAATTTTTTTAGAAAATAGAAAGATTGTAAAATCATGAAGCAAATGAAGCATGAAGAAATAAAAATGAAAATTGGTTTACGAGAAAATGAGTTTTTGGAAAAATGAGAGAGATGAAGATAGAAGATAAAGAGAGAGAGTAAGTCAATGTGTAGGAAGACCAATGAAAGAAAAAGACGATAAAAAATGAAAGGATTGTGAGCTGAGGATTAAAGATTGCACAAACTATTGATTGTTTATAATTTTACAAAATTATTTTTGATGGGGTATAGTCTTGGAAAAACCCTGAACACAAGGGGAAGAAAACCCTCTTATTTCATCAATCAAGCACCTAGGCAAAAATCAGCTCCTCACTCCCATGACAGAGTTATTCCTTCCTCACCCCCGCGACAGAGCTCCTCCATTTGTCGTCGTTTTTCACCGAGCTCTCCGTCGTCTTCACGGTGTAGGTAAGCAAACCTCCTTTCTCTCTCTCACTCGGCGCTGTATGTAAGAAAACCCCCTGGACAGAGCCGTTCCCACTTCTTCATTTTCTTCTTTTCTTTTCTCTAACTTTGTCATGTGCATGTTGTTTTGGACCGTTCTATAATGCTTAGGTGCTTATTGATGAAATTTGATGAGGGTGATTGTGATTTTGTGGAAGTAAATAAGTTCTAAGTAAGAAAAATAAAAAATTGAAGACTTGGTGTGAGTTTGGTTAGAAGGAATTACAGCAATCTAATTTTCTTTATAAATTGTTCAAAATAAGTTCTTTTGGTAGAAGCTTGGATCTTCAACTTCACTGGCCAAGAAAAAAAAGTCATTCATCGCAAAGTAAGGATGAGAAAAACTATATCTTATTTTGCAGGTTCATTTGTAGAAGATGTTCTTGTAGCATCAAGCTTCCCCCCGACACTTTTAGTCGTGATAGTACAGAGTTAGCTGTGGCTGATTTTTCTGAATATCCTGACAGCTATTATGCATCTCAATTTCTACTAGACGAGAAACAAGATTTGACATGGTTCTTTCTATAAACAGCGGATCAAGGAAATTTTGTTCAGAGGGGGAACTCATAGAACTTTTATGTAGAAGCTTGTTTTTTTTTTTTTTTGCAAATTTAAAATAAATAAAGTTTTATAATGATATAAAATGATTATGGACATTAATTTTAAAATTCAGTTAATTATTTTGCACAATTTATAAAGAAAATGTGTAAAGACAACAATTAACATGCTTTTCCATTATGAGTTCTTTTGGTGTGAGTGGAGGTAAATAAGTTCTAATTTTGCAAAGACTGTCTTATTTCATTTTCATGCTTTCCATTATGAGTTCTTTTGTTGGGTTATGGCCTTTGAATCCTTAATTGAGAAAGAATTACAACAATCTAATATAACGGGAAGTGAGAAGCATAATTGAGGATTAATGCTAAAAGTTGTAGCTTGTCCCACTCAAAATCATTTTTACAATAAGCATATCGAACCTGGACGAAGCTTTAAAGGTTAATGGTAATTTTAACTGAAACACATAAATATAAAACTAACAAAATAAAACTAGAATGAGCACTGAATAACTGAGTAATTTTTTAGAAATTCCATGAGCTCCTTATATGCTCTGCTCTGAATACACTAAAAATTAACACATCTTTTCTATTTTGTGAGAAGCTCACAATAGTATAGATGTTCTATTTTGACTTTTTTTGTGATTTCAATCATTTGTTTGTAATTTCTGAACCAGTTGAAAATTACCAATCTCTGTTATTCTCCCAGTTAAAAGACCAGTTAGTCCATGGGTAGGTAGATTTAATATAGAGATTGGTGTCATCGTACGATAATTCATACCTCTCCAATATAATGGCTAAAGCAAAGTGACTGAAGAATTCTTGACGCTCATAATTGAACGATTGCAGGTAAAAATGATATTATTTATTGTTTTCTTTGTTATACGGATGAAATAGTTAAAACTTGTTTTTTTTGTAGGTCTTCTTTGTCTTTGACACGACCGATAAAAAAATGATTGATTGGATTAATGAAGAAGCGGCAAGAACATATAGAAATCATAAATACATGTTGCATGCACATTTTTTAACAGTTTGACGATCCTATGATAGCATGACGAAATCCGTATGGGGAGACATCCTAGAGTGATTGGGATGGGTTGTGCACACTTCGGTAGGAGGAACATTTTGTGGTAATTCTGATGCTAAGAACTTATATGATGCTAAGAACCTATTTGATTATTTAAATTCTTAAACTCATAAATTACGGGCAAGCTCAATCACAATTGCTAAAAACAGTAAAAAAACTTACATACAATCATAATGAAGGAAATGTATCATTTCTCGACTACTACCAATATCATCCGGTGATAGCAAATTTTATTTTTACTTTGTTTTAATAAATCTTACTGCATTTGGATAAGAAGTTGCAACTGGGGAAGCACCTTGTCGTGTTCAAATATTTCACGACATGAACTACTTGACTCGTAAAAATTGGTAGAATGACGAGGCTTGAGAAAGATATATAAGTAATTAGACTGATATGTTCTGAATTTGTGGGATTACTGGATTGAGATCCTAAGATATCGACCATAATCTATCATGTTTCGTAGCTGAGATAAGAATTTCTTTTGGACACAGATGATTGATTATAATTTAATTTGAAACTAAAACTGCAAGTATTGAAGAATCCTAACTTGGGTTGATTCTACATATAAGTATACCCTTTATTACACGGGTAAAGAGTATTCACTATGAATGTTTGTGGGAGAGATTGAATTCTTATATTCTCCATATGAACGTATGATCCTCTTTTGCTGCTCTACTGTAAGTTCTTCTGTTTGTTGCATCGATCTAATTGAATTGTTTGTTGAATCCATCTAATTGAATTCTGCATCCTTTTTTCTTTCATTTATTTAGCTCTCAGTTTATTGTTGTTGTGATTTAATTTGGCTTTGAGTATTTAGAGTTGAAGAATGTTCCGTTTGAGCGCCAATTATTTTTCCTCCAGCTCTTCAATCTTTCTGTGATTTCCATCTACTTTTTTCTATTCTCAAGTCTATTGTTGTTGTGTTCTACTGACTTTTCACCT
The DNA here is from genome assembly GCA_003255025.1 of Datisca glomerata. NCBI lineage: Eukaryota > Viridiplantae > Streptophyta > Magnoliopsida > Cucurbitales > Datiscaceae > Datisca > Datisca glomerata. The sequence goes on along the minus strand of QANY01013389.1, from coordinate 767,038 downwards.
GATTTTTCGGGCCTTCCATATCTTCATGGTTTAACTCCACGTAAATAGATTGTTTAGCTATGTGAACATACTAGATAAGCTATGTAAGCGGATCGTTTACTATATGCAACATGCTGTCTACTAAGTAAACATAATACTTCCTCTAAACAATCTGACTATTAGCAAAGAACATGTTTACATAAAGTAAGATATAGTTTATACAGTAAACATATTGTCCAGAATCAGAATTAATCAATTGGTGTTGAGTATTGGAATTAAATCTTACAATCAATTGTTGTTCTTTTCTTTTGTTGAAGTTTCAAGTTAATGATCATATTGGTGCATTGTTTGTGGATTTTATGTTTGTCCTTCACTTTTACAGGACCGCATGTGTTCGTTATGGAATGGTCTTGTCGTTGAGGGTACCCAACTTCGCACTGGTGAAGAAATAGCAGAGGAGGTCTTTGGGAGAAATAAGGGCTTTGGACATGGAACACCACCTACATCGTCATCGTCAAAGCATACAAAAAGTAACCAGACAATTTACGAGCAGAAATGTCCACTATGTGAAGCACATTAGTTGCACAGCTCGTAGTAACGGTTTTACTCCTGCTCCTCGCGACAACTCGTCTACTTCTTGAACAATTCTAGTTTTTTGAAGTTTCTCTTGAACAAGTTTAATTCTGAGAAACTTTGCTAATTAGGAAACAAGTATATGAGATCTTTTTTTGAAGCTTCTTGAATCTTTATTTATGTTGAGAAACTTTTTTTTGTAATTTATACAAAGTTTATGCACTATCCAAACATGATAATTGTAATATGTATATATTTATCTATGTATGTTAATTTTTTTCTTATTTCTTTTGTTGTCTAAAACCTAGTCTTGTAAAATTGAGACCTAGTTAATTAGTTTTAGAATTTCACAGACCAAATTATACAAAAATATAAAAAAAAATATTAAAAAATTAATTAAATTAGTGTGAGATTTTCAGTGACTAAAGGCATATTCCTTGTAAAAAACTATAGCGATGAAAACTACTTTCGTCGCCAAGACTTTTAGAGACCTTAGCATTTCCATCGCCGTATACAACAATGACAAAAATTTATTTCCAAAACTTTTCTCGACAAAAGATTTTTGTCGCTGTAAACTACAGCGACGACAAATGGACTTGTCAGCTAAACCTTATAGTGACGAAAGAAACTCTCGTGGCAATAGACTTTTACCGCAAAAATTTGAAATTCGTCATGAAAGCTTAACGCCACATGCTTTTGGAGGTTATGGTCGTGATGAAAATATTTTCGTCGGCAAAACTTTTGCCGACCAAATTTTATACTTTATCGCTAAAAACCAACTTTCTTGTAATGTCTATCAGTCAATCAAGTAAGTGAAACTTTACATGTGAAACCGCGTGTTTTGTGTGCCTGAAAAGTTTAGAATAAAACTATTATTGTTTTCCCTGTGATGGTTGTTATTTGTGATGTTTTATTTGTATTGATGTAGTTTACACTATGATGACACTGTGATTTGCAAATATGGAATTCTGAAAGGATCAAATGTTATATGATGAGAATGAAAAATACTTTATGTCGTTAGAGTTATTTACCTGCCAACTCTGTTTTGTTTACCTTATCAGTCGGGGAATGTCTCTATTTACCTCATTCTTCGGGAGAAGGTCTATATTTACCTCATCCTTCGGGAGAGGGTCTGTGTTTACCTCATCCTTCAGGACATGTTCTATGTATATGTTCTGGTTAGTCATGCGGGAAGACACTTTTGCAACTAATTCCACCTTCTTCAAGGTGCAGAGTTGTACTCATGAGGAAGAGTACTTGTACATACCTCACATGCTAAAAACTTACCGATGGGCGATCCCTGTTCTATTCTGGATGTGGTGACGAGTATTAACAGAAGTTGGCCAACGAACTCTGTAAGAAAGATAAAAACATTCTGTATGAATGATAAGTACTGCATGTGATCTGTAAGAAATATCTAAAAGATTTGAAAGAATGATATGTACTATATGTGATTGTCATTGTAGTGAGATGTATGATTGAGTATATTTTTACACTCACTCATTTTACTCTAAAATTTTTAGATGATAAGGATGCGTTTGTTACGGATGACCTTAAGAGTCTCTAGCACGAGACAATAGTCAATAAGTTTTTTAGGAAATTATTTGGATTTTTTTATTTATTTAAATTGTGTCACTTTTTAATTTTAAGGCTTTTGTTGGATAATTAATATCTTAGATTGAATCATTGTTAAACGATATTTTTAATGATCTGAATTTAGTAAATTTATGTCTAATGTTCTTATTCCACTATTGGTTAGTTTAACTATAAAATTGACCTAGCCTCCTCCAGTTTTTGTTTAAAATAACTAAGAAAATCTTAGTTAAATTTTTTGGTCGTTACAGCGGATAGGGAAGTCCATAGATTAATGACGATTCATAAATTTAGTGCATTGATAATCTATGTATTAATCATGCAATTTCTTGGTGCAAGATTCTATTGGCTTTGTAATTTCTAAGGCAGTGAAGCCTGTGGAGACAATTATTCCCAAGGCCGGAAATGTTCACAACGACTAAAATGAAATCCAGCGCTAAATGAACGGATCATCGATGATGGATCTAGCTGTACGGAGATGCCTGATGACTTATCTGTTGGACTCCACGTCCCTTATGATAACGCCCTTTATTCGAGCTCCTTACCATTGAACTTCTTTGATTCTACTGCTGGGACTTCACTGCCTCCTCATCATGGTCAAGGGAAGGTGTTGCTGGATGGTAAAGTGTTGAGCACAAGCACGGAAGTTCTAGTGGTTGGTACAGATGATACTGCAGCCTATGATTCTAACTGCGACAGGTAGAATGCTATCCTTAAAGATATATCATATTTTCTGATGCTGATGCAAGATGACTCGGATGGTGATACTTATGTAATAGATAGTGGTCATTATTTCTGGCACGATTCTATTAAATTTTAGTTACCACTTTGTGGGACAATGATAAAGTTTGGATATATACTTGTGGACAAAGTTCTATACAATTATCTTGTGAAAGTGGAGGAAAGGTACCCGTGACGGGGCTGCGAGACATGTGTACTAGTTATTTGGTCTGTTTGTGGTGTGTATCCATACTAGACGAGATCTTGTACATGATGTATCATTTCACATTCAAGTGCACTAAAAGCTCGAGCTGAATTGGTTCATGGTTTTCATTCGTGATTGTAGACGATTATAGAGACAACACCTAAGAACAGGGAATCTTGAAGCCCTTCAGAGAGAGCGTCAGCATCATGCTACGACCATAAGCAAAGCTTCCAAGCGAATTCAAGCCATTGACGAGGAAATAATTAAGCAATACCTAGCTGCAGCAAGGAATCCTGATGGCAATTTCAACCCATCCGACAAGACCAATTAGAGATCCTTCCGCTAGGCCTTAGACATTTTTATTACATCTTTTTTTTTGCAATGCTTTATTCAATTTTCCCTTTATCTGATGATGTAGTAGAACATCTGTTATTTTTTTTATGAATTATTTCTTTGAACTTATTGATGTTTCTTTTCTTGTTTTCATTTTCATCTAGCCAAGGGTTAGGATAGTGCTTCAGTTTGTCATCAAGTAAAGTCAAGTAGCATCAAAGTTAATATCATATGCTAACCTTGAATAAAAGAATCGAAAACTTATTTATATGTTTAACAGTTAAAAGATCAATCATATGCATGTCCCACCAAGTAATACCCCTTTTTGTGGAATTAACTCTTGCATATTGTTCATATGACTTGGTGAAAAGAATATCTTAAGCACGTTATATGTTTAAAACATCACTTTTGATCCCTACCATCATCATGATTTCTGACTTAAGCAGCTCCATCATAATAATTTTGCCATTACCATGGACATGGCCTTTGAGATTCAATTACATAGCAAGCGTAAATTATTTGCCATGGCAGTTTAGTTATTATAATGGGAGCAATAGCGAACTAGGGTTTTCATTGATTTTCAGGTTTGATTCTCTAATATTTTTCTGAATCATTCCATGTATAACAAATTTTCTTGCCACTGTTTTTTAGTCGAGAACAAAATTCTCTAAGTTCTTAATTTGAGTTCTGAGTTTTCCTTCACTTTTGAGTTCTAAGTCGAGAACAAATGTCTCGTAAGCATCGCCGATTTGATCCTAATATGTGTGTTTGAGTTGGTAACTTATCTAGGTATTCACGATTTTCTTATGTATGGTGGTTTTCAGGGACTTTCAAGGCAACCAAGAGGAGCGTGGGTACCTCTAACGAGGCAGATTTGAAGGGTAAGAGGGTGTTTGAGACGGCTGATACGAATGTTACTTTGGAAGACAACGTCAACATCACTAATGATATCAGAATTCAAGCTGCTATTCCTACCATCAAATATTTACTAGGTTATGGCGCCAGAGTCATCCTCTCCAGCCAATTAGTAAGTTATTCTTGTTCCATTTTAACTCATCACACGTTGTTTGATTCATTTCTTTTGAGAAGTTAGTTCCTTATATATTTACAGGCATGGTCGACCTGGATCTTCACAAATTTGAATAGATGGAATGTCTATTTGGTCTTTTAAGAAATTTATCACTCATTCATTGTTGATTATTGTTATGTTTGATTTAGCTATTACAGATAAGTCCTTTTGTAGCTGTTAGTATCATCGGAGTAACCATTGATCGTATCAGTGTTAATCTCATGCGTTAATTATGGATCGGATATTTCAGATGTCCTGGACCTTTGGACTTATCTGAAGAAAGCCTTTTTCATTCACCCTTATAGTAGATTTGTTTGATTTTTGATCATTTACCAATTTCACGATTTTCGTACTAGTAACAACTGAACCAACATAGCAATATCAAAATTGGTCTCTACATATTATATTTGCCTTGATTTGTTGATTTTTTAGGATAATTAGTTGTTTCGTAGCAATGATGGTTTATGATATTGTAGGATGAGGAAATCTCTTCCCCGATTTCTCTTGCTTGTGGGCCTTAACTTTAAAATTCAGTTGCTGCGGCTATTATATTATCACCTCCAACTTCTTTTCTTTCACGCAGACTCTTGTAAGCTCATTCCTTCTAGATGATTCAGCAGAAGAGAAGGTTTGAACATGCTTCAGGAATCCTGGTAAATAGAAAATCTACCTTTTGTTTTTATTGTCTTGTATTTGATATGCATTTGCATATCATCTAATGTCTGTTATCTAATATTCAATATTTTTCCAGGAGATAAAGAGCCTGATAAAGAATGGGACTTTGAGAGGGATGATTTCAACTTTAGTTATGATCATCTTAAAGAAATTGATCCAGTTGTAGCAAATAGGATTCACCCAAATGGCCATAGAAAAGTACGGTGCCAACTATTGTCTGTTATCTCTTGATAAATGGGTAAACCAAATTAGTCACTCCTTAGTTTTGTCCTTGTTCGGTGGTTTCCTATGATTTTTCATGTTAAATCTCAGGCACCTACTACCTACTATGATTCTAGAGGTATTAATAATTACATAATATATTTAAGTAAAATAACCAATGGAAGTTAGATAATCCAAAATTTTGAGAATATGTCTTTGATTGAATGAAGATCTATAGATTTTCTGAATAACAATACAAACACCCTTTATTCTTCTTACCACCTAAACCATGTTGTCGACTAACTGAAGTGAAAATCATGTATTGTTGAATGTTATGAAAATAAAATTTTCAGTTGCAAATTGATTGTTATAAAAATACATTAAGGAATTTTTGGCTTGTGAATCAAAACTTTTGTCTTTCATTGTTAGTGCATCTCTAAAGTTTAGCAAGAGCCAATGCTTTATGAGTTTTTCAAACTGAAAAATGCTTCTAGCAGACTTACTTTGAATCTCGTGGACATAATTTCATACTCAATAAAAAAATTGATGAAATTGAATCACTAAATATGACGAGATGGTTATACCAAGAGCTCGGGCTCCCAATTATCTTACTTTGGATGGCTCAGTTATAAAGTTGGTTAGCAAATTTTTGAATTCTGGAAAAAACAATTGTTTCTATTTGCCATGGTCAGTTGATTTTGGCAACTGCAAGGTCAATCAAAGGTCTGAAGTGCCTGCATACCCTGTTGTGAAACATTATCATTCAACTTAGGTTCATCATTTTACATTTTTTAGTCTCAAAATTTCATTTTTTTATATTTTTCATTTATTAGAACAAGTTTGCTTGTATATTTTAAGGATAAGTTAGTTAGTTTTTAAGTTATATTTATTTATAAGTTGATCAAATGAATAATGTAAAACATTTTTGAAATGATTATATATTAATGTTGTCAATTATTATATTGGTATCTTTTATGCTAGATAAAATTACCCTTTTGAAAGTGCTTAATATGAATACTTGACTATAACAATGAACCTTATATTATCTCACTTTATATGATATAAAATACATGTGAATGTTAATTCACAAGTATTAAAAAAATATGTCGAATAGAAGGGTCCGGAAACCCTATTAAATAATGTTCTATATGAGTTGAAAACCCCTGTAAAGAGTTAGAGCACAGGGTTCTTCACAGGAGGTATTGCGTCTTACGAGAAAGACGGACTTTTAATATGAAGGGTTGTCATAGATGTCGCGAGAACCCTGTGGATTACTTTTCACAGGATTTTCTGCCTCTTGTAGAATGTTATATTTCTTGTAGTGGTATATTCCGAAACCTACTAGAATTGTTTCACACTTGAACATGAACATAACTTGTAACGTAAATGTGAACATGATAAAATGGGTGTCCTAAAACTGGTGTCACTTAATTTTATCTAAACCTTAAGGACGCTAACATGAACATGGTGACAACCAACCATATAATTGAAAATATTACGTGAATAGTTTGATACTTGATAACCAATGGATATGTCTAAGTCTACTCCTTGTTACTAATCACTTTAATTAATTTTACATGCAACTTGTTCATCAACATATAAAATATCACTAATAAGTGCAGCTTAAACAGTCATAAAATATATTTATATATCATGTGGTAATTATCGTAATACAACATCATGATGTAAAAAATAAACAAAGCACATCATCACATGTATAGTATAATTGAGTATAAAATCTTAAATTTAGATATGTTACGTTCATGACACAAGAGTCACGTCATTACGTAAGCTCACTTTCATCGATTGCTATGAAAGGATGAAGCAACTATTGACTTGAAACTTTCATGGATTGTTATGAAAGGATGAAGTAATTATTGACTTGAAACGCAAAGATTGCAGAACTCTATACATTCAAAGAATGAAATGTAGTACAATATAATAATACAATAAATTAGGAGAGTGATAAGGGTTGGAAATGGTGACAGTAAACTGGGTATCAATCTGGTCAAGATCGTTGAGACTGGTTCGGTACTATTCAACTGGGCAAGACCGATTCAGTTTGGTTGGTTGGACCAGTTCATTTAGTTGGGTAGGACTTATAGTTGGACTAGACTAGTTCTATTTGGTTGGGCTAGACTGGTTCTATTTGGTTGGGCGGGACCAGTTCATTTTGCTTGGGTTGGTTCGATTCAGTTCGATTGGACCAATCTGATTCGATTCAACTAAATCGGTTCATATAGGTTTTAAATCTAAGTCGGCTCTACCAACCATCTGGATCTCAAAATCTAATTACAGTGCAAAAAGAGAGACAAGGGAAGGTAAGAAATAAGAGGAAGGAGAAGCTCGTCGATGTTCAATCACCGATGAGTGGGCACGATAGAGAGAGATATATAGAGATAAATAGATAGATAGATATATACACAGAGAGAGAAAGAGTGAAGATAGAGAAACAATGAGAGAGGGAGAGGGAGAGGGAGAGAGAGAGAGAGAGAGAGATGAGGCCCTAAGAAATGAAACAAAGACGAAGAAGCTTAGCGACATGAGGATGTGGAGGCACCGAAAGCGGTTATGAAGGTGGTCATGCAGAATTTGTTGAAGAAAAATAAAGGATTAAGAGAGATGACGCATAGCGGAAAGAGAGAAGCATATAGAGATGAGAGAGGAAAACAAAGAGAATAAAAAACTTACTGGAAGGAATAGGTAGTGAACAAAGCTTATAGAGAGAATGCACCAGAGAAGGGGAAAAAGTAGGGGTTGACTGGTTTAGGGGGCTGAGTGAGAGAATATGAGAGTTTTTAGAATATCTTTTTTGGACAGCGTTAGCCTTAGGTATAAATTCTTATAAGTATAAGTAAGTTTAACCATTACAAAAAAAAACCCTCAAGGGATAATTATTGAAATTATGTCCATAAAATAGGGTGTAGTAACTATTTATAAGTAAACAATTATTTCTTTGATATTTATGTATTACTGAATTTTATGAATAAATAAAAGTTTTCTTTAATTAAAGAATGTTTATAACTTACTTAAGTTCTGGAACTATTGTCAACAAAAGAAGAGTAAAGACTGAGTGGTCTTCCAGATAAACTCTTCTGAGATAATTCAGAATGTTATTCAGTCTTAGGATCATTGGACAATTGAATCCTATTATGAGTGTTAGGTTGGACCAAAGAATGTCGGTCTCGGGGCATGGGAGTGGAAACTCTAACGGTTGACCTAGACATAATATGGAACTTGTTGAATAGAGCAATAACCAATTAGTTTAGAGCAAAACCGTTTATCTAACTCTAATTCAAATTATTACACCGTCAGGGTATTTTCATAATTACCTAAATTGTGAGCTAAATAAGAAACTTGACTTAGTTACTTGCAATCTTTAATATGACAAATGAGTGAGTTCAAATTACCAGACAATACCTCACTGTTTGGGACTGTGATTCATCTTTGTTGGAGTTACATGATTCACAGATATGAAATTTATGATAAGATTGCAAAAGCAAGAGTATCACCTTATGCTTTATCGATGAGTGTGTGAATAAATAAACTGGGTCTGGTACTCAATGACATGAGTCATTGAATAAGACATGGTGATCTGTATGAGACACTTCACTGATATGTCTTTCTTTACACAGTCGATAAATGAGTTGAGTAAATAATAACAAGAGGGGTAAAATGATAACTTTAGATCCCGCTCTTGTTATTGATATTCACAAAAGATAATATCGTATAATATTCATGGACCGTGAAATTTAAATGTTTATTTGCACCAACAAAAAATATAGTATGCATGAATCGAGAGTTTTATCAACATCGGACCTATGATGGATTCGTACGATATCATGATTAAATAGGTCGAGAATTTATGTAGATAAAATTAGTTGGGTATTTAAATATCATAGCTTTATTCGTGTCGATCCATTTGGTCTCAGAAGTAGCTCATAATGACAGGTATGAGAAACAACGTCAGTTGGACCAAAACGTGTTTTAGACCAATGTACACTTCCTGAGCCTGATGGGTGTCATCACTAAATTAATGAAGAGTAAAATTAATGTTCAATTTAATTATTTGGTTATTTTATAATTATTAGAGACTTAGTAAATAAAAAAAATAATTAATTGATGATGATCAATTTAGACTGATGAATTTGGATACAATTTTTGGCTTTAGAGAAGATGTAAAATCGCACATCACAGTGCAGGGGGAATGAAATATTCAGTTTTATCATATAGGAGTATAAGGGTAAATTATGTAATTATTATAGAAAGGTTGTAAACCTAACACAAAGCAAGGTAAGTGTTAGACAGGGGAGAAAAAAGTTCCCCGCTCCCCAAACACTATTGCCTCCAAAATACAGTAGGGAAGAGGAAAACTTTGATTTTTCTCTTCCAATCATTGTTTTGAGAGCCCCCACTCAATTCTTACCAATATCTTTGATAGATATACTTCTGATTCTAACCGGTGGTTATTGATGCAAAGATCAATTACTAACTCTGTGAAGAACGAAGAATGCGATATAGAAATTGGATCCCGCCAATCAGAAATTCTCCATTAATAATTGAAAATGTATAAATTGTTTCAATATTTTCTTGATACTTTTATTTGATTATGTGTGTTCATTGATTGGTTTTATGTTTAATTAGATTACATGTTTGTATAAAAAATTATTTGTAATTCCGATCATAAACTTGTCACGGTTCATTAATTTTTCACCAAAATCTAAAACTGGATCCAACAACTGGTATTAGAGCCTAAGGTTTTTGAATATGCATTTAAAGTTTTTAAACGTATGTATAGATGGATATGATGATATTGGCATATAAATTTTTGTATCGTAGATTCACAATATGTTTGACTGTATTTTATGAATGAATCCCGATCGATTGGCTCTACATGTTATTTTTCAATTTTAAAATATATGTACGCTGAAATTATGTCATAGGATTTTATATCATTGAATTTTGCAAGAGTTGTATGGTTAAATTTCATGTAAATCTGTCGCGTACGCGTTCCGATCGAATCATCACATGAGTCCTGAGAAGCCGAACGCACACCACGCCGTCTTCCGCTATGCGTCGTGCAGTCCACCGTCACGTCGTCGCACCATCCACCATCCTGCGTCCGTACCTTGCATCACGCTGTTACTAGGGTTTGTGAAACTGTAGACGGCAACACTTAAGGTTTAAGAAACCCTAACGCGCACAAGACCCTGTTGGGCCTTGGACTGGCGTGAACCCATCAAGCCTGTAGAGGTTTTGAACTGAGCAAGTATTGTTTGGCCCAAATGATTCACAGGGACTTGAGGTTTGATTACAAGCCCAAATCCAGTATCTAAGAATTAAATTTATTTAATTTGATAATTTTTAAACACTAATTAATTAGAATTTATTTTGTAAATCATTTTTAAAATATCAATTGATTAATTTACTTGGTAAGTTTTTTATCAAAATAAAAATTATTGGAAAATTAATTTTAAATTGAAATTTGAAATTGGAACTGGACCATGGTAAAGAGATACAAAAAGGTGGGACTAATTGGAGGAGAAAGAGATGATTATTGAGTCCATGAAGAATAGTTTTTAAATTATTATAAATTATTATTCTTTTATGGGTTGTAATTAGAAATTAGCCATAGAGAGGTTAATTTTGAATGTGTGATTTATTATTAATCTCACATAATCATATAACATGCCATATAAAAATAACGATATGTCAATATCAAATTGCCATGTACCATGCACATGCATAATTATAGTTTAAATTTATAAAGGGTTGTAATTTTAAATAAAATGTGAATTTTATAAAGAAATAAATTTTAAATTAAGATTTAAATTTTATAAACGTTTCAAAATTATAAAGGGTTATGTTTTTCATAGCAAAGAAAAATCCAATTTCCAAAAATTAAGTGGGAGATCGTTTATGTTGAAACGTTCCCAAGGTCTCAAATGTAAACTTAATCGTGACACGATGAATGGTTTAGAGCTTCCCTAGCGGTCCTCGTTTCTGTGGGAGAAACTTGAGAATCATGTTGCTTTGAGTCATCGAGTTACTTGAGAAACTAAAGCTTGTAAAGGAAGTGGTGAGGCAGGATTGTCCCTAGACAGAGTGTTAGTTCATAGAAACCTTTAAAGTTTATGTGTTAAATAAACACTTAGATCGAAGCACATTGAAATCTATCATACGAGATAGTCAATGGGGATAAGATGACCAGAACCATTGGTGATCGGTTGAGCTAGATGTAATGACATCTTGAGAAGTATTAATCAAACAAGAAAATTCTAGATATGATAGGAGGTAGCTCGGGCATTGTCTCTAGATGAGACGAGCTATCGTTGTTGATTGTAACATCATGGAAGAAATATGTTTTTATCAGATTTTTTAAATATTTAAGTATTTGCATCAACCATCATACTTTCCTAAATGATTAAGTATTTATTTACAATGTTTTGTTTTTTCCTTTCGGTAATCATATCATTATCCCCACTCTCAACAATCTTGAATGTAAACAAACTCATTGGTGAAAATTACATGGATTGAAAATGTAATTTTGATATAATGTTGACAGTAGAAAATCACAAGTTCATGCTCACCACCCTTTGTCCCCTTAAGCCTATTGCTGAATCCACTCAAGAGAAAAATGATGTCTATGCTTCTTGGTTGCGTTCTGATGAGATCGAAATGTGTTACATCTTCACTTGAGTTAGCAATGTGTTGCAACAACAACATCAGAACATGGAGACCGTCGCTGATAAGATGTTGAACATCACCGAAATGTTCAGGTATCAGGATCATCAAGCCAAACAGGTTGTTGTGTGAATTTCCATGAGCTGCCAGATAAAACCTGGAACTCCTGTCACAGAATATATGATGTTGATCGTTAGTTATCTGAATGAGATGGAGATCATGAGAACAGAGGTAGATGATGAGACTCAAGTTGATATGATCCTCGAGAGCCTGTCAGACAATTTTTGAGAACTTCAAACTTAATTATTTGATTAATAAGTTGAGGTACTCTATTCTGGAACTTATGAAGGAGTTGTAAGCTATTGAGACCCTGTTTCTGAAGGGCAAGAGGAAGAGTGGAGAGGCAAACTTTTACTCAAAGTAAGCCATCCACCTCTGGTGCCAAAAAGAAACATAAGAGAGGTATGGAGAAACTAAGAAAGTGAACTCAAAAGCTGTAAAGGGAAAGGGTCCTGCGAAAGTCGACAAGTCGAAAGACAAGTGTCATCCTTGCGAAGTCACTAATAATTGGAAATGAAACTGCCAGCATTATCTCAAGGAGTTAAAATCCAAAGGTACATTACTTGTTACCGAAGCTTGTTGTGTGTCTGTCTCTACTTTTTCGTGGATTGTAGACTTCTGCAGCCCCTAACCATATTTGTTATTCCCTGCAGGAGTTCATGGAAAGCGAAAGGCTTAACGAGGGCGAGTGCAACTTCCATTGGAGGAATTGAGCACTAGTATCGACAACATCAATTGAAACTGTTAAATTGTTATTTGAGAAAAGTTATTCCATTTTACATGATGTTTATTATATCCCAGTTTTTAAAAAAAACTTTATTTCAGTAGCTAGTTTAATTTAACAAGGATTTTCTTTGGATTTCATTGATAATGATATTGACATTTTTTGAAATGAATGCTTAATTACTACTGCACGCATGATAAACAACTTATTCTAAGTAAAACCAGAAGTTCCAACGATATGTGTCACTGAAGTAAATATTGATTTATAAAGGGATAGTAAAATGTTGAAGTGTGACTCAATTGATCTAACTTACTTGTGGTTCTTGCTTCTTGGTCACAATAGCCTAGACAGAATTAAATGACTCACAAAGGATGGTCCATTGCAAACGTTAAGTGTGAGATCACTATCCACATATGAATTATGCATAGAAGGTAAAATGACCAAGAGACCCTTTTCCACCGAAGGGTGAAAGAAGCATTCAATGCCTTGAACTCGTAGATAGTGATGTATGTGAGTCATTGAATATTCAAGTAAGAGGAGGTTAGGAATATTTTGTAACCTTCACAGATAAATACTCACGTTGTGGACATGTTTATCTAATGCACCAAAAGTATGAAACTTTGAAAAGTTTAAATAGTACATGGCATGGTTGAGAAGCAATTAGAGAAACAAGTCAAAATACTACGATTCGATCGTGGTGGAGAGTACTTGCTAGGAGACTTCAACGACTTTCTTAAGGAATAATGTATTCTTTCTCAGCTTACACACCTAGCACTCCAGAACAGAATCGTGCGTGAAAGAGAATGAACCAAAATCTATTGGATATGGTTAGATCCATGATGAGTTACAAATCCCTCCCAAATTCATTCTGGGAATATGTCTTAGAAACAACGTCATATATTCTGTACCAAGTTTCGTCAAAGAGGGTACCTAGTACACCATATGAAATATGGAGCGGCCAACAATTATTCATAAGAGACCTTAGGATATGGGGATGCCTAACACACGTACTGAGATCGAAGACAGCTAAGTTGGCTAGTCGATCAGAATTATGCCTGCTTGCAAAACAATTGACACTATCTCAAACATCTTATTTTAATAAGGTGATGGACCGCTTCAGTATGCAAAATTTCAAGAAGAGATATCTTTCTTTTAGGCAAGGAGCATTCTCCCAAGACTCCTTAAGAAGAGCAAGACATGAGAAATATTCTCTATGCCTCAGTCGTAGGAAGTTTCATGTATGCAATGCTCTGCACTAGGACATATATTTGTTACGTCATAGATGTGGTAAGTCATTTCCAATCTAATCCTGGACTGAACCATTGGAATGCTATCAAGCATATCCTCAAGTATCTTAGGAGAACGAGGAACTACATGCTTGTGTATTCAAGTACTGACCTAATTATCACGGGTTATACCGGCTCTAATTTCTAAGCGGAAAAGGATTCTAGAAGGTCCACATCAGGATTGGTGTTCATCCTGAATCGTGGAGCACTGGTATGGAGAAATATCAAGCAATCTTGCATTGCTGATTCTACCATGGAATCTGAGTATGTAGCAGCATATGAAGCTACAAAGGAAGATGTCTGGCTTAGAATGTTCCTAAAGACTCTAGAAGTCATTCCAGATGCTAACAAACCCATGACTCTTTATCGTGACAATAGTGTGGCTGTAACAAACTCCAAGGAAAACTCGAAGAACTGAGAAGTCACAAAAGATCCAAACACATAGAGTGGAAATACCACCTCATCAGAGAGATAGTTCGGCGAGGAGATGTTCAAGTAGCACATATATCGCCGGTCAACAACTTGGCAGATCCATTCATGAATACTTTAAGCAGTAAAGTCTTTGATGGTAGTTTAGAGGGCATGGGATACGAGATTGTACACGCCTAACTTGGACAAAACTTTAGTCCAAGTGGAAGATTTTTAGAATTATGTCCATAAATTAGGGTATACTGACTATTTATGAGTAAACAATTATTTCTTTGACATTTATGTATTACTGAATTTTATGAATAAATGAATTTTTTTTAATTAAAGTGTGTTTATAACTTACTTAAGTCTTGGAACTGTTGTCAATGAAAGAAGAGTAAATACCGAGCGCTCTTCTTGACAAACTCTTTTGAGATAGTTCAGAATGTTATTCGCAGTCTCAGAATTGACTGGGCTATCGAATCTAATTATGACTATTAGGTTGAACCAAAAGATGCCGGTCTCAGAACATGGGAGTGGAGACTCTAACAGTTGACCTAGACATATTATGGAACATCTTAAATATACTAGTAACCAATTAGTTTAGAGCAAAACCGTTTATCTAGCTATAAATATAATTGTTACACCTTAAGGGTAATTTCATAATTACTTCAATCCTGAGGTGAATGTGAAACTTGACTTAGTTACTTGCGTTCTTTGATATGTCAAAGGAGTGAGTTTAAATAACCGGGCAATACCTTAGATGTTGGAACCGTGATTCAACTATGTTGAAATTACGTGATTCATAGATATGAAATTCATGGTATAATTACAAATGCAACAATATCACCTCATGCTTTCTTGATGAGTGTGTGAATAAATAAACCGAGCCTGGTACTCGATGACATGTGTCATTGAATAAGACATAGTGATTTGTATGAGACACTTCACTGATATGCCATTCTTATTCACAATCAATAAATGAGTTAAAGAAATAATAACTAGAAGGGTAAGACGGTAATCTTACATCCCGCTCTTGTTATTAATATTCACGAAGGGTATTAGCGTAAAATATTTTGTGTATTGTGAAAGATAAATGTTTATTTGTACCAACAGAAAATGTAGCGCGCATGAATCGAGAGTTATATCGGCATCAAACCTATAGTGGAGTTGTACGAAATTGGGATTAAATAGGTTCAGAATTTATGACGATAAATTAGTCGGGTATTTGAATCTCATAACTTTATTCATGTGGGTTCATTCAGTTTCAGGAGTAGCTCATAAGGGCAGAAATGGGAAACAACGTCAGTTGGACCAAAACGTGTTTTGGACCAAGTTACACTTCCCGAGCCTCATATGAGATGGGTGTCATAACTAAATTAGTGAGAGTAAAACTAATGTTCAAATTAATTATTTTGTTATTTTCTAACTATAGGATAATTGGTAAATAAAATTAATTAATTAATTAATTGTTAAGGATAGATTTAATTTATCTATTTGGAATAATGAATTTAGACATAATTTTGAATTTAGGGGTGATTTAAAAATCGCACATCACAACACAGGAAGAATGAAAATTTTTGTTTTTGCATATATGAGTATATGGGTAAATTTCATAATTAATATAAAAGGGTTGTAAACTTAACCCTAAGCTAAGCTAAGTGCTAGACATAGCAGAAAAGGAGTTTCTCTTTCGTCCCAAACACTGTTGCCGCTGAAATATAGTAGGAAGGAGGAAAAATTGATATTTCTCTTCCAATCGTTGTTTTGAGAGCCCACACTCAATTTCTATCGATATCCTTGAGAGATATATTTCTGATTCTAACAGGTGGTTGTTGGTGCGAAGCTCAATTACTAGCCCTATGAAGAACAAAAAAAGCGAGATAGAAATTGGATCCCGCAAAAAATCAGAAATTCTCCAATAAATGAAAGTGTATAAATCGTTTCACTCTTTTTTTGATACGCTTATATGATTATGCATGTTCATCGATTGGTTTTGTGTTTAATTAGATTGAACATTTGTATAAATTGTTTTTGAAATTCCGCCCATGAACTTGTCACGATTCATTAATTTTTCTTCAAACTCTAAAACCCGATACAACACTAATGAGTATTACTATTGTTCACGATTCATTAATTTTTCTTCAAAATCTAAAACCTAATACAACAGTAATGAGTATTACTATGTTCTGCGTCCAATCCCAAGTCACCCCGCTTGATAATTTTTTTGTTACTTCTGGTGCACTTAGAGTTGTTTTGTGTCCAATCCTAAGTCATCCTGTGGTATTTTGTCATTACCTTGGCTGTACGAAGCAATGTTTTTTATTTGGTGCAATAGTTCTAAGTTACCCATGCCAGGTACACTTAGAGGAAACTTATTATGAATAAATGCTCATAACTTAGACTAGAATTTCTGAATAGTTGTACAATACTTTTTATTACAAATAGGCAAACTATTTATAGATCACCTAGTTGCCCCTTAATAAAAATGAAAGAATTAAGAGTTGACTGAAAACATAAATAGATAGTCTTCTCAGATTGCCCTTTCTTTCTTAAAGAGTAGTATTTCTTAATGAATTTAAAATTCACTGTTGTTGGCAAGGGTTGATGAGATCTAGGTCATCTAGACGGTTTTATCCACTTTCAGCACAAATGCGATTTTATTAGGACCTTCCCACTTGGGCATAAAATTCTGAGCCTGTGCTCTTCTCATGACATGATCTCTTGCCTTTAATACTAAATACCCACATTGAACGTTCAGTCTCATTAGTTTTTTATAAGTCTTAGCCATACGCCTTTGATGCATCTAAATGCTTTCCTTCTTCTTATCCCTTAACTTATCCATTTTTACTAAGTCACTGAGAAGTGTAGAATGATCGACGCCCACTTAAGACAATAATCTCACTGACGACATTGCTACCTCTGCTGGGATGACTACCTTAAAACCAATGCAAAGGGGGCTGCTTCTGTTGGCGATCACTTTAACGTTCAGTAGGCCCATAGTACAAGTGGTAGGAGTTCTTGGACCATTCAGCTAAGTATTTAGTGGCCTCAGCTCGACCATTTCCCTTTGAATACTAAGGAGTATACTTGTCATGGAGAATGTTATATACCTCAAACAACTAAGCTACAAACTTGCATGTTAAAGTTGTGCCATTGTCAGAAATGATGCGCTTTGGTAAATCAAAGTGGCAAATTATGTATTCCTTTATGGAGTTGTACACTTGCTCCCCCTTACCCTTCTTTAATGGTATGACCTCTACCTATTTGTTATATAGTCGTAGCAGTTAAGATACATATATTCCCTGTTGAGGCTAGAGATATCGGTATGATGACATCCAGGCCCACATGTCAAAGGGACATGGGACATTGATCAAATGTAAAAGTATCAATGGTGCATAAGTGACATTCCTTGAATTTGGCGTGCATCAAATCTTCGAGCAAAGTCTAATGTATCATCCTCTATAGTCAGCCAATTCCCCACTCTTTCCATTGTGCACTTCCACCAGTACTCTACTTTTTCATTCAAGCCTAGACATTTCATAAGGTGACCATCTACACTTTTTCTGAAAAGTTCATTGTTCAGGAGAAAGAATCGTAATCTTGGCATTTTCACAAGAGCAATGTATATTGCATTTACATGGAGAACACAATCATTTAAATATGTAATATAAGGTTGTCATCAATTCGTAACAACTTCCACTAAGTTAGCTTCCCTTGGTTCTGGGACCAATTGGCACTGGTGTAATTTTTCTAAAGAATCGTGGCTTTGTACCCATTCTTGGCCGGTAAAGACTCATTCTTTCCAAACGAAGATGGGGGCAGCCCTTCCATGCACAAAACTCATCATGTAGGATGAGTTAATTAACGATGACCCTTTTCAATACTTATACAAGTAATAGTACCTTATCTAAGCCTCTGAGAAACAAAACCCCATTCAGCTAGATAAAGTTATTTAGATCTTTATTCAAGGTTGTCTCCCCTTTGGATAACTATTTATTAATATCAAATCCCCAATATTGAGGTATCACTTCAACATAACCCTCAGAAACTATAGTAGTCGACTTGACTACTATCTCAATGCTAAGAATATGATACATGAGAGGATGCTTTGAGGCGAGCGTGACTAAAGCATCAGTTTGTGATTGTTAGATCTCAAAGTGTGTTCAAAAGTTAAATCATCAAATATCTCATATAATTTTTTGGACCTCATGTAGGTACTGGAAGAGAGGAGGTTCTTTAACAATGAATTCCCCTTTAAATTGATTGGTAATTATATTAGAATCCCCTTTAACCTTCAAAATTATGTCAGCCTTTTCCTTCAAATATCGTAACACGAGTATAAGAGTCTCGTATACCACTTTGTTTGTGCACATGAATGTTAATTTGTATGCTATCAAAAACATATTGTCATAAAGGTCTTCTAGAACGAGTCATGCTCTGCCACTAGAATGCATGGATGATTCATCAATAGTAACAGCCCATGGTGCATCTTCACAAGTATTAACTTTGCCTAATACTACTTCACTAAAAGGTTCTGATTCACCACTCGAGAATTGAGTTGGTAAATCTACCAAAGTTTGGCTTTTTTAGGTATTTGAGGTTGTAGGAGTTATGTCAAAATCACTCAACAACATGGTCCAGTGAGTGAGTCTGTCATTCAAAGAAGGCCTGGATAATAGAAAACATATGGGGTTGGATTTTTTCATTAGGTGACCTTGCTACCGAGCATGTAATGATAAAATTTCTGTTTAGCGAACATAAGTGCTAAGAAGTGCTTCTCATAGGGTGAGTATTTGAGCTTGGGACCCCGCACAACCCTACCTAGATAAAATATCGGGTGTTATACCCCTTCTCTTTCTTCAACCAAGAAACCCCTAACAAACTTAGCAGTTGATGTAATGTAAGGTAGTAACGAAAAATCATTACAAGGTGGTTGCATGGTAGCAATTGCCAACAATACATCTTTGATGGTAACATATTTGCACTGGTGCTCATTCGTTTAGAAGAAAAAACAATCTTGTTTCAAGAGTGGCTATAAATCACTTATAGGCTCGGCAAGGGCAAGTATGAAGTGATGAACATATGATATTTTCACCTAAAAGGCTTTTAACTCTTTTCTAAGCGTAAAGGTGACTTGTACCTTATTGCCTTCACTTTGGACTAATCGATGTCTATCCCTCGCTTGTGCACGCAACATCTTAAAATCTTTCCCCATGATATGCCCAAGGCACATTTTAACATATTCATCTTTAACTTGTAAGCTCTGCACCTTTCAAATACACGTGTGAGATGTTTCAGATGAAACTCTGCCCCTTTTGACTTGACTATTAGATCATCCACGTAGTCTTTAATGCACCTATGACTCACATGGTGAAATATTACCATCATCGCCCATTGATTAGAAGCCCTTATGTTTTTCAATCCAAATGGCATCACAACATAATAAAAGTACACAAACAGTGTTTTGAATGTACTTTTCTCTGCATCCCCTATCACCATCTTTATCTGATTGTGCCTGTTAAATCCATCCATGATGACTTTTGGCTACAACTCCTCTTGGCCTAAGGCTCTTCTGATAACTTGTAGTTCATCACAAGTATCCCAATGATAAAACCTTATAGTTTCATGAATGCTTCTTCCATCATATAATCTTCCTCTTTTTTTCCACTACTAGAGAGATTTGGTTGGGCACCGAACCTGACCAATTCTGTCTATACTTGCACAATCTTTTTTACCTATGCTCTTCTCCCACCTTGTTAAGTTGATTGTTGTATGTTTCTTGGTGCGGTCGTTCCTGTTGCCACCAAGTCATCAAATAGTACTTCCTCGATTAGATGTGCCTCTGTCTTATTGATGCTTTGGAAACCACCACAGTACTGATTCATCTCTTCCACAATACCTTCAAGCATTGATATAATGTTGAAGAGATATAATCATGATCGTGAATCGATGGCCTCCCCAAGAATATACGGTAGATGCTTTCTATCTCTATCATATGGAAGCAATTTATCGTCTTCATTACCCCACTTGGACTTCTATGTTGACATACCCTAACGTCCTTATTACAACATATGAGAAACCTGTTATCATTATAGATTTTCGTACCAGTCTTCTTTCCAGAATGTCTACTACCTTGAACATAGTGATGGACATCACATTGATTCCTAACCCATGGTCTACTAGCGCTCTCTTTACTATCACACTGTTTATTGTGGCTTTAAGATATAAAGGGCGATTGTGGTAGATTCTTTTGACTAGTCGATCAATGATTAGTTAATATGATTGCCACTTCCTCATTCTTTCATATTCATCCAAACAATGGCTTCACAAAGTAATAATGTGTTCACCTTCTGTGTTGCTCAAATACATTTACGAGCATTTGTGTCACCTCTCACCTTGTTGTGTCATCCAGCTCAAGCGTGTCAATAATTTTTTTGCAAAGCCATGTGTTTAGCAAGGATTCTATGAACTCGACATTTCCCTTAGACTATTCCACTAACTTAGCATATGAGGTTGAGGCGCCAACATGAGCATTAATCGTGTTCACCTTAGCATGTTGGGGAAAAGGACATTCCTCGATGGGAGCCAGATCATCTGGTATGATTTCTCTTCTTTTAACCTTTAATGAAAAAATCTCCTCAGAGTCGTGCACTCCTTGCTTGGGTGATTCATGATATTTTCGTAATGACAGTAGTTAGGCGCCTGCGTTTCTTCTAGCATAGGAAGTGTCTTTATCTAGGGATGTTTGACCTCATTGTCTTTGATCTAGATGTCAAGCAATGCTTCAAATATATCCATAGGACAACATAACAATCCCTAGTGTTCTTATTTCTCTTCACTCATGGCCTATGCGCCTATGCCATTGCTACATGTGACATGTAGCATGATGAAGCATAGTAAATATGCTTGTTCTGTTGGGTTTGCTTGTGTCTGGCCACATAGGTACTTGTATATTGTGCAGCCACCTAAAGGCACGTGAACGAATTTATATTCAAATTCTCCAAGTGCACTCTATATTCGTTGACCATTCTGCCAATGCACATGTTCACCAATCTCTCTTCTTTGTTATCATCTACGCAGTCTATAGCTATATCTATGAACCATTGCAAATAGGTCCTCAACTCCTCATTTTTTCATTGTGATTCTCTCCCTAGGTCTAGGATCCTCACTTTTTATCCCGATACAAAGAACTTGGTGTAGAAGATGGAAGTCATTTGTGCCCAATGTTAGAACTGACCTCAAGGTCTAGTTGGGGTAACCATGTCTAAGCTCGTTCAGTGAGTGACTGAGAGAACTCTCTCATACGTATAGCGTTGTCATAGCCATTTGGTCTTCGATCATCAATGAAGCGTGTTAAATGCTCTTTTGCACAACTGGTCTTCCTACTGTATTTTCATAATTTGGGAGGTACATAATCTCTGCTGTATGTTTAGGTTACCAAGTCTGCTCGATACAGTGGTTGCATTTTCCAAGCATTCAAGAATGATATACTGAGAAGAGCTATCGAATGTCCCTGATATTGGCCGTATTTACACAGTGGTAATAGCCGGGATGATGATAAGAGCGGGCTTGGAAGGATTGCCTATGTTCTTATTTCCAGTAGTCGTGATGGGCCTTGGGATGTCGTTGATGATGACAGACACAAGGGGGACGTGGGTGGTCTAAGTTGAGACTTGGGGTTGTTCTATGGTGGTTTGTGGCTGCCTATTATGAACCAGAAGTTATTGAGGAGGTGCATGTGAATTTTACGTGGGAGTACTCTGAAGGAATGCGGCTTGATTTATTATTGGAAGCATGGAGATCCCAGATGGAGATTTTCAATACCCTGATAGTTGCAGCGTGATCCATCTCAGGCACAACAAAAACCACAACGTTGACAGCAGGCTATTAGGTTGGCTGGTTAATTCATCCCACCATCTATCGAGTAGATGTTCCAATAGGTCTTCCACGCCCAACCACAATCGCAATTGTTTAGTGAGAGATCACTCCCTAATAGGAGTGTGATCTAGTCTTAGCCAACAACAACCATAGCTTGAGAATCTGGACGTTGGGATATGAAGGGTGAAGAATGAATATTTTAGAAGTATTTAGAGATAATTCTCCAAGTCTAATGACGTTGTGGATCTTACAAACTGAGGGAGAAAGCCTTTATTTAAAAGGCTTCTAGGAGAGAGCCACTTTAACAATCCCTAGATTGGTTGGTAATGAACACTATGTAATCTTTTCTTAACTAACTTGTTGACATTTCAAAGTCCAGTCATTACTCACATAGCCTTAGAGCGTGGGTCAGGGTATCTACATGAGAAGATTCTCATATACACCACCCATAATATCACACCATGTGCCATTATAATGACCATAAATCAAGGGAAAATACCAAGAACGCACCACACCGATGAATAGGTTGCAGTCCTCCAGTATTTCTCAAAAGGGTGGCCTAGAAAAATAGGCTCCTTCTCAAAGTGGAATGACGACAAATCCACGACACTCAAAGCGAATATTTTGGCAGAAGTATATCATTTCCAATATGATGTATTCTCACCACAATAATTTCATACCAAAGCCCCATGAAATATTTTCAGATAAGTGACTTACTTAAGTTTTTATCATTTTACTTAGTAGTTATAAGGGTATGCATGCATGAATAATTGAAATAGTATATAATATGAGATATAATTACATAAGTCGATCATTGCTACAGATCAGACAATCACATTGAAAAGTCAAATAGGACACTTGGTAGTAGGATGCACTATTGTTTTGTCATAGGAGCGACAATGTATAATATTGAATGTGAAATTTTACTTTTGAGATTCCTTTTTGTAATAACGGATGCACTATTGTTTGTTTAAAGGAAAATGTCCAATTACTTTAACCAACTGAAAGGTGATTTACTATTTTATTTATTCAAATCTGATTTTTGTTTTTACATTTACTAGCATTGAACTACGTGCAAAAACACGTGTTAATTAATATATAAATATGTATAGCGTGGGTAAGATACAAAAGTAATTAATCATTTAGTAATTTGTTAGTGTACAAAGTTAATTAATAGGATTTAGGTAATAATAATGGATCTCAATTTAGCTACTATTAGACATGTTATTTTCTATTTTTATCAATAGTTGAGAATCATTTGGATTTAGAATATTAGCGCTCGTCACTTAATTTACTAATTTGGAAAATTCAGTGGCACAACCCAAAAAAAAAGAGAGAGAAAGATGTGTCTAAGTGATATTAGAAAATAAATAAGGATGATATATTAATAAATTAAATTATTAAATAATTGTTTTACAAGAAATGGTCACTATGAAAAATAAAATACCTAGTGATCAAGTGTCTGCTTATTGTTAAAAAAAAGTTTGAAATCTTGGGCCCATTTACTTTTCCGGGTCAAACCGATCTGAACAAGGATGACATTTTTGTTGCAATTGAATTTCCAATAGCCTCTCTGACGTATATTCAATAGCCGTACATCAAATTTGGATAGAAGTTGAATGAGCATAGTAGGTATTGATTTTGAAGAAAATTGGTTGATTTTATGACTACTTGAATTTAAAGTTCTGATTGCAAAAATTCTTATTATTTATTTGAAACTATTTGAGATTACATTAAACACAAATGATAATTGTAAATATCGTATTTTATCCGGTTTAATATATTTCATACTCATTTTATTTTTTGGCCTAATTCTAGAGCCTAGGAAATATCCAAAACATAAAAATTAAGAAAATATTAAAATAACAAAAAATAGTAAATATTTAAAAATTCAGAATAAATAAATTAATTAAAATTCAAAAAAATAGAAAAAAATAGTAAATTTGAACAATTTTTCTCTTCATAGTAAAAATATCATAAATCTCTCAAATTAATGAACGCATGCACACAAAGCAAGGTCTACACATATTTTTCATATTTAGAAATATAATAAGCATCAATTCCTTCATAAATTTTTTTTCCTAATAACAAACCATAATATTTTCTTATAAAAGGAATGGGAATTGACAAAGAGGAGGATCTTCAAGGGATTCCTTTGAATTCCTTTGGTGGAAATTTTCTGGCCTAAAAAATCGGAGAGAAGAGGGATGCTTCAAATAAGAGAAAGACAAGAGAGAGGAAGGCAAATTCTCTCTCATTTTTTGTAATGTCACTTGATCTCTCATCATTGTTTGAGCAAAGAGAAGTAAAGCAAGAATAGACTTTTTGTTGTTAAGATGTACTCTGAGTTAAAAATTATGTGTCAGACATCTCAATATGAGTTTTTAAATAAAATTCTGCATGTTTAAACAAGTTTTTTTGAGCTGCTTACTTCTAACGATATTTAACACATCTTATTTATGTACTGGGACTACCCTATACGCCTTTTATTTTATTTTTATGTCGTATATTTTATTTTAGTTTATTCCATTGTTGAGAAATCTTCTCGATTAATTATTTCAATTAATTGCTTTTCCTAGTTATTGGATATTTATCATTTTAGTAATTACACTACTACCTAATATTCAACGTTTTAACTAGTGGGTAAAAATCAAGTTATATAATTTAGATTTAAATATTTCAAAAATTTTGATGATGGGATTTGAGATACTGAAAAGTCTAATATTCTACATTCAAGATGTATCATACTGGAAAGTCCGAGTTCGATTTTCAACATGATTTTTACAATCTTAAATCATTTTGAAAAAAAAAATATGTTCATATATATATGATTTGTTAAAATGATATTTTGATAACTGTTGATAGTCAAAGTTACTCAAGATTTTTAATTAGGAATTATTTTTAGAAGACTGATTTTAATCCCTAATTTTCTAAACATACATTCATAAAAAATATTGTTGATAAATAAACTTACTAAGTTTTTGCAATTGCTTTCGCGGTACTCGTTGATATCATGAGATTGTCTCAATCTTGATGCAAAAAAGGACATACATACATTTGAGGTTAAAAAATTTCAAATTTTTTTAATCATTTTAATAAATTATAACATTTGACAAAATTAGTAACCGTATTAACAACAGGTGTTGTGGGGTGCTAATACATTTTTCATGTATAAAGAATTCTGAAACTAACTCTGAGTTTTTGTAGATCAAAGTATTTTAAAATTGGATGATCAATCACACCCTAATTAGATTGGTGTCAACTTCAAATTTATTTTGAAAATCATTTTCAATCGCCGCTCCACATCACAACGTTGCGGCGATCTATTTTTTTAGAATGATAGAGAGTCAAGCCAAGTTATTTTTTTCACATGCTCTTTGTACTTAGTTCTTTTTATTTTTTATTTATTTATCTTGTATTATTTTATCTATAAATAATGTAAGGTGTATTGTCTTCACTTTAAACTCTTCACTCTTTGCATACACCACAGCCCGACCTAAGCTTTACCTTTTAATACTAGTGAAAATGAAGTAGTGATCACCCTGGTCAGCCAAAGTGGAAGTCTAATTCGAGGCTCCTATTATACCTTTATGGGTAACGGTCTGGATAGCTTGGGAGCTTTTAAGTTGTTTAGAGCCCAACAACACACTTAGATAATCTATGGCCCACTTAGCTTAAAAAAAATCCTTATGATAGTTATGACACTTTATCTATGTTTGTTTCATTGTATAGAAAAATATTGCTAGAATATGATTTGTGAATCAAGTTTTGTTAACTTTTTCCTTTTTCATTTGTAAATTTGATTGTAGTTGAATCATGGCTCTCATTACATCTACACTCAACTATAAGTTATAATAGAAGATCAGTAAGTGGTGTCTCAATGGTCTAAAAATCGAAAAGAAAGCATGGAGATAGTTTCTCCAAAGATGAGGTAATATATAATCCTCCAGTTGCAAAGGTCGACTTTCCTTGCTATAATCTAGAGAGTTTGAAGGATCTTGTCAACTGAAAAGAAACATGAATTCACCAATAAGTATGGACACATCGCCAATATCAAGTACATTTAAGTTAATCTTCCAATTTTGAAGGCTCTGATACTTTTTAGGACCATGTCTATAGATGCTTTACATCTTGCTCGATTGACATGACATTTATAGTATAAGAATATCAAGTAATATTAATCATCTTATCCCATATTTAAGATAAATTTTATCGTTATGACAAAAAGCTTACGGTGAAGAGGACGCTACCCAAAATTTTAATTACATTCTGACATCTGAAATTGAAAGTGAGTTGAAAACAAAATGTGAAAATCATTGCATCCCATTACAATATATCATTTGCTTTACAAGAAAACTCATTGGTGAAGACAAGGGATAATCTCTTTTATTTTTATGCATCTATGGTACAGTATTATTCAAAAAAGTTCAAGGTTATGTAGATGGACAGGGCATAAACTTGTTTCTTCAAATTGAGCATGAGATTAATCTTATTATACTGATTCTTGCAGAAACCCTTATATCACTAGATTAATCTTGTTATGTATTTGGATTTTGAGTCTTTTAAAGTATTCCAAAGATTTTAAATATCCACGGGTTAAGTTAACAAGTCCATGGTAATTAATAAGGAATGCAATTGTAGAGTTATTAATTTCTTTTCATGGTTAGAGAGTAAAAAAGTAATTTGGAAAGCACCTTGGATGTTAGTGAGGCTGTTGACTTATAGATGTGGTGAATTTAAGTGTGTGCCGCTATTACATACTTGGGGATGTACCGGTTATACTCCAATTATGGTTTTCCGTCAATGGTGGATAAAACAATTTATCCCACGACTAATGCATTAAAAGAAACAACAATAGTTTTTATCGTGTAATCCTGAAGTATAAAGTAATGCACACTAGTAACGGTAGAAGTCTCTCTATATCAACTATACAAGTTGGTAGTAAGAATATGATCAAGAGAGGTGCACGAAGTCTAAACTAGACCAGTATGTGAAAGAACATCAAGAATGGGATAAAAACATTACTTCGCTTAAGAAATGAAAAGTTGAAACAGCAATTGAAAACAGCCAACGAGCGTCTTGATTGTCAATTAGGAATCACAATGGCATTTTGGAAGAAAAAGGAAGGCCCAAAAGGTAAAAGTCTGAGCTAGATAAAGAAGTTTGAGAAAATATAGAAAATGTCAAATAAGTTAAAAGAGAACTTAAAAATTCACAAGCCTTATCCAATGCTCGCACAGCAGAAATTGCTAAATTGAAAGATCAAAATGGCCATCTGCATAACTTGCAATGGCTTTAGAGAGTAGAATCCTAGAAAATAATACTCTTTTACATCATTCATAAGTGCAAAATACATCCATAATGTCAATAGCTTGGGGATAATAGTTGAGGAGTAGATGACTCATGTGACAACCTGAAAATTTATCCAAAATTTTCTTTAATAATTTATGCAAATAAATCAAGTGGAAGCTAAGTCAATTTTGCTTAAAACTAATCACGTTGAAAATTAAAACTTAAACAAAGTCTGATTTATTACGAAGAATTTTAAAACGTCATATAATGCATATTACTACGTCATAATTATCTAACAAAAGAAAATAAATCAAAATAGTTAAATTTTAACAAAACATAATAAAACCTATAATGTTTCCAAAATGACTTTGACTTTAGTCACATTCCAGAGACTCTAGACTTCATCCAAAATGAAAGCATCATCCTCATCTGAAAATTTTAAACTCTTGTATTTTGGGGTACTTACTCAATAAGTAAAATCGTACATACATAAGATCACACAAAGCACCCACATACAAGGCATTTCATTTCATTTTACAGAGTTGTACATGTAAACTTACCATTCGTTCAGATAATTCATATCTTACCTTACAGAGACGCTGGCCACTTCCACTAGATCTCGTCACCACACCCATATCAGAACAGAATTACCCGTCGGTAAGATTCGTTAGTTTGTAAAGTACGTACATGTGACATTTCTGATTCACTGACACTAACCCAAAGGACAAGGTAACACATAAACCTTAGGCATTTTTATTTTGAAATGAAAGATTGCTATGTTATTGTTGTTTTGAAATGAAAGATTTTATTACCTTCTTTCATTACTCCAGTATTTGATTTCTGTATTGTTTTATTTTTTATTTTTACTTAAATTTTCTCTTTGTGACATACAAAGATTTATTTATTTAGAAACAAATCTAAAAATAATAAGCTAATTAGTTTGATTTATTGCATTATAAGATATCGATTTGAAAATAGCTTGTCAACTTCATCATCCTTATAGAACACAAGCTCAACTTAGAATTATGGATGAGTAAGAGAGAAAGAGATCACGAGAGGAAATGAAAGAAGAAATTAAAGAGTTGAAAGAGCAAATGGTTGGAGAACTCTTCCCCGCTAACAAAAGAAAAGTCTGTTTTGAGAATCTGCCAATGGCTCAATTATTGCACGCTCAATTCATAAATGATACCCCACTTTATCCTTATGGGCTCACTCCAACTTATCAACATCATCGGACAGACCAATTTCAGCATGTTCTATCACTACTGGTAAACTTCCAGCACTTTGTTTCCAACTACCCAAGCACATGGACACAATCAAACTTTCGCTCCAGAAGGTAAACATGTTAATGAACTAATCATCATATCTTATATTTATAAACCAAAAAAGCAGAGGTCCATTATCAAGTCAAGTAAAATCCATTATCGAGAGATAAGTTAGATTTTCTAGAAGGGAAATTCTATGTTATTAAGGATCAGATCTGTATGGTACCATTAATACCACCCAGTTATGTTTAGTCTCAGGCATCACTATCCCTCACAAGTCCAAACTACAAGAGTTTAAGAACTATTATGGTAGCACAATCCTGAGAAGTAATCTATATATTGTAGAAAGATGGTTACTTATGTGCATAAAGATAACTTACTAATTCATTTTTTCCAGCTAGATAGTCAACATTTTTTAATGTGGAAAATCTTATCTGACGCATTCTTGTGACAACACAAGTACAAAGAATAGAGAAAAAGACTATTAGAATCTTTAAAGAATATGCACAACGGTGTCAGGAATTAGCGGCTCATGTACAACTTGCTTGTTAGAGAAAGAAATGGCTGCAATGTTCATCAATACCTTGAGGTTTTGATTCCATGATAGGAAATTGATGGAATTTTAAACAACTTTTCTGACATTATAGTAATTGATGGAATTTCAGAAACCACACTAAAAGCATCCGTAAAGCATAAAGGATTGGCAAAAAAGAAAAGAGAAGGAGATGTAAAAGTAGTCAATTATGAATATTCATCCCAAGCTGGAAGATTTAACCCTTTTTTAAAATACAGTGAAGGGTTTCGACCTGCAACATCATATGTGGTGTGTCCTACATTTCCATACACTTATCACTCTCAATAATCATTTTCTCATAGTAACACTAGACATGATTTGAGACCATAAATTCACCAATAAGATGTGTTCATGTAGATCAGAAACAATGAGGAAGTACAAATAATCAATGTTTCACTAAGTACGGCACAATTTTCATGTCTTACGTAAAGCTTTTACAACAGTTTATCCTGAAGAATCAATTGGTGCAAGTTTCATATGATCCCATTCAGTCACCATATCCGAGGTGGTATGATCCAAACGCTCGATGTGATTATCTGTTGGAAAATATGGCACACGCACGGCGGAGGCATGATGGCTTTTAAAATTTTTTATTAAAAAGGAATCTTTTTTTTTTATAAAACTAAAACAAGCGCGTCGCAATGGTTTTCAAAATAAAAACTTTTATTGGAAAAAGCTTTTCAATTAGGATACATTATATGTTTATATATTAAATCTAAGACATACATGGATATAAATCATATACCTTTTGTAGTCTATATCAAACGTTCACGTAAACCAACGATCCTGCATTCCCGTGAACAATGGACTTCAAGATCCATACCAAGATCTTCCAAGCCATTCATCAAATACACTAGGACGTGTGTGGGCATGTAGAATAATCAAAAATACATTTTCCGTTTCTAGATGTACTCAACACATGAAATCTAGAGCTTTTTGTGAGACAATCCTCTGAGAGAATACGATGATTATTCTCACAGAGCTCTTTAATTAACTTTTTAATCACAGAGAAAATTTACACTGATAGAAATTGTGTTCTTTACTCTCCATCAACATTGATGCCAATAGAATAATATCTATATATTTTCTAAATAATGACATCTCAAATTTTTAGGGATAAACTGAAAATAATATTTAATTTTAAAATTACCATTGTAGTGAGACCCACTACAATTTTTGCACAACTGCAGTGACACACGGCACTGCAGTTGCCGTGAGTTATCACAGTGCCTCACAGCATTGTGTGCCACGACACTATTGTAGTGTCATGTGGCACTACGATAGTGCATGTCAATCTCTGATTCCTAATCAGTAATTGAAACGTGGTAATTACTATAAATTAAATATACATTTTAATCAGATAAATATCTAGATATCAGTTAATTCAAAATTAACATATCTGATTATACCTATCAAGCAACTTATATGTTAGTTCACATATACATATTTAGTTGATTCAAATTATTATCTAGTAATAGTTTATATTTATCTAATTTCATAAATTAGATATTCTGTCTCACTTATCGATAATTAAAAAGTTAATCGATATAATTATATATATATATATATATATAATTTCTGAAATTTATATATATAATTTAATTAATTAATTCTTAATTAATTAATCACACATAATTATCTCATAATTACGTACTTATCCTAGAATAATAATTCATTTTACAAGTTAGTCATTTTCTCATGTCCTGAAATATTCACAACCTAGACTACGTAGTACAGATGTGACTTGGGGATCATGGACCTATAATTTTAAGCTACAATAAACCATATTATTAATTAAACTCTTTAATTAAATAATCTTCTTTATTAATTTCATTATTACTCCACTATAAATATGGAATTGCACTCTTATAGATTATAGAATGTATTTACAGAATATTCTCGTATAGTCTTTTGATATTATCATTTAACGTAATTTTATACTCCAATTATTGGTTTGTATATTAGGGTTGGTCAAAAATAAACGTTTTACCCTTCTAATTACCTTTTGATCATTAAGTAGCATTAATTCACTAGTGAATGACTAATTTATAATCATAACATAAATTTGAGCTCAATTAAAACTTAAGAGAACCAATATACGATCCGTTAGGAAGCTTGGATTCCAAATCTTGTAAGATCATGTTCTCAGCCATTCATATCGTAAACATTTTTCTTCTTATTCAAAAATTATTTATGGAACATAAATAATCACAATATGTGTTTTAATCTAAGTCTTATTCAGAACTATTATAGAAAAAATGTAAAACAAAACAATATAATTGATGTTAAAAAATGAGGACAATATAAGCTACCAAAAGCGCTATCCGAATAAATGCGGCGTACGTTTTGTGCCACAACCACCACTGCCTAGAGCTTAACCCTCCTTAGTTTTAGGGGTTCTTATATGGTGAGCAAGAGAGGAGGTTTTCGTACAAGGGGGTAGGCGGGTTTGCATGAAAGTGAGTGACAGAAAGACGTCGTACGAATGTCCCCGGAAGGGACAAATTGGTTGTCTCACAGAGGTGAGGAGGAGGGAGATGAGTGTCGCACGATAAACAAGAGATGAGTGTTTTCCAACCAAAAGAGAGGGGAGAGAGGTGACAATGAGGCAAAGAGAAAAAGAAACCTAATATACTAGGTCACACATTAAGGAAACTTACTAAAACTATAACCCTAAACCATGTAATAAGGATTC
Source organism: Datisca glomerata (assembly GCA_003255025.1). Lineage (NCBI taxonomy): Eukaryota > Viridiplantae > Streptophyta > Magnoliopsida > Cucurbitales > Datiscaceae > Datisca > Datisca glomerata. The sequence continues at coordinate 734,821 of QANY01013389.1, read as the reverse complement.
TATGTTTAGGAAAGAAAAAAATTCATTTCCTAAGGTGGGGAAGGGGGTGTCGGCCAAGCAAAGACCAAAAGGGAAGGTTAAACCCTAATTTTATTGTCTCCATAATAGACTAATAAAAATCAAAATAAAACCAACTCTAAAATTAATTTTCCCCCTAATAAAAAAAACGGTACAAAAATAAATACCCCAAAATACTATAACCTAAAGAACATAAAATTAAGCCAAATAACATGCACATGACATAAAGAAATCGCACATGCATTATACACAGAGAGTTACGCGTGGGCGGGATTTAGTAGGAGACAAAATTATTTTTATTTCCAAAAACCATTATTTTTTTAAATTCGCAAAGGAACTCCACGAATATCAAGTCTTTATATATCACGTGATTAAAATATATTGTCACATCAATATAAAATATAATGGCTAAAGTTATAATCCCAAGACTTGAAAATAAAAATGCTCTCATCCGAATCAGCCACCAGGTAGGGATGTTACATCTTCCCCTCCTTATATAAATTTTCGTCCTAAAAAATTTGTCAAAGTTAGGTCTTATAAGAGATTTGGGTATAGTGCTTTGTTTTTCAATTGGAAGTGGTGCATATTGTGGTTGTTTCGATACTTCTGTAGGCCTTGCACCTCTATTGAGTAATGCCTGAGTCGCAGCATCAAGGTCTGACCCAAATTGAGCAAAGGCGGTCACTTCGCGTCACTCACTGGAGGTTTGGAACCCTGAGTACAGTGTTCCGGGTGTAGCAGGAAAAGAAGTTGTACGTGAAACGGTGCTCAGACGAAAGTGCTCTTTCTTGGCCATTGTCGAAGGAAGATAGCAGCTGCGAGCATCTTTTTTTTTCATTTTTTAGATGTATTACGTCCTCTTTTACTTGAGTTTCCTGGAGCAAAATCATATCACTTTTTCTTGGATTTCATGAAGTCCGACTTGAATCTTTTTCGCTCGTTCCCAAGTGGCTTCTTCAATCCGGTGGTTCTTCCAAAGTACTTTGACCAAGGTAATATGCCTAGTGCGTAACATCTTCCGATCTAGGATCTAAAATAGAATTTTTTCGTACGTTAGATCTTCCCGTAACTGGAGCCACTCATAACTCAGGATGTGCGACAAGTCAGGAATGTACTTTCATAAAATAGACACATAAAAACATCATGTACTCCTACCAAGGCTAGGGGTTGGGCTATATGATATGCGACAACTCCAATCCGGTCCAAGATCTCACAAGGTCTTATGAAACGAGGACTAAGCTTACCCTTCTTTCCAAATCTCATAACTCCTTTTATTGGGGCAATCTTTATAAACACCATGTCTCTGACTATGAATTCCAGGTTGTTTCCAGGTACATCCACATAACTATTCTAGTGACTCTAAGCGGTTTGGATCCATTTTGAATTTGCCAACATCTTCATTAGCTTGTTGGAGCATTTCTAGACCTAGAAACTTTCTATCACCAACTTTTTCCCAATGAATAGGAGATATGCACTTTCTCCATTTAATGCTTCAAAAGGCGTCATCCCAATTATTTCTTGATAACTATTATTGTATGAAAACTCGATCAGTGGCAACTTGTCACTCCAGTTCCCTTGAAAGTGCAAAACATAAGCCTGGAGCATATCCTCGAGAATTTAGATGGTCCGTTATATCTGTTCATTTTTATGGTGAAAAGTAGTACTAAAACTTAGTCAGGTACCCAAAGCTTCTTCAAGACTTCACCAAAAAATGGAAGTGAACTTTGGATCTCGGTCTGGTACTATCGATATTGGTATCCCATGGAGTCTAACAATCTCCTTAGCGTTTAACTTTACCAAATCCTTCATTGAGAATGTCGTACATCCCGGTAGGAAATGAGAAGACTTAGTCAAACGATCGACTATAACCCAAATGGAAGTCCTCTCATGGTCTTTGGTAGACCTACTACAAAGTCCATCAATATATGCTCTCATTTCCATTATGAAATTTCTAAAGGATATTAGAGACCGGAAGGACTTTTGTGTTTGGACTTCACTCGTTGGCATGTAAGACATTGCTCTACAAATATCGCCATGTTTATTTTCATGTGTTTCCATCAAAAGTGCTAACGTAAGTCTTGATATATCTTTGTACTACAGGGTGAATTGAGTAGGGTGTGGAGTGGGCTTCTACAATAACTTCTCTTTTTAGCTCGTCATTATGAGGTATGAAAACACTATTGTTGAATTCGAGTACCCATCTCGAGACATCGAGAAAACTTACCTTGTCGCGCACCCAATCTTAGATGTGATCTTTATCAAAGTTGGATCCTCATTTTGTGTATCATGTATCCTATTCGGAAGTGTAGGTCACACCATCAGTTGACCAAGTATAGTTGAAGCATTTTGGACAAGGACTTCGAACTCCAAACTTTTTATATCATCCTGAATGAATTTCTGTGTGGAAATGTGGGTTGCTAGAGAGCTCGATTTCCTACTTAGTGCATCCGCCACCATGTTTGCTTTTCCAGGGTGGTAGTTAATCACACAATCATAGTCCTTAACCAACTATAACGAACTACGTTGCCTCATATTAAGCTCCTTCTATGTGAAAAGATAATTCAGACTCTTATGAACCGTCTAGATCTCTAGCCTCGATCCATAGAGATAATGACACCAAATCTTCAGTGTAAAAACTACCACTACAAGTTCCAAATCATGGGTTGGATAGTTATGTTCGTAACTTTAAAGTTTTCGGGACGTATAGGCTATAACCTTCCAATGCTGCATCAAAACATAACCAAAGCCCACTCATGGGGCATGGCTATAGTGACCAATCCATCACTCCTAGAGCGCACAGTAAGGAATGTGGCCGATACTAATCTTTGTTTAAATTCTTGGAAACTCTTTTTGCACTCTTCTGATCACATGTTCTGTGCATTCTCTCTCATCAACTTAATCAACATTCCTTATTGTGCGCTTCCAGTTCATTACGGTTTCTATCTTTGCTAGATCCACTTAGAAACTACGTGTCCCAAAAAGCCAATCTTAGATAACCAAAAGTCACACATACTAAACTTGGCATACAACCTATGATCCTTTAAAATCAGAAGTCTGATTTTGAGATGTTTCTCATGTCCTCCCTAAGACTTAGAGTAGATTAGGATGTCATCTATGAAAACAATGACAAATTGATCTAAGAAATCATGAAAAACTTGATTCATCAAGTCCATGAATGCAGCAGGGGCATTGGTCGAACCAAAAGGCATGACCAAAAACTCATAATGTCTATACCGAGTATGAAAAACAATCTTTGGTATGTCATCCTTCTTTATCCTTAGTTAGTGGGACCCAGATCGCAAGTCAATTTTTAAGAAAACAAAAGCTTCAGAAGTTGTTCAAACAAATATTTTACTTGACGCATAGAGTACTTATTTTTAATGGTAATTTTGTTCAACTCTCTATAGTCAATACAATGCCTCATGGATCCATATTTCTTCTTCACAAAGAGAATGGGTTCTCCCTAGGGTGAGACACTGGGGCGAATAAAGCTCTTGTCCAATAAATCTTATAGTTTTTCCTTAAGCTCTTTCATCTCCACATGTGCCACACGATATGGGGCTATCCCAGGAACTAGCTCAATCTTGAAATCCACTTCTCTAATGGGTGGTACACTTGGCAACGTCTCAGGAAAAACCTTTAAGAATTCTTTAACCACATTTATATCGTTCAGTTCTAACTCTAACTTATGTGTGTCCAACATGCTAGCTAAATAGCCTATACAACCATTGTTAATCAATGATTTGTATCACAGGGATGACATTTGAGGTAGCGCAAGAAATCGCAATCTTTTAAATTTGAAGCTTGACTTGCCCGAAGTGTTAAACAATACCTCTCGTTCATGACAAATTAAATTTTCATAATTAGAAGCTAGACAATCCTTCTAAAAATAACATCAAAGCCATGCATACTCAACAGAGTAAGAGTAGCCTCCAACATTCTATGAACAATCTCTACAGAACAACACTTGATCACCTTGTGTGCATACAGAATACCCCTCGAAAGGGTGGACACACATAGCTTAACCTCAAGAGGTACTATCTCCACATTTAATATCTTAGAGAACTTAGCATAAATAAAGGAATACGTAGAGCTAGAATCAAACAACACAAATGCAGCAACTCTATGAATGAGAAATAAACCTGACACCACATTCGAAGCATCTTCCAAATCTGTCTTAGTCATGGTGTAGACCTTCCCTTGTGCTTTGGGTCCGTTCCCAGCCTATTGATCGTCGGGCTTGTCTCTCACGTAAGGGCAGTTCTTCAGAAAAAGCTTGGTCTTTCCCAATGGAAAGAAGCCTCAGTCACTTTGAAGCATTGCCCCACATGATTCCTTCCTTATGTACCACAAGTCTGAAACCCCATCTTGGTCTGAAACTTCTTGGAACAATCCTTCTTCTAACTAGAACTCCCCAAAAACTTCCACTTATAGGGGTTTGAGTCATGGTGATTAGCAGGGTTTGAAGAACCACTATTCTCATATAGGACGTGATTCTTGTAGCACTTCTACATAAGTCTTAAGCTTAAGAACCCTGACATACTTCTGTACATCTGGTCTAAGTCCATACTCAGACTTTTGGGCCTTACATTCCTAGTTATTAATGAGATGTGGGGTAAAACGTGATAAGTCCTCAAATTTCCTCTCATACTACATGAGAGTCATAGTAACTTGCGTCAGCTATATGATTTCTGCCTCCTTATGTTGCCTTACCATGACAGGAAAATACTTCTCATAGAACAATTCCTTGAACGAGGTCAAATTCGTTGAGTCATCGCCTACCACCGACAAGCATCCTTTTTCAACATGAAAGTGGTGCAAGAAATCTTTTGTTGGTCAGTGCACACCAATAAGAAGAAAACAGTCTCTATCTCCTCAATCTAGTCCTCCATCAATAGAGGATTAGCCGTGGTTCCATCAAAGGATGGTGGCTGCAGTTTTCAAAATTGCTCCACAATATAGGCGATGTTCCTAGGACGACGCTCTTGATTGGGAACTTCTTTCCCTGCACCCAATAAGCTCTTGAAGCAGACCACAGATGGTCTCAGTGGCCTCTTGTTCCTCATCGACACGTCATTCCTTCTCTGGTGGTGCCGTACTGAATATATGTCGATTGAGGGTGAGCAAAGACAAACACATATATTTTCGTAGTGCACCAAAAAGTCTAAGTTAAAAATAGTTATTATTATTACTAATATAAATTCTTTTTATTATATATTTTTTTAATTATAAAAGTCACTACCGGAGTGTTTAAACACTTTTCAGTAAAAGAGACATACTAAACAAAGTTAACACTATCATTAATGCAAAGGACAATAAAAACAAAATCCTTAGTCCATACTATCCATAGAAATCGTAAAAACTCGTGGAAATCTTCATCTGGGACTTCTTATGAATCCTCTTCTAGATCTTCCTCTAGGACTTCCCATGGATCTTCATTTTGTCCTTCCTCTGGTTTAGGGACTTTCGGGATAATGTTAACATTGAGGCTCAGTAAGGTGGAAAGTCCTTAACGGCAGAAACCCGTCCTGGTGGTCATCTAGGAATGACATGTAAGCGTTCGGTAACCTCCTCATAGTTAGACCCAACCGACTCATCCCAAACGTATATATGTCTCACTTGAAAATGTTGAATTCCCACCTCTCGGGGAAAAACTCTAGCTATCAGAGGATATTGTCTCCTTACACTCGGTGTTGAAGCACGATTATGTTCTCCCCTCCAGACTATCCGTGGATTCGAGACAATAACCATAGATATACGATTCGGGTCCAATATCATCCTTCTTGTAAATCTCGTAGGGATAGGGAGTGAGGAGAAATTGGACCCCACGTCAAACATTTCTCCGTCACTAACAGCCCATCCAGAGTCATTTGAAAAATTCATAGCTAGACAATCACACAATTCAATCAGTGTCACATTCCAATAACTCAGCAATGATTCCTAGACACAGATAGATCACAACCCTAAATTCTAGTATGGACTTCTAAAATTCAGAAAGAATTTCAATAAAATCATATCGTCGATTGACTCAAAATTCGGAAAAATTTTGAATAAATGAACTTGTCTACAGAATCGTATATGCTCTTATACCAACTGTAACAACCTGGAAATTTATCCAAAATTTTCTTTAATAGTTTATGCAAATAAATCTCACGGAATCTAGGTAATTTTTTTTAAAACTAATCACGTTGAAAATTGAAACTTAAACATAGTCTAATTTATTACGAAGAAATTCAAAATGTCATATACGGAAGATTACTACGTCATAATTGTCTAACAAAAGAAAATAAATAAAAGTAGTTAAACTTTAACAAAACATAATAAAACTTCTAATGTTTCCAAAACAACTTTGACTATAGTCCCATGCCAGATATACTAGACTGCATCCGAAATGAAAGCATCATCCTTATCTAAAATTTTAAAAAATAAAACAGAGTGAGTATAAAAATATACTCAGTAAGTAAAACCCTACATACATAACATCACACAAAGCACACATATAAAAGGCAAGTCATTTCATTTTATAGAGTTTTACGATTCATTCAGATAATTCATATTTTTCCATATAGAGATGCTGTCCAACTTCCGTTAGAACTTACAACCGGACCCAAACCAGAATAGAATTACACGTCGGTAAGATACGATAGTTTGTAAGGTACATACAAGTAACACTTCTCGCAAGTACCATTTCGCACCTTCACGAAGGTGGAACCTGTTGCAATAATACCTTCCCACAAGACTAATAAGATCATATTCACAAACCCTATCCAGAAGAACGAGGTAACACATAAACCTTTCCCGAAGGACAAGTCAACCCATAACAGAGTTGGTGGGTAGGTGGCTCTAATGGCACACAGAATTTTACTTTACAAGATGTATAATAGTCTTTCATATCTTATATCTTATTTTTTACCAAGTTTCAAAACCATATAATACATTATCATTCGTAATGAAGGATAATAACAAAATGAATACATCACAAAATAATAACCAAACAAGAAAAAATCAGAAATTATTCTACAATTTTCAAACACATCAAAGCTGGCGGGCAGTTACATATGTAAGATTTCACTTACCATTTCTCTGGATAAGAATTTACAAAAGTGAAACTTTTGAAACAAATAGCACTATACTACTCAGTACGATACAATATCTAAAAATTGAAACTAGCACTAAAAGTTTTTAGAGTACACGTTTCAATATGTTAAGAATCTACCCTAACAATTTCAGTTTCAAACTTCTTCGTTTGGGTTCCAAAACCTCAATTCGTTTTTACTATGTACAGATATTCCCAAAACTTCCAATTTCTATGAAAAACTCAGATTTTTTCCTTATTGAAAACAATTTATGGAACATAAATAATCAAAATATGTATTTTAGTCTAACTCTTATCCAGAACTATTCCTAAAACATGTGAATCAAAACAATATAATTTATGTTGAAAAAAGAGGACAATATGAGTTTACCGAAAGCGCGATCCGAATAAACACGACCCACGTCATATGCCATAACCGCCACTGCCTAGAGCTTAACCCTCCTTAATTTTTAAGGTTCTTAGATGGTAAGCAAGAGAAGGGGTTGTCGTGAAAGGGGGGTTTGCATGAGAGTGAGGGAGAGAAAGATGTCGTACGAATGAGGGGGGAAGAGACAAGTTGAATGTCAAACACAAATGAGGAGGAGGGAGATAAGTGTTGTCGCACAACACACAAGAGAGGGGAGAGAGAGGAGTGCCGTCCAACCAAAAGAGAGGGGAGAGAGGTGAAAATGAGGCAAAGAGAAAAAGAAACCAAATACACTTGGTCACACACAAAGGAAACTTACTAAACTATAACCTTAAACCATGCGATAAGGAATCTATGCTTAGGAAAGAAAAATTTCATTTCCTAAGGTGGGGAAGGGGGTGTCGGCCAAGCAAAGGGGGAAGAGGGAAGGTTAAACCTTAATTTTATTGTCTCCATAATAGACTAATAAGAATCAAAATAAAACCAACCCTAGAAATAATTTCCCCCCTAACAAAACGGTATAAAAATAAATTCCCAAAAATACTATAACCTAAATAACAAAAAATAAAACTAAATAACATGCACGTAATATAAATAAAATGCACATGCATTTTACACATAGACTTAGGCGTGAAAGGGATATAGTAAGATTCAAAATTGCACTTTGTCTCCTAATTTTTTTTTAAATTCGCAAAGGGAACCCTCAAATATAAAAAATACTTTATACCACATGATTAAAATATAATGTAACATCAATATTAGATATAAGGGCTAAAGTTATAATCCCAAGATATTAACATAAAAATGCTCCCATCCCAATCGACCACCAGGTAGGAATGTTACAACTCAAGTGTTCGAATGAACTAATGAGATGAATGAACGTGAAAGAGCAATCAGCATCTAAAAAATAAGAAAAAGCGTGCGAAAGGGCGATGGAGACAATGAACAGGGATAATGAAGCAATACAAAGGGAATGAGAGATTTTTAGGCAGAATTATCAAGTGATTCACCATCAATATGAACGAATGATGAATATATTTAGAGGCATGGCTAGAAAGGCATAGATGATACGGAGGATGCTACAATATTGGAAGCAAAAGTATCTCTCATTCACCCAAATAGGAGTGATTTGATTGATTTTTAATGATGATGCGCAAAGATTTAGGTTACACTAGCAAATTTTTCTGATTGAAATATAATAGATTGCTACGTTGTTTTGAAATGAAAGATTTTATTATCTTCATTTATTGCATCTGTATTTGATTCCTTTATTGTCATATTTTTATATTTATTTAAATTTTCTCTTTGTGGCATACAAAGATTTATTTATTTAGAAACAAACCTAAAAATAATAAGCTAATTAGTTTGATTTATTGCATTATAAGATATCAATTTTAATATAGCTCATTAACTTCATCATTCTTATAGAACACGAGCTCAAGTTAGAAATATTGATGAGTAAGAGAGAAAGCGATCACGAGAGGAACCGAAATAAGAAATTAAAGAGTTGAATGAGCAAATGGCTAGAGTCCTAGAACTCTTCATCGCTAGCAAAGGAAAAGCTTGTTCTGAGAATCTGCCAATGGCACAATTATTGCATGATCAATTGAAAATGATATATCACTTTACCCCTATGGGTTCACTCCGACCCATCAACGTCATTGGACAGACCAATTTCAGCATGCTCCGTCACTACCAGTAAACATGCAACACTACTTGTTTCCAAATGCCCAAGAGATTATGCATTTCGAGAATACTTGATAAAATATTCTAACACAAGACCATGGCCACAATAAAACTTTCACTCCACAAGGTGAACATGTTAATGAACTAATCATCATACCTGATATTGATGACCCAAAAAAGAAGCAAGAAGGTATGACTATAGTTACAAGGCAATATGCCCATTAGAGAAAGCTCAAAAGAACACTATTGATTATTTTACATATTTGGAAGCAAACAAAAGAAGCAAAATAAGAAAAATCATTTGTTTGTCTCCGCCATTGAAAAATGCTGAGTATTAGGGTATGAGCCAGTATAGAAAAATGCACAATTTTCTCTATAATATGCTCAATATCCATTGTCAATTGAAGATCCTATGCCAAACGATTGTATGGAAGGATGATGGAGATGACAACAATGCCAATTTTCAAAAAAAAACCATCACAAGATTTTAATAAAATATGCACAAGCATGCATAACATGCACATAGTGAACTCCTCACATTCTCATTAATAGTCATGAATTATATAAAGTATACATGCATTGCACTACTTGCTTTAATACAGTTCAACTACATAAAACATTTAATAAAATCCATTTAACGTCTAGAAGACTCACTACAATAGTTGGATCCTGCATTGATCCAACTCTTGCTAATATATGAAGCTTTCATAAATCAGGTCGAACATCTTTTCAAATATTTTCAGTTAAATCAAACTCAAATTAAGTTAAGTTCGATGCTTGTCTAACCAGGCTCGTTTCATTTCAAATATCTTCGCTTAAATCGAACCTGAATTGAGTTCTATCTAAGTTTATTTTATTTCAAACATATTTGTTTCGATTTGAGTCATTGTCAAAATCGGCATCCATCCAGGCCTGTTTCATTTCAAATATCGTATGTTAAATTGAACCTAAATTGAGTCAAGGTGTAAGCTTGTGTCTATCCAAGTTCATTTACATTTCAAATATCTTCGAGTAAATCAAAGCCAAAATGAGTCGTGGTCAAAACTTATGTCTATCTAGATCCATTTCATTTCAAATATCTTCAGTTAAATCGAAATCAAATTTAGTCGAGGTCGAAGCCTATGTCTACCGTATGCGTTTCATTTAAAATATCTTCAGTTAAATTGAACCTGAATTGAGTCGAGGTCGAAGCATGGGTCTATCTAAGTCTTTTTCCTTTCAAATATCTTCAATTAAATTGAATCTAAATTGAGCCTAGGTCGAAGCCCGTGTGTATCCAAGTCAATTTCATTTCAAATATCTTAAATAAAATTGAATCTGAATTGAGTTGAGGTTGATGACTCTGTTTATCTAGGTCCGTATTCATTTTCAAATCTATATTGTTAAATCAAATCCAAATTGAGTCAAGTTCGAATCCTATGTCTATCCATCTTCATTCTAAAAAAAAATTCAGGTCGAAGTTTGTGTCTATCTAGGCCACTTTCATTTTAAATATCTTTAGTTAAATCCCATCTAAATTAAGTCGAGGTTAATGCCTATGTCTAGGTTAAATCGAACCCGAATTGAGTCGAGGTCGAAGCGTGCGTCTATCCAAGGAATGTTTTCATTTCAAATCATTCTGGTTAAATTGAACACAACTTGTGTCGAGGTCGAAACCTGCATCTACAAGTTCATTTTAATTTTTTGTCCTTTGATAGAACTCATATCGGTCGATGTCTCCAATCCACTTATCCACGCAGTCATTTCCCATGCTGATCAAACTACTAATCCACTCCTTAGTACAACTCCTAAATTTAGGAGAGTGAATAAATGTAAGAAGATGTAGATACTGTATTTTGTTTGGCTCATTATCTTTGATACCCATTTTATTTTTTGGCCTAAAATTAGACCCCAAAAAATACCCAAAATCTAAAAATATGAAAATCTCCAAATAACTAGAAAGTAATAAAAATATAAAAAACGAAAAAAATAAAAATAAAAATTATTAAAAAAGTATTAAATAGTAAATTGTTTTAGCAAAGAGAAGTAAAGTAAGAAAACATATAAACTTTTTGTTGTTGAGGTATACTCTGAGTTCAATATTATGTGTTGAACATCTCAAGGTTCAAATCATTTTTTAATATATTTTTGCATGTTGAAATAAGTTTTCTGAGTTGTTTTTTTTCAAAGTTTTTTGACTTGTCAACATCTAATGATATTTAGCACTTTTGTTCATGTACAGGGACTTCCTTTTTCTTTTTTTCTTTTTTTAAACTTGTACAGGGACTTTCAATAGTATATGTACATCCTTTTTTCATTTTATTTTTATTTTTATGTCATATATATTATTTTAGTTTATTCTTTGTTGGTAAATCATATGTTTCTCTATTAATTATTTTTCCTAGTTACCGGATATTTGTCATTTTAGTAATTCAACCAATACATAATATTCAACATTATAACAAGTGTGTAAAATCACGTTATGCTATTTGGATTTTAATACTTCAAAAATTCCGACGACGAGATTTAGACATATTGAATGTCCAATTCCAACATTCAAGATGCAAGAAATCAATACCAGAAGTTCGAGTTTGATTTCTAACAAGATTTCTGCAATTTAAATTGTTTCAAAAATATAAGTTTATATGTACATGATCTATTAAAATGATATTTTGAGAAATATCAAAAGTCTGATTTTCTCAAGATTTTTAAATAGGAATTATTTTCATAAGTCTGACTTTATTCCCCAAAGTTCTAGACATTCATTCACTAAAAGTATTTTTTGTAAATAAACTTACTAAGTTTTTCCAATGACTTCCGTACCACTCATTGATGTCATGAGTTTGTCGCAATCTTGATGCAAGAGAGGATATAATGAGAAATAAAATTGAAATTTAAAAAAAGGATCATTTTAATAATTATAGCATTTGACAAAATTGATCACAGTGTCACAACGGGTGTTGGGGGTACTAACACATTCCCCATGTACAAAAGATTTCTTAACCAAATCTGAATTTTCGTAGACCAAATATTTTAAAATTATGTGACCAATAACATTTTAATTTGATTGATGGGGACTCCAAATATATTTTATAGTCTTAACCAATCGTCACTCTGCATTGTATACCCGTTGCAACAATAAGGATAAAATTTATTAATTGTAGCAAAAATTTTGCTAGTGCATCTACTACACTTGTTTAGATAGATCAGATAAATTATAGACTCTTCGGGCAACTAATGAAGTTTCATGGTGTGAAATTCAATAAATCAAATAATGCAAAATCAAGGGTATTTGTGAAATTTAAAGTTTCTCCAATGCAATGAATCAATGTGCTTTTTAAGATTCTAGGTGTTATGGGTATTTATCGCACCCCAATGAGAAAATGACACGCGTCTCTCTCCATGTGGGAAATCTGTTAGACCTTCCCACTGCTCGAGTTTGCCAGAGCTCCCTTCAGAACAAGACACGCTATCTAATCGCCCCGACCAGAGTTGGAGGGCAGTGAAGGTAAACCAGAAGCTCTGGAGAGGGAATGCCTCAACATGAGTTGAACCAGACCAAGAGCTCGGGAGTCTGGAGGTTGGATCTCTACCTAGGCAGCCTGAAGATCGCAACCTCATGTCACCTTAATCATTACTAGCCTAAATCAAAGTTTGAAGTGTCCCCGCGAGATTGGACCCACTGCCTAACTATCCAATCGTCACTCTCCATGTCTCACAAGTCTCCCCTGTGTCACCTCACCCCTCCTTTACATCACTTAACTGTTCATCGACATTAGATGTCACCTTATTTATGTCAATTCAGGGAACAATGGCATTAAATGTCACTCCCTTACTCTCTCATAGGAGTAAAATATCACATCACATGAGCTTCTCCAACACACCTCGCCAAAGTAAGACCTTGGGCATAAATACCCTCCCTAATCTAAGGAGAAGGTAAGCTCACATAAGACTTATATAACCTATGCACAAATACTTCTACATTTCTAACTTAGGCATCGGAGGCACTCAGGCAGAGACACCACCCCCCGCATCCCCGTTCTTTGGGATCTTTCATCTATAGTGTGCAGGTTTATAACCCATCATCGCAGGACATATGTACTGTTGAAATTTTGACATCAACAGTTGGCGCGATCTGTGAGAAACGACAGTAAGTCATTTCCTCCTGAAATTTTCTAAGATTTTATCACTTATCATCGTAAAGTAAAGGGAAAATGAATTCACCATCATCATCTCTATCTTATGAGATTCCTAACGATGTAAGGGACCAAATTCCTCTTTTCCACGAAGAGTTTTTCCTTAACCGCAACCATAATACGGAGAAAGAAGAAAGACTTTGTCTCCTCACTCACCAAAATTGTCAGGAGGTTGCAGAAGGACATGGAATCCCTCACCCAAATCGTAGCCGCTTTCTTTACCTAGAGACCCAGTACCACCTGCAGACATCACACCACCACACTAGAAAAAAACCCATGTTGTTTCCTCTCTTATGCGGGAGATAGGAGAGGGAAAAACCAAGGAAAGGGAGGAGGACCACCGAGAAAAATATAAAGAAGCCCCATATGTTGAAGAACAAACCACATCCAAGGAGGACGGGTCGGCCAAGGTCACAAGGACTATGAAGATAACGAGCAACAAGGGGAAGAGCTCTGAACCATGGTCCCTAATACAAAAGCTACAAGAACATATTAAGGAATTGAGAAAGGAGCGAAGATAAACCTTTGGAACCTCTACCGAAAGCATTTTTAGGCAAACATAGAGTCCCCATTTTCCATGAAGATAGAACATGCTCGGTTACCACCCAAGTTTAAGATGCCCTCCATCATTTTCTACGATGGAACAAAGGATATGTTCGAGCACCTAGAAACTTTCAAGGTGTAGATGGACATGCACCTCATTCGAGCAGTTGAAGCGAAACACTATTAACTCCTTCACTGAGATCTCGAAGCTATTCGCTGGGTAATTTTTTGGGGGAGAACGGAGAAGACTATCGTTAGATCTGATGCCCAAAATACAAACGTCTAGAGAAACAATAAAGGACTACATGAATCACTTCAAATTGGAAACCCTACAAGCTGACATCATGAGTGAGCATACGCTTATTGCTGATTTGTGAAGTGGGATCGCCCATCAAAGAATGAGGTGGTCCATGGTCAAATACAACCCCATCTCTCTCACAGACCTACAAGACCAACCCTCGTATCAAGAGAGGCTAGTTTGACCCTCTTGAATAGAAAAGAAGGGAAGAATCCCTACCTGAGCAGCCAATACGCAACCTACACCCCCTTACAGCCAAGAAAGAAGATATTTACAATGTGATCAAGGATCGAAACATGTTGAAGCAACCTTGTGTAATAAGAACCAATGATGAGAAGAAGGATACCACTAAGTATTGCAGGTACTATCATGACTTAGGGCATACAATAGAGAGGTGTTTTGACCATAAAGACAAAATTGAGGCCCTTATTAAAAGTGCATACCTCAAAGAGTTTATGGTAAGCATGAAGAACTAAGGGTAGGTAGCCCGCAGATAAGATGGTAGAACAAAGGAGCAGCCTGAGTTCATAGAATAAGCACACTAGATCCACCTACCCCACATAGACGCCTTGGTTATTTCACTCTTGATAGCTCGGTAGAAATCTTTAGCCACTCGGCATTCCTCTAAATGGGCCAGGACCTTAAACAGCTTCGCGCTTACTTAACTCCGCTAGTAAGATTTATGAACATGAATTCATTTTTGAGGGGGTCATAAAGCTCCTGGTAACTTTGATAGAATCTCCCTGCCTTGCAATCAAATTGGTCGAGTTCACAATTGTTAAATGTAGCGAGGTCTACAACACCATCCTCGGTTGACCAACAATACATCAATTCAAAGTTGTGCCCTCTACATACCATTAAGACATTAGGTTCCCTACCCCCCGAGGTTGTGGTAATAGTTGGAGGGGACCATAGAGGAGATAGGGAGTGTTAAGGTGGAAATGATCAGTAGTGCATCTGAAGACTAGTTCGGAGGAGAACCAGTGGAGCCTCTAGAATAGTTCACTCTCATTCTTGAGTACCAGACCGAATTGTCCAATTTGGCTCACTACTGACCCCTAGCAAAAGGAAGAGCTAAGACTTTTCTTCTGAGAAAACAAAGACATCTTCACCTAGACTCATGAGATTATGTTGGGTATCGACTCTAGGGTCGACGTGCATCACTCGAACGTTGACCCAAAGGTCAAACCCATTATGAAAAAAGGAGATGTGTTAATATGATCAGGGATGAGGCCATCATTAAGGAAGTAGAAAAATTGCTCGCAGTTGGATTAATCAGAGAAGTTCATTACCTGAAGTAGTTGGCTAGCGTTGTCCTACACCAATTTAGCCTACTTGATAAAGCCTGCTCTAAAGGCAGGTTCCTACTCCTTAGAATGAACCAGCTGGTTGATGCTACATTTGGGCATGATTTGCTTAGATTCATGGATACCTACTTAGTGTGCAACCATATTCTGATGCATCCACATGACTAGGAAAAGACTTCCTTCCTCATTAATAGAGGAACCTACTCTTATACTGTCATGCCCTTCGAGCTCAACAATGTTGAAGCTACTTACCAGATGCTGGTGAACAAGGTACTTTCAGAGCAGATCTCGAGGTCTGTGAAGGTGTGTGGACAACATGCTTATGAAGAGTAAGAAGTCTGCTGACCACATAACAAACCTGGCAGAAACCTTTGGCACCCTAAGAAGGTACAAAATGAAGCTAAACCCCACCAAGTGTCATTCGGTGTTACTTCAGGAAATTTTGTAGGTTTCATGGTCAATCAGATGGGATAAAGCAAAGCCTAACAAAATCAGATCATTGCTCGAGATGGAACCTCCCTGGAATGTCAAAGAGGTCCAATGTCTAACAGGCCGGGTAACAGTGCTCAACAGGTTCATTTCTCAGGCTATGGACAAGTGCCTCCCTTTCTTCATTTTTTTTAGAAATAACACCTCTTTTGAATGGATAGAGAAGTGTCAAGAAGCCTTCTTCACCCTAAAAGAGTATGTGGGATTCACCCCCAGCTGTCCAAACCATTACTAGAATAGGTGATATCATTATACTTGACTATCTAAGCAACTGTAGTGATCACTGTGCTAGTTTGGGAAGGGGATGATCACATTGAACTGTCAATCTACCACCTAAGAAAAGCCATGGAGGGGCAGAGACGCACTACCCAAAGCTAGAAAAAATGGCCCTCGCTCTTTTAACGCCTGCAAGAAGACTCTGACACTACTTCCAAATGTATTCCATTTGTGTCATGACAAACTCTCGTCTCAAGTAAATGCTATAAAACCCGAGACCTCAAGACGGATAGCCTAATGGGCAATCGAACTTCGTGTATTCGAACTCCAGTTCGTGTGCAAGACTTCCATCAAAGGTCAGGCCATATCAGATTTCATCTCAAGCATGACCCTGAACATCCAAGGCGAAGGCACGACAGGGGATGATGACATCTGGACCTCGTACGTGGATGAGGATTAATCAAAAATGAGGGCGGAGCTGGCCTGCCGCTTCTGTCTCCCAATCAATCCCGAGTTGAATATGCTTTATGATTTAGTTTCAAAGCTTCTAACAATGAAGTGGAGTACAAAGCACTACTAGATGGCTATAAGTTGGCCCAATCCGTGAATGCAAAAACCCTGAAGATCTACAATGATTCACAGCTAGTAATGAATTAAATGACTGAAGAATATCATACTAAAGGGGATAACATGATAAAATACTCGGCCCGAGTAAAATTAGTCATAACACAATTGAACTCGTATTCTATTCAACAAATCCCTAGGTGCCAAAACATGAATGTGGATGCCCTGGCTAAATTTGCTTCAACATTTGACTCACAAATTTGCAAAAATGGTGCCAATAGAGTACCTTGCCCAACTGAGCATAAATGATCTTGAAATAATGGAAACAAACTTAGTTGTGAAACACCCCTCCTGGATAATACTGATATTCAGATACCAGCAAGATGGGATCTCGCCCTCAGACAGAATGGAAGCGCGAAACTTACGTCTCAGGTTTGCCAACTACGTAATCATGAACGAGATAACGTAAAAAAGAGAATTTGCCTACCCTTACCTATGATGCGTCAAGCTAGATGATGCTCTATACATGATGAAGGAAGTTCACAAGTGAGTCTGTGGAACCCACAATGGTGTGAGGGCCCTACATCACAAGTTTAAAAGGTAAGATATTACTAGCCCACCATGCTTCTCGACATAAAATATTTTATGCAAAACTTCATGATGTGCCAAAGATCTGCGAACATCCCTCATCAACCACCAAAGCTTCTCAACTCCATATCCAGCATGTGGCCTTTTGTTCAGTGGGGACTAGATTTGATTGGACCTCTACCCATGGGGAAGGGGACGAACATGTTTGGATTGTCACCATATATTACTTCACCAAATTGGTAAAAGCAGAACCTCTGGCCAAATTAGTAAAAGTAGAACCACAGACTTAATATGCAAAAATGTAATCTAAAAATTATGCCATGATCAAATGGAAATGCGAACTGTTCAAGATCAGGCACTTAACTTCATCACCAGCTCTTCTTCATTCCAACAGTCAGGTAAAGGTAGTAAACAAGACAATCAAGCATAACCTTCAGACCAGACTATATAATAGGAAAGGATTGTGGGTGGATGAACTCCCCAACGAGTTGTAGGCATACCGAACGACCAGCAGGACAACCAGAGGAGAAACCCCGTGTAGGGACAGAGGCTATCATTCTAGTGGAGATCATGTTTCCTTTTCAAAAAGTTCATAATTATGACCCAGAGCAGAATGTACTACAACTTAGGCACAACTTGGACGAACTAAAAAGGCTATGAGATCAAGAAAAATTAAGGAACGAGTCACACCAACTTGTTACCGATACTACAATTCTAAACCCAATATACAACAATTCAAAGCAGGGGACCTGGTCCTACCAAAGAGGAAGGGATATGCCTCAAATAAAGGTATGCAGAAACTTATTGCTAAACTAAAAGGGTGTAACTCTGATATAAAACTTTTGAACAAAATTTAAGAGGAATCCTTGAATTGGCTACATTAAATGAAGAACAAGAAGTAGATATGAACCAAAAAAATGTTATTTCTTCAAAAATAAACAAATTATGAAAACAAGAAGAAATTTACTAGGGTCAAAGATGTAGAACTGGCTAGTTAAAAGTTTGAGATAGAAATACAAGCTTTTTCATAAAACTGGTTTAAGAAGAAGAATGTTGAATAATATTATCAGGCTAAAAGACAAAAATGGGGTTTGGCAGCATGATAAAATAAAGTTATTGACACTATCCATTCTTATTTTTCTGAAACTATTCAGTAAAACCTATGTTCTGATGTTGATTGGATCCTAGGCCATGCGGATAGTATGATAAAAGAGGATTATAATGACTTGTTGGCTACAAGTGTTAGTATTGAGGAAGTAAAAAATGTTGTAGCATTGGCATCGAAAAATGTGATTTGCTTTGAGCTGGGAAATGACATAGCTCTAGGTCCTGATGGTATTCTTGTGTTATTCTATCAAAAGTTTTGTGATTTAATAGGCTTAGATCTTTGGAAGGCAGTTAAATAATTTTTTGAAATTTTTTACTTACCTAGATCTATGAATGAAACAAATGTTACTCTTATTCCTAAATTTTAAGAGCCTAAAACTCCAGACCATTTTAGACCTATTGCACTGTGAATTCTCTTATAAAATTATATCTACGATTCTAGCGAATAGGTTATGAAATTGGTTGTCATATTATTTCAGAATCTCAAGGTGCTTTTGTTAATGGAAACATATTTAGGATAATTCTTTAATAGCTTAAGAGATCTTTTACCACCGAAAGAAAAGAGAGAAAGGTAGGAAGGGGTGGTGGTTCTTAAGATAGATATGTCTAAAGATTATGACAGGAATAGTTGGGGATTTCTTAAAACATATATATCTAAAGTTTATGACAGTGTTACTTTGTGTCTACCGTTAATTACAAGATTAATGTAAAGTGTGAACCTAAAGTGAGCATTAAGACTAGTAGAAGTCTAAGGCAAGGGGATTCATTATCTCCCTGTCTATTTATCATTGTAATTGAAAGCTTGACAAGATGCATAAAAGGGGCAATTATTGGAAGGTAAAATTAATCATGTATCCTTTAAAAGAGATAGTCCTCCTATTTCTCATCCATTCTTTGCCGATGATAGTCAATTTATTACTGGTATGAATATTAATTCGTGCATTAGTTTAGATTTAGTCATTAATAGATTTTGTAATGCTTCTAGACAGACAGTAAATTTTGATAAGAATAGCTTGTGGTTTAGTGAAAATGTGCCTAGTCATAGGAAGATTACTATCTCTAATATTTGTATGATCCCCTGTTCTAGGATTAAAGATGTGTATTCGAGATTTCCTATAGATTGGAGCAAGTCTAAGTATACTATTTATTTTATGTTCTTAGAAAGAATGGATAAGAAAACTTAGTTATGGAAGGCCAATTTATTTTCTTATGGTGGGAAGGACGTCTTACTTAAGTCAGTGCTCAAGTGTTGACCATGTTGCTTCTAAAGTGAATTTGATGATAACAAATCATTTAAGTATTATTATTAATGAGTCAAATCAAGTGGACAAGAATAACCACAAAATGAATGCATGGAAAGCTTGAAGAAAAAGAAAATGATGTGAAGAATTTATTTTATTTCCATGTATTTTATAATAGGAACTCACTTAGGTTGATTTAATTTTTCTAGGCTCACAAATATAGTAAAAAACACAACGCCTGGAAGTAATTAACCCTATCGATCCTAAAATATGTTAGAAATTGCCCCATAAGCCATAAAGTCTACAAATGGCCTTGGAAGATTCGTATAGACAAGTAAATATAATGAATCATGACGTTTTTGGTGAAAAATGAGTCAGAAAGGTTAATCCTTACTAGTATGTCGATTTCAAGATAAGGAATTAAACTTGCCCAACCGGTAGGAGAAACCGATACACCAGTTTGACTAAAAAGTAAAACATCCTTATATCAAGCACTGGGTTCAACCGATTCTCCAAACTAGTTGGACCAGTTTCTGTTGATTTTCCAATTGTATAAATAGGCGAACCATTCTCTCTTCCCTCTGATATTCTCATAACCCTGTCTCTGTTCTTGAGTTTAGAATTGCTAAATCTCCTTCAGTGAGAAATATATAGTTGTGAGTGAAAAGCAAGTTGTGAAAAGTTCCTAAAAAATTACTATAAGAGATTGGAAGATCTCAAAGCACTACAGTGTCAAGGTCTTATTGGTATCACAAATCAATGGGATAGTAAAAAGTCTACTCTTCACCCTTAAATGACCCTTTAAAAAATTTTTAAAGGAGGATCCTTAAAGCGTGGACGTAGGGATAAGCTTTCCCGAACCACGATAAAATATTGTTTGTCATATCTCTCTCAACTTTCTTTATTTTTGCGCACTTTTTTATTTCTCCACGCCTATACTGGTTATTTACATTCCCAAACTTAGTGTTATTATTATTCTAAGAGTTAATATTTATATTAAGGGTTAATATCATAGGACCCCCCTAAATTTTGTCCCAAAATTAATTTACCCTTCATAAACTATTTTGTCTTCTGAATTGGTACTTAAACTTTCTCCATCCATCACTTTACCCTCCGAACCAAAATATCAGGTTTAACATCGTTTAATTGATCACGTCTATTGCACATTATCAATGAAATATTGAAACTGCCCCCATTAAAAAAATCACCCATTCACTTTTCCCACCCCCACCCCCCGGCGCGAACACTCCATCTCCCTTCTCCATCTGCTATTTTCATGTCCTCCTCCTTTGCATATTTTTCTTCCAGCGCCTCCATCTCCTCGAGTTTGCCACTTCTCCATCGAGTTCGTCTCTTCTCCATCGATTTTACCTTCTTCTCCCTCAAGTTCTCCCTCTCCCTCGATATTTTTAGCCATCCAAACCCTAACCAGTTAGCCCCCTAACCCCGAAAAAACCTAATCTGAACTGAAACAGCCATAACTGAGCTTCCTAACTCTTACCTGAAAGTTCATTCACCCATTCTCCTTTGATTTCAAGTAACTCATCTTTCTTCTTCGTTCTTTCTTCTATTTATGATCTGATTTCTATTTCAATATCTTAAATACTTTATTTTTTGTTGATTTCTAAAATTGGGACCATGGGTTAAAATGGGGACAATGTGTTATAATAAAATTCATTTTCTTGTTTGAATATTACTTTTTTGTGAAGAACCCGTCAATATTTTGGTTTTATGTTACTTTTTTGGTTTGAAATGGGGATCATTGAATTTGAAAGTGGACCAAGTTGTTTCTTTGTCAGAATTACCTGTTGTTTTTTATGTTTATGTACTATTTACAGGTAGTTTATGTATTTATGAACTATTTACATACTTTTATGTAGTTTAAAACTATTTACATGTTGTTTACGGATTATTTACATGTTGTTAATGTAGTTTATGAACTACTTACATGCTATTTATGTAGTTCATGAACCATTTACATGCTCTTTATGTAGTTAAAGGACTATTTACATGTTGTTTATGTAGTCAATGTATTATTTACAGTAGGTATGAATCATTTACATGCTAGAATCTTTTTCACGTATGTCGGTTATAAGATGTGAGTTGCATCATAGGGGAAAACTAATAAATATTCCCTTCAGCAGCTATGATTGGGAACAAGTTGAGGTATTCAAGGCGATCGATTGTGATTTTTTGTCTGTGGTTACATTCCACAATGAGGTAAGATCACTAGGCCATGAAACTTGGAAATGTATATGGTATAAGTACAAAGGGTAGAGTTTTGAAAATATCTTGCCTTTAAACTATAATATTAATATCCATAATATACTGGTAAGATTAGATAGTGATATTGAAGGTGGATTAACTTTATAGTTATTTGTTGAGCATGTAGAGGAGGACACTAATAATGAGAATTTAGAGGATAGTAGTAGTTCTGATGAGTCAGAATATAAGGTTGAAGATGATAGTTCTACAAATGAATCTGATACTTCATTCCAGGTTAAAACCTTTCAACCTGAACATAGGAATTTGGACTGTTTTGCTGCTGGTTTTTATGTTTTCCTATTGTTTTAGTGAATTGGGACTACTGTTTTGTTGTTTTGTTTTGCTACTGGAATGGGGACTCTTTTGCTGATGATTGGCTTGTTTTGTTACTATTTTTGGCTACTTGAATTGGCGCTTTGAGACTGATTTTTACTATTTTTTAAAATCAGATTCTTACATATAGTCAAGAAACTCAACCTAGCCAAGATGTACAATGATTATCTCACAATTCCACCACAGGGAGGAGAGGAAGAGGAAGAGGAAGGAGATGATCCATTTAGAATGTCTTATTTTTTGTGAACTATATTTAGAACATCTTTTTTATGAACTATTTAGAATGTCTTTTTTTGGGAACTATATTTTGAAGCATATAACACGTCGATGGAAAGGATGTGCCATTAAAACCTTTTTCTGGTAGATGGAAAGGATGAATTAGGCTTCTGATTTTGTTGACGGATATGTTATCACATGTGGATATAGAAATTATTCAATTATTTTATTGATAAAGATTGCAACTATTTTGTTGAAGGATATGATATGACAGTTACGTTAGTATACTATTAAATATTGTAATTATTTTATATATCCATTAAAAATGGTATATAATAATAGGTTTTGCTCTTACAATTAGAAAATGAATATATCCCTGTTGATCAAAATATCCACATATTTTAAACATCTTTATACATAAAAAACAGTGAAATAACACACAAGGTTTTTGGATAACATTAAGGTAAGTTGATTCTTTTAATTTTGACAAATTAGTGAAGAGTGAAATGAAATTTGTGGATGGTTTTTTTATGGAAAAACATGAGATATATACCTTATAAGGTTGAAGAAAAAGGTAAAATTGAAAAAAAAAACAGGCATGTGTCATGCGTGTGATCATTTAACAGTTATTTAACGATCAGATGGTAAAGTGAGGGATGGAGAATCAATTCTGAAGAAAAAAATAGTTTAGGAGGATAAGTTAATTTTAGGACAAATTTCAGGGGAGTCCTAAGATATTAACCCTTATATTTATTGAATGTTTAATTTTTAAAGTTGCACGCATTCACCCAATTCATCCCCTTCTTGGTTGGTCATACTGATCCTATAATTAGTATCAGAGCTAGAAACTTACTCCTTAAAAAACTTCACCTTCTTGAGTACTGGCAACCACAAGTGGATCTGTTGTTAAAGGTCAAACTACTAATAGCTCACCTTTTGTAAATGGAAATAACTATATGTATTGGCAAGCTCGCATGGAAATTTATGTATAATCTAAAGATTATAATTTGAAAGAATGTTATAGAAAATGGTGCTTACATTCCATACAAAACTCTATATGGTGAGAATATTACTAAAATTAGTAGTGAATGGAATGATGAAGATAAAAGGAAAATATCATTAAATGCTAAAGCTATGTATTGTATTGTGCTCTTGATCAAAATGAGTTTCATAGATCTACTTTTGAATATGCTAAGTCTATTTCACACATGCTTGAAGTCACACACGAGGGTACAAACCAAGTCAAAGAGTCTAAGATAAGCATGCTCGTACGTTATGTATTCTTTAAAATGAAAAATGATGATTCTTTGCATGATATATTTACTCACTTTACTAATATTATAAATGGACTAAACTCTCTTGGAAAATCCTACTCTAATGTAGAAATGGTGACAAATTCCTTAGGTGCTTGCCAAAGAGTTGGAAGCCAAAGTTACTAACATTCAAGAAGTCAAATATCTCAATTCTCTGCCACTTGAAGAACTCATTGGCTCTTTAGTGACACATGAAATTAGGCTCAAAGAGAATGAAGAAGTAGAAACATCAAAGAAGAATAATATTGCACTCAAATCAATTCTAGACCAATCTGATAATGAGAAAGATGACTACGATGAAGATGATATAGGTCTCCACACAAGATGATTCAAAAGATCATTAAATAAAGGATGATAAGAAAATATATCGCGATGTACGCACATACTACGAATGCAAGAAAGTTGGACATATCAAGGTGGATTGTCCAAATTCAATCAACGCTCCAGAGAAATTCAAATAAAGAGCATTCAAGGAAACTTGGGATGAGACTCATAAAAGTGACCTTGAGGAAGAAGAAGAGGAAGTAGCAAACATGTGCTTCATGGTTTTGTAAGATGAGGTAAGTTCTTCTAAACTAACTTTATATACTAAGCCTAGTTATGATGATCTTGAAATAGCTTTTGAAGAACTTTATGGAGAATTTGAAAAATTACAATTATAGAATAAAATTATGAAAAATGGTTTTACAAAACTCCAAGACGAAAGTGAGTTTTTAAGAATGAAACTTTTAAAATCAAAGGCACTATACATGTGATCAATAGAGATCTTCTTAGATGCCAAAAGAAAGAAAAATGTTTAAATACTAACCTAAATAAGCTTGTTGAAAATCAAAGATATGCCTATGATAAGGATTAGGGTACACATCCTTTCAAAATCAAGAAAATCATAAAAATGTTTTTTTAAAACCCAAACAATATGAAACATGTCATCCTCCCATAATCTGTCACTATTGCAGAATTATAGGGCACAAGAGTTTCTCATGCATCCAAAAAAAGAAAGACATGTATCTTAAGAAAAATGAGTACACTCCCTACTACACTAACCATCAAGGACCCAAAAAGATTTGTGTACCAATTTTTGAAATTTGTGTTGTCGATACCATCTAAGAATCATGACAAATGATACATCGATAGTGGATGCTCGAGATATGTGACCGATGACGAGATAAAGCTTATTGAAATAAGTCGAAAGAAATGACATGTCACTTTTAGGGATGACAAAAGAGGAAAAATAATCAGCATTGGGTCTATAAGTAATGACCCTTCCCCACTATAGATAAGATTTTATTAGTAGATAGATTAAAACATAACTTACTCAGTATTAGTCAACTTTGTGACAAAGATTATAAAGTAATTTTTGAAAAATATTTTTGCTTGATCATTGACAAAGCATCCAACAAAGTTTTATTTATTGGACAAAGGGAGCAAAATGTATACACCATAAACTTGAGGGATTTTTAAAATTATAGTGAAAAATGTTTTCTCACATTTAAAAATGATATTTGGATGGCACGCACAAAAGCTTACCAACTTAAATCCTCTCAATGTGATCGTTATAGAGTACAGTAGCAAGCGGGGGTCATTCCTACAGATGATTGTTCCTAATTTAAAGTTATTGACGCAAGATAAATACAAGACTCTTTATTGTCTAGAAAAATGAGATTAAAAATACTACTTAGACTCAACAAAAATGAATGAAAACTTGTTGACACGTTAAACAATATGCATATAAAATATGGGGCTTTGAAGGTGGGTTGGTACGTAAACAAAGTAAATGAAAACGAAATGGGAAACTAAAATTAGGAAAATAATGATTTAATGAGTTAAAAATATGATGAGAAATTTGGTTAAGGATTCATTCTCCACCTCTAGAAATATGGCAATAATCAATAATAAAAAAAATTTCTCAATCTTTAGAAAACAACAACCTTAAGACAATTACAATTTTGATTATCTTGATCTTTCCTGACCTTGTCATTTAGTAAACCAAGATTTTTACTCAAACTCTTTCCATTAAACAACCTAGAGCAAGTTCTCTAAATTCAACTTAATAAAAATATTAATCAAGAAAGATTTAGATTGAATCAAGCAACAAACACACAAGATTGGTTTATAAAACTTGAGTTATATTCCTTATATGTAATCAAACAAAAATATCTCACATCATTGAAAATAATTTACTACTTTTATTCAAAAAGCCTTGACAATAATGTATCAAAATCATAAACTAGTTTTAAATTTACTAATATGCTCACCTACTCCTACATCCAAGTAAATAAGAAAGCAATAATTGATAAAGAAATCAAATGAATATAAACGCAACTGGAAGAAAGATGAAACAAAATTTTTAAAATTTATTAATTAAAATCCATGTGTCGGGCTTTGAAGTCACTCTTGACCAACAAAAGAAATTAGTTACACATGAAAATACTCAAGAACATACTTCTAAAATAAAAACAAAAAAACTTCTTCCTTTTTCATGAGTGGGACGTACCTCCATTTATATAGGATGTGTGCTCTTAAATCTTCACAAAAATCAATAACTAACTCCCCATAATTTCTCCCTCAAAGTCATCTAAATTATTTTTTCAAGAACTCTTTATCATTGATAATGAGAAGAGTTTAAAATTCAATCTTCCTGATACAAGATGAGAGAGTTTAGAGGTAAGCCAAGGTCCTTCTTTGAATTTATTTTATCCTTATATTTCACTGATTTGAAAATGTAATCAACTTTGATCTCACCTTCTGACCACGTTTGAACTATACAAAAAATATAGAAAAATATTCAAATTAAATCTAAATATCTCATCTTTCCAACCATATAAGATCTTCCTTGTAGAAAAATCTAGAACACCATTGAACTTTCATTTTTCTTTGACTCTCCAATTCTACAGAATTTGGCGCTTAACTTGACTTGATCTTCAAATTTCAAAAGAGATAAGATGGAAAGTATATCACACAAGGTGGCACATGGAGACTTGGACCATTTTGAGATCCTTTTCAACGTACTTATTTTCTTATGCCCTGAAAACAGTTTAAAAACACGATAAATCTTTCAACTTAACATTTTGTGAAATAATTACATGAAACCACTAGATTTAATCTTTTCTTTTCATAAATGTTAATATTTAAATTATGATGAAATTGTATTTTTATGCACAACCCCCAACCCCGAACCAGCTTATTTATAGTCCCTTAGCAATTCAAGCGTTGACAGAACTGAACTCCTAACAATTTGTCTTAAAGAACAATAAGAGGTTATAGGCTTGAAATTTTGTACAAAGATTGATGCAAATCCATACTCATTCGAAAGCTAATATATCTCTATGACAATCATACTTAAGTGTTTGTGCATCGTAGACAATATTAACGATTTTTTATGATATGCATGCTTTGAACTAGTAAAATCTCTATAAGTCTCACAAAGAAGATCACTCAACTATTTCTCTCAATTCATTTTCAAAGGATATCATTACTTGAGTGATAGGATCGGTGACACTATATGCTCGGAAGAACTCATTACTTATTATCTAAATCCAAAGGTTTCAGACATTAGTTTTACTTCAAAAGTTGTAGCTGTTGTTGATCTCAACAAGTCTTAACCTTGGGACTACCAGGGAGTGTACGTTATTTTATCTATTATAATTTTATTTCTGACACAAGCTAAAATTCCATTAATAAAACACAAGCTAAGCGACAATTAAAACCACAAAGGATAACATCGACAAAAAAATTAAGTTGACTTTGCTGCCATACTACCTCTGTTACTCAATGCTCCATTGAATTATGATGGAGCACTTAGCTGAGTAGTCTTACCTGCAAGTGCATAATACTACCTGTAGCATACAATTATGGTGTGCTATAAAAGCACACATTTGTTGTAGTGCTTTGTTTAGTTGTCTAACCCTGGACAATAAATTTTTCTAAACTTAAGCGTTACAGTTATATAAGTCAAAATTCATCATCAATGATAAAAAATTTAATGCAGTGCATGAAAGACTATATTCAATCAGGCAAAGAAATAATCAACAAGAAAAGCAAATGGCTGAAGAACACATTGTAGAAATTAGGAAACTCCATTCTTATTTCCCCTACAAAGCATCCATCAACTAGCTAAATTGTGATAAAGTAGTACTCATGCTCCCATAATAGTTAGATTTCAAAGGGGCATTAGGACAATCAAGAACAGCAAGCTGCAGAAATGATTAATATCATCATACAAATGGAGTAATGTTAAACTACATACATATTTGACGTGACTTTAGGCTTATAATAATCCACTGAAAGCTGATGAAAGCTAATGCTTTTATCCACTGAAAGCATACTTACCAATGTTGCGGCTCCATGACCAGCTAGCGCTCCTCCAATAACTCCAAAGGGTGAAGAGGCGACAGCAAATGCTTCGTTGGAGAAATAAATTGTTTAATTTATAGACAAAAGGATGAAGTAAGCATCAAAATGAATTCATTCAAAAGTTGCGTAGGTTGCAAACTTTGAACAAGTTCAATGTCCTTCCAAATATAGCAAAAAACTACTTGAATATTCTGAATTAGCTTTCCAAATTCAATGGTGACAATTGGCATTTTGAGCAATGGACTCCATTTTGAGATGGATTTATATTCAGTATCTATGATTGCAAAATGAAGCACAGAATTTTCCTCTATTAAATCTGCAGAACAGAGGCCTAGTGGAAATATAGTTGTATTCTCATAAGAGGCAATAACGCTTCCTCAATCCTCATTATCATAAATTCACAACAGAATTGTCAATTTCAAGGGAGAAATTAACAATCGTAGAATTTTCTTCCAAAGTTGACATGTAGAGCAGAGGGGAATAAATAATTGATAATCGAAAAACAATATAAGATCTTATAACTAAAGATTTTCATCAGTGGCAATTACCAATTGTGGAGAAAAAAGACTTGTCACCCCATTCAGCTACAAAAACTAATGCAAAAGTCCATCATCATCTAATACATGCTCCAAATGCTTGGTCAAGTTTGACACAACATTGGCCATATTACGCTTTGTCACGTACATAAGACCTGACTTGCAATACTCCATCTCATGAGATGATCAAATTAACAAAATAACATAGGATTACGCCAAGTGAAAGAGAACCAAACCCAAAAGATGAGAAAAATTTATTATCTTAGAAGATGAAAGCCACTGTAATTTCTGTTTATCTAACTTCAACATACTGAAAGACTTCAGACTTTTATTTGTCCCAAATAGAAACTCAAGTTATGTTTACCTGGCATCAACAAAATAAGCATCATATCACAAAATCAAACCCCACCCAACATCATGAACATTAAGGCACATATTTAGAAGAAACTTTTAAGACAATAGAATGAAGGCTAAGTTAGTAGAAGAAGAGTTACCTGAAATGACAAAGAGAAGAGTTTCCATCAGTAGGACCACACAATGATAGACCTTGAGAGAAAGGTTCACAGATTTGACATCGCAGTAAAAAAAATTATAACTCCCCTCTCATATCCCCAAATCTAGTGGAGAACTCCAATCTGGTGAAACTACGCTTAAAAATCGTATCTCTCTCTAAACCCTAGCATATGAAACACAACTGGAGTATGCTGAAAAATCAAGCCACAAGTTGATTTAAGACTGTGTGATCTACTCAATAAACCCTAGGCACTAACAGAAATCACACAAGGCACCACTTAGCTTTGAGCTCATCCTTGTGCCCTAACCCCGTCTGGCTCAGCTCCATGGAAGCCAGAAGCAAACCTCGGAGAGAGAGCGCGCAGGTGAACGATGGAGACAGTGTGAGATGCAAACAACATAGACAGGGTGTGGATAGGAAAGCGGAAGAGAGATGTTGAAGCCAATTATGGAGAAAGGGAGAGAGAGAGAGTAGAAGAGGCAAACTGCTGAGAGTAAGAGATATGGAGATGAGACACGAATGGAGTATTGAAAAAGAGGGAAATTTGAGTTTCGAGCCCTTCTCCAAACAATAAAAAAATTTCAAAGACCGCGTAAATTAGACATATCATAGCATTTTATGATAAACCGCTATAACTAAACGCCATTTTAATGCGTTTTGTTGTAGTGTCCGTACTTGTTTCTCATAAAAATGAATATGGAATATGTATTTAACTTTAGGGTTTCCAGAATTTCATAGTAACATGCAGATCTGTGATTTATGCTTTGTATAGCAAGTTTGTTAGGCTTAATTTTAAACCCCAACAGTTTTATCAGAGCCTTCAATTATTGATTTCTTTTAGGAAGATTAAAGTTTATAGATTCGGAGAAAATTTAAAATTAGGGTTATATTACATCTAAGAATTTAGAGATTTTGATATGTTGTTATTTATGATGAATGATTAATATGAAAGTGTGATTATGTTATGTGAATTGCATATCCATGTTGAGTTTTGATGATTTTATGTTGTAAAATCAATGATTTAAGGAAATAAAAAAAATGGCGTGAAAGCCATTGAAGAAACTGCCGCGGGTTATTTTGGAGAAGAAGGGAATGGGCACTTATCAGGTGGTTCGAGGTACCGTACCGGTACAGGAAAATTATTCCCTACTTTACGGTACCGTTACCGTACAGCACCACTTAAAGGTAATTATTGTCTACATCGCGGGTATCTTATTGGAGCAGATTTTTTTTTTTTTCAGTTTTGCGGTACTATACAAAAAATTGGAATTTTCAATTCTCTCCATCACGCGGAACGGTACTGTAGCTTTGCTACAGTAATAATTAAAAAAATTGAATTAATTTGTTTAATTCAATTTAATTAAGATGCTTTTTTGTCTCAATTAAATTCAGTTATTTTGGTAAGTCCATAAGGATTAATTATGATGTAAGTCCATAAGGATTAATTATGATTATCGAATATTCTGAATGAACTAATTAAAACAAGATGTTATCAAAGTGACATCTATTGTATAGATTATTCATGAAAGTGTTTGATGTTTGTGAGTGTAAATTCATGCGGGTATTAACCGGCTCAAAGGAACGTTATTATTTGGCCGAATTACACACATATGTGATGGTGAACACGTGACGATTATAAGGTTTTATATGTGAATGATAAATCGATCCAAAGATAGATTTACTATTTGACATGAATTATTGTCAGTATTTGATCATTACAACAAGAGTATCATTTACAGTTAATATTATTGTCCAAAGACTTGATATTAATATTGTACTAGGTATCTTGAAAATGGACTGACTAATTATTTGAATTGATTGAATACTATGGTTGGCTTTTGATATGAGCATATTTCAGTTCATCTCACGAACTGCCATTAAAAGATAGGTGGTGGTGTATTTCATTGCTGATATGATGATGGGCCATGGAGAGAAAGCGGAGACCATCGGAAACCCCTAGACCTTATATGTAGACAGTGTCTCCAATCAAATGGGAAGCGGGGTGAGGACATACTAATCGTAGCACCCGATCAATATTGGGTTCAAAGCCTTAAACAATGAAGCAGAGTATGAGGCACTGCTTGCGGTCCTAAAGTTGGCACGAACCCAGAATGCGAGGATGCTAAGGATTTACAATGCATTCGTATTTAAAGGGGGTTGAATTTGATAGATAAGTTGGGTCATTTTAATAATAAATGTTGAAAAAAGTCAACATGTGGGACCACACATGTATAATTAAATCTGTTGTGCTATCTTTGAATAAGCCTAATTAAAATGATCTAATTAAAAAATTAAAGTTAAGGATTATGAGTATAATTATCATGGAATTAATATGTCGATACCAGATATGATATTTTAATTTGTTGAATGAACAAATTAGAAATATCAATCGTTATTAACTATCCAATTTTTAAAAGAGTTATGGTCCCCCAAATTACACAAGTAATCCAGTTTTCGTTTAACCGATTTCTCTATTACTTCAAGAGAGAATCATGGAAAACAACTCAAGAACTTGTGTAAATTTGGAAGATCTGATCCATCACTTTACCATTCAATTACTCGTGGATCCAAGTAAGTCTTCCACAATCAAATTCTCCCACTAGGCCAAAAAACGCTATAAAATCATTTTCATAGCATTTTTCTAAACGTTAGTTTGCCAACATTATTAAAAGTCCAACCCTACCATAGCGTTTTTTCGCCGCTATGAAAACACTTTTTATAGCGTTTTTTTAAATGCTATGGTAGACCTACTAAAGCATTTTTTCAACGTTATGGTATACTCACCATAGTGTTTTTTCAATACTGTTAAAGATCTATCATAGCATTTTTTCAATGCTTGGCAGATGAAAAGTCTTTGACAACGTTTAGAAAATGCTATGGTAAATTTTTACTATTAATTTATAAATGCTGTTAAAGATCTATCATAGCATTTTTTTCAATGCTTGGCAGACCTATCATAGTGTTTATTCAAGGCTATGACAGACCTACCATAGTATTTTTTCAATGCTATGATAGACAAATGATAGAATTTATAAATTAATTGTAAAAATTTACCATAGCATTTTCTAAACGTTTTCAAAGACTTTTCATAGTATTTTTATGCTATATAATGTGTAACATCTTCTTATTATAATCTTTTTGTTTTAATTATTCTTGTCATTATACAAACTTAAAAAATAATATTTTTGACAAAGTGTTTGGTTGTCAAATTACTTATTATATGTTTGGTTGAATCCAAATTATTCCCGAACATAATACTTCTAAATTGTTCCTGAACATAATTACTTCCAACATAATTATTTATGTCTCTCTGTATCTCAATTTATAAAGACAAAATTGGCTAATATGTGTATGCTAAAATTGAGTAATGAAATTTGAAGAGTTACTCTAGGAAGAAGAAGCAGAAAAGAAAGCAACTTTGGTTTAAGGAAAAATCACCATTTCATACCAGTAAATAACATATAAAACTGAATACAAGTCTAATAGATGTTACAGAAATTATATTGGAAGAAGCATAAGACATTGTTTGGTAACATCCCTCTTAAAGAAAATCTGCAGAATCTCTCAGTTTAAGTAATAGATGAAGCCATGTGCTTAGTTGCAGTCTGTTGAAGCTCCTCTTTCTTAGCTCCCATTATCTTGTCCACAATCTTCCCCTCTTTCAGAAACATGAAAGTTGGTATTGCTTCCACGTCCCAATCTTGAGCAGCATACTACAAGTAAAACACAAACTACCTCAGCGTTCTGATTTTGTGATTAATTTTAATGTTCTTAGAAAGAGAAAGGGATTTTCCCAAAAAAAATGTTATGACTTTGTATTACCTTTAGTTCATTCACATCTACCTTAATAAAGGAAACACTAGGGAATTTCTTGGCAAGTTCTCCAAGAAAATGTGCTATTAGACGGCATGGTCCACACCATGATGCAGTGAAATCCACCACAATCTGCATTAATATGTCAGAGAATAGCATGTAAGAAAATGTGATTACTTTCTCAACGTAAAAGTTATGGAAAAAGTAATTCCACTAGCCATTGAAATAACATTCAGCTCAATATATTCTTTTTCTGAGACTTAACTGAATAATATTCAATTAAATATTTGGCCGATGACTGCAAGAAAGCATATTTGGCCGATGACTGCAAGAATAAGCAACCCCACCTTCTAGTTCATGCAAGAACCAGTGTCACATTGGCAATTTTTATTTCCAAAAAAAATAGAAATTACCACGAATCTCTTTGTCAAAATGTTAGCTACCTATAATGATTGAATAAAATATATATTTATATGAAGACTAAGTACAAACGTTGCTTCTTCTTTAAAGATGAGTTTGAGCAATTAAACAGCCATTAATAGGCCATCTTTGGTCTTGTTTTTGGAGCTTAATCTGAAGGGCTTATACACATTTTGAAATCTTAGTAGTTTATTATTTTTGTTAAATATAATTAAAAATGGAGTAAAATTTTCCTCCTGGGTTTAGATTTCTAAGCTCAATATCCCACTTAGCAATGCATCCTGAGTTCACGAGTTTCTGAAGGACCTATAAGAGCAAGGAATTTGTAAGGACTTGAATGGAGTGGGCCTAGAAGTACGGATGAAGTTTCCATGCTGCCATGACAAGGGTAAGAGCCATCTTTTCCAGTTCTGGGTAGCGTTCCTCCGCCCCCACCATGGCCTTACAAACGTAGTAGATTGGCTTCTAGACAAACTCATCTCTGATTTGGACTAGGGCGGCGCTGACGGCTGTTTCGAAGACTGCCGGCATAGGGACAACACCTCTCCAGGCATAGGCTTGGGTAGAAGTGGCGGGGAGCTCATGTAGCTCTTCAGAGATAGGAAAGCTTATTGGTACTCCTTGGTCCATTTAGAGGATGCGTTCTTCCTCAAAGTTTTGAAGAAAGGAAGGCACCTATATGTGGTTTGAGAGATGAAACGATTGAGTGCAGCGAAACGCCCCGTGAGGCGTTGGACCTCCTTGATGCTTCTCAGAGGCTCCATCTCCAACAACACCGTTAGCTTATCGGGGTTGGCTTTAATCTCTCTTTGGTTGACCATAAAGCCAATAAATGTCCCTCAGCCAACACTGAAGACACATTTCGAAGGGTTCAACTTCATCATGTATTTCCTCAAGGTGTTTAACGTCTCAGTGAGGTCGACAATGTGGTCCACGAACTAGTTGTTAATGAGCACGTCATCCAAATATACCTCCACGTTCCTTGATATTTTCTCGAAGAACACCTTGTTCACCAGCCTTTGATAGGTGGCCCCTACATTTTTTAATCCGAAGGGCATCGCCGTATAACAGTAAGTTCCTCGGCTAGTGATGAAAGAGGTTTCTCCTGGTCAGGCTAGTGCATCAGGATTTGGTTGTACCCTGATTATGCGTCCATGAAACTTTGTAGATCATGTCTTAGCATGGTGTCAACCAGCTGGTCTAGGTGAGGGAGAGGGAAGCTGTCTTTAGGACATGCTTTGTTCAAAT
Organism: Datisca glomerata; assembly: GCA_003255025.1. Classification (NCBI taxonomy): domain Eukaryota; kingdom Viridiplantae; phylum Streptophyta; class Magnoliopsida; order Cucurbitales; family Datiscaceae; genus Datisca; species Datisca glomerata. The sequence goes on along the minus strand of QANY01013389.1, from coordinate 700,076 downwards.
CTGTGAAGCCTATGCAAACCTTCCACTTTCCATTGGCCTTCTTGACCGGCACGACGTTAGCCAACCACTCTAGGTATTGAACTTCCCTGATAAATCTGGAGGAGAGTAGTTTTTCCACTTCTGTAATAATAGCTTCATCTCTTTCCATATTTACACTCCTCATTTTCTACCTGACTGACTTAAACTTTGGGTCCACATTGAGGTGGTAGGTGATAATGCGTCGATCTATACCGGGCATATCTTCGTGGGTCCATGCAAAGATGTCGCTATTATCTTGGAGTAATTTTGTGAGTTACTCTTTCTGCTCTAGGGTGAGCATCAGCCTGATTTGGATCGTCTTCTCCGACTATTCTGGTGAGAGAATAACCAGTTCTAATAGTTCCACATGCTCTCCCCATGATTGTTTTGTGGGAGGTTCATCGATCATGGCCATTCCCTTTCTGGTTTCAATTTGTTGGTTCGCCCTTTGGACTCGGGGGTGATTTCAATGTCTTTTCCCACAAACGGTGCCAACTATTGTTATCTGAAATCTCAATTGTGGCATGCAATCTTCTCTCTATGTAAGGGTCCTCTCAGGCTAGAATCTGCATAACCAAAGACAAAGAACTCTAAGGCGAAGCGAACCTGGGGGTGGTTTCCTCGTCGAAGAGCCTACGATGCCCAAGTCAGTATCTTGGTGAAATTTTCACAGAGTTTCTCTTAGAAGAGAATTGCCTACCTTGTAACGTTATTAGATGGGTTATTTATACCTGAAGCCTTGGAGGAGGATGCGTGACGAATAATCTTTGGGCAAGGTGTCGGCATTTCCTTGTTATGATGAGCTGTGGGTGACATTTAATGCCTTTGTTCCCCAAGCTAACGTAGAAGAGGGTGAATTGAATGTCGATTTACCTTTAGTCACGCTAGATGTGGTGGATGAGACTGTTAGTTGGTTGACTCAACGCTTCATCATAGAGACTGAATTTGACCGACATTTGCCGCAAGGGAGAAAACACCACGTGGAGGCTACTTTCGGTGAATAATAATTATATCTAACGTAGGGCTAGCTGACCTCCTGCATCAGTTAAGGCCTTTTAACCTACGTTGGTCGGTATCACCTGAGCTCCTTGGAGACCGACTTAGCCTAGTCAATTCGCCTCCCTTTTAGAGCTCAGTTCTTCAATCTCTTTCATGGAGTAGAGTAGAGACCTCAATCATGGCCTGTCACGTGGTGTTGCGTCATTACTGGTATGGAAATATCTGTAACAGTACTAATAATTAACAAGTGAGACTGACTTATTGGTTCAATCACCTTCATTTTTTTCAAGAGATAAATTTGAGTCATTGTAAATTAACCCCCCAAAACATTTGATAAAAGAACACCGTCTTAAGTTTTTTAACGAAATATACTAAAAGATAGAAAAATTCCCATTCAAGTTGTTGTCAAAATGCTTACATTAAAATCTAGACATTAGATTTTTTTGTACATAAAGTGAACTTAAGGTTAAGATTAAAAAACTAATTAAAGGGCTCCTAATTAGGAGTCTGCAACCGTCCCGAAAAAACCCTCCCGTCTCAAAAAACCGTCTCAAACTGAGAGGACCAGGACGGAATTTTTACTTTTGATGGGACACGACGGGAAATTTTTTATGTCCCGTTCGGGATAGGACGGGACACGAGACAAAATTTTTTGTCCCTACTTGTCCCATCCCGTCCCGATTTTAAATAAATAGACCAATATTTTTTTTAAATTTGACCCTTATTTTTTTAATTTAACCCTTAATTTTTTAATTTTAACCTTCAATGTTTTAATTTTTAACCTTTTAATCTTTTGAACTTTAAACCAATTTTAGTTTTTAACCTTTAAATTTTTTATCTAAAATATCCGTCCCGGCCTGCTCAGAATTTCCCCTCAACACGGGATGAGACGAGACTTAAAAAAATCATACTGTCTCAAGTGGGACGGGACAAAAAAGTTAAAAAAATGTCTTCTGCAAACCCCTATTCTTGACAAACTAAAAGGAATGAAAAAAGGGTTAGTCGCAAGANTATATATATATATATATAGAACAACTAATAATAAAAAAATCTCATACATCATCTTCATCCCCATTCCCCCTCATTCTCAAACTCTCTTACTGAATCAAATCTCGTTGTATCGTCGATCACGACACAACCGCCAGCTATGCCACCATCATTGCACAACCTCTTCTTCATGAGTTGCTTTGCGATTCGTCAACCTTCCAGAGTTGATGTTGGAGCTCGATCTCGTTGTGCTTCAAGTCTCTATAGTAACAACAAAAAATGTGCTAAACTATTGGCATGAGTAGAAACTATGGCAGTTAAGAAGTTCTAGCCTTCCAAATAGAAACTTTCCAGTCTATAAGTATACTATGAAGTTACAAAAATTGTATCCGTAAACCAACCCCCTACTGTGAAATAGCACAAGGAAAGAGCAATAGACCGGACCAACCTACAAGAATATATATTTTGGATTAAAAATGCATATCATGCAATTCTTTGAGTTGGAAGAATAATTTATAATATATTAAAAGACACAAAACTTTGAGAATCTTTTTTAAAAATTTTATCCACTTATTTTTCTTCTTATCCTAAAATACTCTTAAGAACACATAACTGATGCATTATTAATTAATTATGATTATAGGTTGTTCATTATTAATTAATAATGATTATTAATTAAATAAAATTTCATTTGGTTGTTCGCTATCTATTAATAATGATGATTTATTAATTAATAACGAAATAAAATAGTTAGTAGAATTTGAAGAGATATAGTAGAATTTATAAAATTTATTGAAGTCCTCACACTTCTTTCATATTTTAAAGTTTTTTTTTAAGTTTTGACGTTTGTTTTTAGTCCTTATTGGGACTTGAAATTGAATATCAAAGTGTAAAAACTTAATGATATATGAGAATTGTAAACAATTTAAAAGTAAATATTAAACAATTAAATTAACTTATTAAAGTACTAAAAACAAGAATAAAAAAACTTACTTCTTTCTAATTTTTTATTTACATGACATAGACTAATAAAATATAAACTATAAGGCAGGTGAATGTATATGGATAATATAATATTAAAAGAAATATTATTTTTGAATAATTTTTGGGTATGATTTTGTGCAAATAACAAATTGTATTTGAATGTAGTATGCGTATTGAGTTCTCATTCATTATTAGTCATAAAAATATAAATAAATCCCATATAATGACACGTAATGTGTAGTCTTTCAATAATTAATGACAATTATTCTTCCACTACAATCTAGCATATCAAAAGACAAACGAACTAATTACACATGTTAAAAAATCTTAGTAATTTTGTTAGTTAATTGATAAATCTCTAGAGATGTTCCGATAATTAGAGATGACCCATTCATTTCATCAAAGAGACTCTTTGCATTCAAATTCTAATATTAAAACATTATTATATCATTATTGCTTACATTGTTATTTCCTACATCCCTCTCACCAACTTCTATAAATTCACTCATCTCCCATAATGCTCAAGTTTGGTTTCCATATGTTGTCAAGATTGTAAGAGCATCATTGCCGGTAATTTTGCAAGCCTTGAGAACATACCCCTACGCTACATCTTTTACGATTTGGACAATATATTTTTCATCAAAGCTTTTTAGGGTTAGATGATGTACGGCCTTCATTATAATATGTATATTTTTATGTATTATTATTATGTTTATTTTACTGATTGTAATTTTTCTTTTTTCTCTTAATCGCCTAAAAATATAATATTTAGTTTTGGGTTTTTAGTTTTGTTTGTATTTTCATTTCATTAGTTGGTTATTTAGTTTTAGTTTTTTTTTTCTTTGAGACTTAGTTTTTCTTTATATTAAGTATTGAATATCTTTATTAAATTAAATATATTATATTTAAATTAGTAGCTTAGGATTTCAAAAACTTATAATCCACAATTTACATTTGATAATTTCTAGATGAAATATATATTTTTTATTTAAATCGATATTTTAAATTTTGTATGTTTTTAGTAAAAAATTTCAACAATAAAGATGTCGATCTTTCTTGTTAAATGTGAGAATCTTTCTTCCAGGAGGGTCTGTAACAGTGGTATCATAGATGATCTTTCCTCTTTATTGAACATTCTCCTCTTCCTGGGTGGATCTTCTCGGGACCTCGACAATTACAAAACACAGACAAAGAACTCTAAAGGCGAGTAGTTGGGGGCTAGTTGTCTCGCCTAAGGGTCTCTGATGTCTAGGTCAGTACATGGTTGATATTCCAGCATAAAGTCCTTAAGGGAAAATGAACATACCTCTTTCGACGATTAGGGGAAGTATTTATACCTCAGTCCTCGGGGCCGTGGGTAGCGTGTCAAAGAGGCCTTTTGAAGGCGTGTTGAAGAAGCTTTGTGGGTCATGAAATCTATCTTTCATGGCACTGATTAGATGAAAAGGACGAGACCTTTGACATAAAGCTGGTGGATGTTAAATGTTGATGTGCCTATGAGATGAACATGTGGAGGCTATCCTGTCATTCTGCCACAATGTTTAGACCGGTTGGGTGGTCGGGCTTAGGAGGGAGTGCCATTTTGTCATCACATTCGGTGGGTAATGATGACTTTGCGCTAGGGGTCGATCGAGCTTTCCTTGCCATTTTATTCCTATTTTTCCATTAGCTCTGGTCTTGTATGTCCTGAGCTACATAGGGGTAGACCAGCTGAGGTTGGTTCCACTTCTTTCTTGGTATAGGTAGTTTCCTATTATGGCACAACACGTGTCATTGTATCATTGGAGGTTGGGAAACACCTATAACAGTTGCCCCCAATCAAAGACTTGGGTAGCTTCTTATATCCAAGTCCAAAGACTTCATTAACTTGAGCTCTATATTTGAGCTACCTGGGCATGATAAACTTTACCTGATCTGGGTAGCTCAAGCTTGTGCTTCAAGTTTATCCGTGTTTTGAGATCATGAACCTTTTCGGGAGTGGGAGTATTAATGGAACATGGGTACGCATAAGGAAGGGTGAGTATTACTACCCCGTGGATCCTAAACCCTTGGTACGTTGCGTCATATCATTCTACCATTTGGTCTTCCAAAATCTTCCCATCGGTCTGTGAAATGGCCATTCATTGATTGTAGGATGGACCCAATGATTGTCATTGCGGCCCCTCTCATTTTCTTTCCTTTTTGTATGTCCATTAAATGAGCGATTTTCACTTCAAGGCCTATAAATGGGCGATCTTGGTTTTCATTTTCCTCACCACTGCCTTCTCGACAAAGTTGAAATCTCTGTTCACATTTGTCCTTCCCCTTAATTCCTTCACAAAAATGATAATCTTCCACCTTCTTGAGGCTTCTTCCGTTCTGGAGTTTTCCTTCTGAATCCTCCTCCTTTTTCATGACTGTCGCTTCCCTTCCCAATCTCCTCTTGAATGGAGTGCCTCAAAGTCATCGATGTTTCATTTGTAGCATTTTTTTGTCATTGATAATCTTGTACAGCGAATCCTTGATCTGTGTTGACTACCCATCCCTGGTGATAAAGATTTTACCTTTAATAATGGCTTGTATTCCGGCTGGTAGCCTTAAATTTTACTTCATGATAAAGCACTTTGATCGGGCATAACCTATCTTCTTCCTCTATGTCGCCATTCCTTTCGATCTTCCATCAACTAACTCCACCAGTCGTTAGAGTGGGTAGACACACCGAACGTAGGTCAAGCACAACCTTTGTAATCGCATCCTCGAGGAACATTCTAAACCCAAATAAAGGGATTGTTTTCCTTCTTCCAGAAGAGGGGATTTCTAGTACCCTAGGGGGTTCATCCCCTTAACCAAGGAGACTTTTGTATCTTTATTTGTACGTGTAGTCATCTTTTTATTAATGAAAATAAGCTTTACTTTTTACTCTTTTATTCATTTCTATTTTCACATATTTTCTGTCGGGAACATGCCTTGAGTAGCTATTCTTTTTCGGTAGTCGATCTTTAATATGGTCTGGATGAGGCCTTAATCCTAATCTATTTGGTCGTTTACGACTTATTATGCTGAGAATTATATCCTTACTTTTTATTGACTTGAGTCGTGAGTTCATTTATGAACCTGAGTTGGAGTAGGCCTCTAAATGCCTAGATCCATTTTTTGTGGACTTGATTTTGTTCAACTGTTGCCCCTCTGTAGGTCGGGGGTCCTAAAGACTTATCATGACCTTTAAGAAGTCTTTCATGCTCTTATCCTAGAGGTCTAGTCGGGCGAACCTTCCTCTTATATTAGGGTTTTGTCATTTAGTCGAACATGCTTCCTTCTGAGCTTTTTTCGGAGTTGGCGAAGCAGATTGAATTCCTCAATTTTTGGTAAGGGAACCTTCCCTTCATTACTTATTCAGGCGTCCTTGTTCTCGATAAATCCATGAACGGAAGTGCTCATCAAATGACCTTATTCTAAGCTATAATGCTCAGCATATATCCTTACTCTCAGGGTCAAGATTGTCTTTGCTATGGCTTTTACTTAACTCTGTGGACAGGTGTGAGTGTCTGGCAATTATTACCTTCCTGGCTGTCTCGTCAGGCGCGCCTACCTTGGCTAGACCCTTGACTTTGTCTATGAACTCAGGCGCAACTCACTTGTCGATATCTAGCCAGGCGTTTCTACTTTGGTTAGATCACTGATCCCGTATGCGAGCATGAGTGCTCAACAGACATCACTTGTTGATATCCAGTAAGGCGTGTCTACTCTGGCTAGATCCTTGATCTCATCTACGAGCATGAGTGCTCGACAGACATCACTCGTCGATATCCTCCCAGGCATATCTCCTCTGGCTAGATCCTCGATATCGTCTGCAAGCATGAGTACACGACAAGCATCAATTGTTGTATCTAGCCAAGCGTGTCTGCTCTGGCTAGATCATTGATCTCGTCTATGAGCATGAGTGCTAAGTAGACATCACTTATAGATATCTATCAAGCGTGTCTGCTCTGGCTAGATCTTTGATCTCTTCTGTAAGTATGAGTATTCGGCAAACATCACTTGTCGATATCTAACCAGGCGTGTCTGCTATAACTAGATCCTTGATCCTGTCTATGAGTACGAGTGCTCGATAGACCTCACTTGTCGATAGCCAGGTATTTATGCTCTGGCTAGATCCTTGATCTCGTCTGCGAGTATGAGTACTCGACAGACATCATTTGTCGATATCTAGCCAGGCGTGTCTGCTCTGGCTAGATCCTTGATCCCATCTAGGAGAATGAGTGCTTAATAGACGCCACTTGTCGATATCTAGCTAGGTGCGTCTGCTCTAAATAAATCATTGATCTTGTATGCGAGCATGAGTGCCTGGCATACATCAATTTTCGATATCTAGTCAGACGTGTCTGCTCTAGCTAGATCCTTGATCTTATCTATGAGCATGAGTGCTCAAAAGATATCACTTCTTGTTTAATCCTGACTAGTGGCTAGAGCGTCTCACTAGTCATCATTTTTTGTTTAATCCCAACTGGTGGGTTAGAGCACCTCACTAGTAATCAATTTTTGTTTACACCCGACCGGTGGGTTAGAGCATCTCACCATTCATAAGTTTTTGTTTAATCTCAACTGGTGGGTTAAAGCACCTCACTAGTCATCACTTTATTTAATCTCGACTGATGGGCTAGAGCACCTCACCAGTCATCACTTTTTGTTTAATCCTTACTGGTGGGCTAGAGCACCTCACTAGTCATCATTTTTTATTAATCCCGATTGGTGGGTTATAGCACCTCACCAGTCATCACTTTTTGTTTAATCTCAACTGGTGAGTTAGAACACCTCACCAGTAATCGCTTTTTGACCTTCACTACATGTCGTAGAAGAGTCGATCCACGGAGGCTTGTGGAGTAGTCTGAAAATCATTAGCAAATATATCTACATGTCCCATTCCTTCATAAAAGTAGATTCGACTATAAGATATTTTTAAATGAGGAGAAAAAGGGAGAATATGTGTTGTTTTAATTATATATAACCAAAATTTCATGAGAAAATTTGGAGATTTTTTTATCATGTGCACAACAAGTGACATAATAAATGGTGTTTGATCCAATATTTCAGATTAGACGGTCTTGTGATGGATTGAAAAACTTTAGAGACCAGTGGGAAGAAGTTAAAATTTAGAGGGGTAAAGTGATTTTGGGTTAAAGTGTAGAAGTGTCTTTCATCGATGAAGGAAGGGTTTAATGGAGAATTTTTTTAATCATGTGCACGACACATGATATATTAAACAGCGTTTAGTATGATATTTCAGGTTGGCGGATTTTATGATGAATGGAGAACCTTTAGGGACCAATCGAGAAGATGTTAAAATTTATAGGGGTAAAGTGATTTTGGATCAAATTGTAGGAGGTTTTAGAATATTAACCCTAAATTAAAATGGTTTATTCATTCGAAACTAATAGTGTTGTTGGTTTGATCATTTGCAGTTCAACATAAATGTTGGGCGTTCAACAACTATGTTGAGTGTTCAACAACTATGTTGAGTGTTCAACAAACTGTTTAAAATGTGGTAGACTATTTGGGGTTCAACAAAATATTGAAGGGTTGAATAAAGTGTTGAAAGGTTCAACAAATATGTTGAATGATTAATATATGTTGAAGGTGATTTTAAAGAGAAAAACAAAAGATAAAATATTTATGAGACACTTAAACTATCGTTTTACATAGGAATAAATATTTGATTTCCTATAAGTATTAGCACGAGCTTTGTTCTTGAAAATATTTTACTGGATCATATTGTTTACAAATCCATATTTATAATTAAACTTGTTGGGGTGTGTAAAGGAATATTTCCTCTACAGGAGTAAGATTTACAAAGAGAGAGAGGGGGAGGGAGAGAGAGGGAGAGAGAGAGATAGAGATAAATGCTCTGGGTGTGTTCTTGTTAGATTAAATTGAATTGAGTTGAATTGATCATTTATACATGAGCCTTTATATATATAGGTCTTATTCAAGATGTTGATAAATTAATAATAATAAGGGGGAATGATGACACTCCCCCTATGTTTTTAGGAACATCCTCATGCCCCTAGGATAGCTCTCATACTTATGGGATCTTTGTCTATCGCAGGCTCTCATGCTTTGCTTATTCCCTTCAACCACAATATTGTCTTGTCTTTCAACTGTCAAAGTAATCATAACCGTCTGATTCATCTCACGATCCTGATCTCTTTCTTCCTGTTCTCACACGGTGGAGATCTTGATTGGTTCTCCTCCATCCATGTGTCGTGATGAAGAATTCATACATGTTCATTTACACCCCATTACACTGAACAAAATTTTATTCGTTGAGATGTAATGATCATATTTCACGCATCCCTAAGTAGGAGGTTAATTGATTGGACCTTTTTACCTTTTCACTGTCCATCAAAATTTGCAAGCATTAATAACACACAAAAGATATTATTATTAGATAATGAAAGTGTGTACCACCGTCGTTTAATTTCCAGTTTTCACTGACGCGCTCCTCGGAAATGATGCTTCATCACATGCCTGCGTCGTTTCACCTTCCCATTCTCAGTTATTTGTGTATGGGACGTGAGTTTTTATATCATTTCAGGAGATATACCTCTTTCCTTTATTCCAGCTGTCACTTCGCTATTTGTCTGGTTCAAATGATGGCAAATGCCATCATTTCATTTGTCGTTATTAAACGCCTGCTGCAGGCCTTCCCAGCTATGCCTTTTCAGAGTGACTTACATTTTATTATCTTTTCGAATCCATCAATTCTATTGTATTCCTTTTTAACGTCTGTAGCCTACAAGAGGCCTTCGTCTTGCTCTCTTTTTCTCTTCTGCAATTTTTCTTTCTTTGTAGTGGGTTTTTTTGTTAGTCATGAGTGACGAGGGGGAGTTTAAGGTCATTGTTCCCCTATTTAGGAACCAAGATGAGTTCAATCGATTTATGGATCATCACTGAGACGCATTCCCCTTGGATGTCATTTGTGCATTGGGGGATGGGATACCCAAATCTTCTAATTATTGTCCTCCATTCGAGATCAGTCTAGCCCACATGTACATAGCTTTAGGCTGAAACTCCCATTTTCTCCTTTCTTCTAGGAATTATTCAGTACCTTATTTCTCACCCCTTCCTAGTATACCCCTAGTATGTATAGGGTCCTCTTAAGAATAGAAGCTTTAAATATGAGGCACAACCTTAATATAGGCGTAGATGAACTCTGTGTTATGTACATCATCAAGAAACATGACACCTCTTAGTATTTGGCTCCTCATTCAAGTGAGAGCAGGGAAGCCTTGATTATGGATATCCCGAGAGGGAACAAAGGATGGGAGAACGGGACCCTCCTGGTTGGTGAGAATTGGGATGGTGATGGCCACTGGATCACTCCCAAGACCTGGAAATCTTTCCATAAGTAGAGGGAGCTCCGTTTTTGTGCTTTGTTATTTTTTTTGGCTACTAACCTTCTATCTTTCATTTATGCAGATAAGAACCTGAACAAAAGGTCCTTTATTCCTAAGGACGTTACTGCGTGGCTGTCTACTGGTTATGACTGTCGAGAGCGGGACTGGTGTGACCTCTTCGATCCGAGTAGAGAGATCAGTGTCGCCTACGTTCCCACTATTGTTCCTGAAGTCGCAGTTGTGCCCCCTCCTCTTCAAACTCTCGAATCCCTCGGGCAATTCCCGCTCTCGCTTTTCACTGTGTGGTTGTCTCTACCCCTCGGAGTCTGCTGATTTCAAGCAATAAGAAGAAGATGAAGAGTAGCAAGGAGAAGCTGAGGAAGACGTGATTTTCTAAACCCTTGCTGAGGAGTTAGAATTGTCAAAGCATTTACGGAGCAACCTGCGGGGGACCTTCAACGATGAGAGAAACCTTCATCCGAGAATGGGAGTCGTGGGCACATCTTGTAATGTCACTGACACCGTCACGCCGCACATCTCGTAAAGGAATTTTTCCTCTATACGAGTAAGATTTAAGAAGATGGAGAGAGAGAGAGATAGAGAGAGAGAGAGAGAGAGAGAGACTGAGAGAGAGAGAGAGAAATGATCTAGGTGTGTTCTTTATTGGATTGAATTGAATTTAGTTGAATTGATCATTTATTAAGTGAGCATTTATATATAGGCCTTATTCAAGATGTTGACAAATTAATAATAATAATAAAAGGGGGGAATGATCACACTCCCCCTATGTTTTTGGGAATGACCTCCTCTATCAGAGTAGAGAGAAGAATGTCGCCTACATTCTGACTGTTGTTCCCGTAGTCAAAGCTGGTGCCCCCACTTCTTCAAACTCTTAGATCCCCCAGGCAATTCCCGTTCCCGCTTTCCACCGTGTGGTTGTCTCTAGCCCCTCAGAGTCTAATGATTCCGAGCAAGAAGAAGAAGAGGAAAAGCAACGAGGAGAAGCAGAGGAAGACGTGTTGTTCCAGACCATTACCAAGGAGCTGGAAATGTCGAAGCATTTACAGAGCAACCTGTGGGGGACCGTCGATGGTGAGAGAAACGTCTATCCGAGAGTGGGAGTCGCCGGCACATCTCGTAACGTCCCTGACACCGTCACACTACCATCTCCTATTCCCACTGCCACTGCTCCACCTCCACCCTCTTCAGCCGATCCTCTAACTTTTGTAGCCGAGGATGCTCCAGTGCAGGTAGGAGCTTCACCACCTACTCCCCAGCCTACTTAGAGGTCTACCCCCTCCTCCTCCGTCGGTTCCTATGGGAGGTCCAAGGATTTTGACTTGTGGAGGTGGCGGTGGTACTCAGTGGCTCTGCCCGTCTTGGCTTCTGTTAGCTTCTCGAAGGGGATCCAGTCTGACGTAGACACAACCTCTCTCTGTGAAATGTCCATAACCGACAAGGTTATTGACCTTAGTCATAGCTTGATTCATGTAACTCTTCTTCCTTAGCATATTTCTTTATTCCGCTCCTTTCCACTTTCCTCTATTCTTTTCCCGTCTACTTACACTTAGATCCTCTCTTCATAGGTTGTGGTTTACCACAACAGACTCTAGGAGAATTTATGCTCCTTGGAGATGGAGATGGCAGGCTGGAAGAAGAACATGGAGGGGTGCAACAAGGTCCTCAACACTTTTCTATCTAAGCGGGATGATCTGAAGAAGATTGAGGCCGAGCTTCAGTGGGTCATTGCACGGCTCACAGGGGAAGCGAGCTCCAGTGCTGCAGAGCGGGTGAGGCTTGAGGATTCTCTGAAGGATTCAGAGAGGGCTTTTGTAGTAGCCGACGCGAACTTGAATTTTGTCGAGGGAAAGCTGGTTGAGGTCAAGGAGAAGCTTTTAGCTGCGGAGGCATCGTTGGCCATGTCTGAGGAGTAGGAGAGTGAAATCGAGGCCGAGTACCAGGCCATACTTGATAAGGCCAAGGGAATGGCCTACAAGGCAGGCTACAGGGATGCCAAGACCGACAAAGCTCCCTTTTTTCCTCTTGTTGATCTCCTTGAGGATCATTTAGAGGCTCAGCCTGAACTGGATGCTTTCGTTCCCGCCGCTACTTTTGACCCGCCTATTGAAGTTACTCGTGAAGAAGGGTCTTAGTTTGCTTTGTATTTTGTTACGTACTTTTAATTTCCTTGTACTTTTACTTTTCCTGCAGAAGATCATCTTGTAATTTTCCCACGTATTAATAAGAAGATATTTTTCATCTTACTGCTTCTATTCCTTTTCTTTTTACAAAGTTGGAATTTTTCCTTTTCTTACCTTGTGCTTTTTCAATACTTAGATGATCCTTTGTCGCCCTTTACTTTTCCCTTCTTGTTTCTTATTCTTTTCCCAAACACTAAGTAAAAAAATTCATACATCTTTCTTCCTATGTTACCCGTTTACTCGTACCCACTCTGTTTCTAAGTTTACTTGAAAGATAAGAAAAGAATTCGCTTTACCAGACTTACAGTTGTTTAAATCGGGCCCGCATCTGCTCGCATCTTTTTCAAACTGCCCGTTTTCATAAAGTTTCCATTTTGCATAGTTCGTTTGTTGACCCGTTATAGGTTTTTATTCTTCTTCGCTCGTTCTAGTTGATGTTTTTCATCCTTAGTTTCCTTTTGAGAGTAGAACTTATTAAATGTCCCTCTCAATGACTTACGCCCCTAATTCCTTTGAGAGCAGGACTTATTATTCGCCGCTCTCAAGAACTTACGCCCTTAGTTCCTTTTAGGAGTAGGACTTATGAACTGCCCCTCCCAAGGATTTATGTCCTTAATTCTTTCTAGGAGTAGGACTTATGAAGCGCTCCTCCCAAAGACTTGTGCCCTTAGTTACTTCTGGGAGTAACATTTATGAACTGCCCCTTCCAAGGACTTACACACTTAGTTTCATTATTCTTATTAGAGATGAAGAGAGTTGACACCAAGAATTGTTATGTGAAAAACCCTTTATGGAAAAAACCACGGGAAAATATTTACTATAATGCTCTTTATAACTTTAAACAAAGTATTTCTTTAGGTGGGCTGCATTCCACGGTTTTGGCAGATCCATTCCCTATTTCATTTTCAAATGGTAGTATCCGCTTCCACCCACTCCACAGATGATGTACGACCCTTTCCATGTTGGTTTGAGTTTTCCTTCTCTCTGGAAGATCTTTCTCAAGACCAGATATCCCTTATGAAATTCCTATTTCCGTACTCTTTTTTGGAAGTAAGACTTCATTTATTATTATAATGGGCCATTCATATCAGGGTTGCTTCATGTCGTTCTTCCAATTCATTTAGGTTTTTTTTAACGAGTTCCTTATTCTGTTGTTCAGTCAGTGCGAACTTCATAGTGAGGCTCCCAATTTCAACAAGAATTACTGCTTCTACTCTAGAAGCCAAAGTAAATGGTGTCTCTCCCTTTGTTTCACTTGGAGTATTTTCGTATGCCCATAATACTACATGTAGCTTTTCTACTCATCTTCCGTTTGCTGACTCCAATCGTTTCTTTAAATTATCAAATTTGATTCAGTTTCATCTTTCTGCTTGGTCGTTCCCTTATGGATAGTATGGAGTGGAGAACTGGTTAGAGATCTTTAGCCCTTCGCAGAAGGTTTTAACCATCTTTCCTGTGAACTGAAGCCTGTTATCTGAAACAACTAATTTTGGTATGTCAAATCTACACACGATGTTCTTTCACAGAAATCCCTTTACTTCTTCTTCCCATATTCTTGCGAAGGCTTCACCCTCAATCACTTAGTGAAGTAGTTAGTTACTACTAGCAGGAAAAGTTTCAGTGCAGGTTCCATTGGAAGCAGGCCGACGATGTCAAGTGCCCATTGCATGAAGGGCGACAAACTTATCACCGTTTTAAATTCTTCGGGAGCCATCATAGCAACTAAAGTAAAGTGTTGGAACTTCTCATAGCCCTTTGCATACTTTTTGGCGTCTTGATGTATTTTGGGCCAGTAATACCCTTCATTTAGGACTTTGTGGGCTAATGATCTCCCTCTAGTGTGATTTCCACATATCCCTTTGTGGATTTTGGTCAAAACATATCGGACCTCTTTTTCCTTTTAACATTTCAAGTATTGGCCTGTAAAAGGGGTTTTTGTACAATAATTCAAATATCAATGTGTACCTGGTTCTCTATTGTTGTAATTTTTTAGCGAGGACCTTATCTTCTAGAAGCTTTCCCTTTTCTGGATAGCGGACTATGTCAGCCTACGAGCTGGGTTCCCTTTCTACTTCCACATCAGCCACACTGTTCCACGTGAGTGAGACACTTGGTTTTTCCAGAAATTCAATGGGGATATTTCTTTTGTATGGGAATTATAACGAAAATCCCAGGTTCCAGAGTGTCAGCGTGTCCGTTCTTAGTTCTTGGGATTTGTTGGATTTCGTAACTTTTCAATGTGCTTAGCAGGTCCTTTGCCCGTTGTAGATAGCTTACCATCCTCTCATCTTTCTCTACATATTCTCTTGTGACATGTTTCACAATCAACATGGAATCACATAATATTTTTACATATGTTTCCTCATATTCCCGTAACAAGGATACTCCTGCAATCAGTGCTTCATATTCCGCTTTGTTGTTCGATGCTTTGAACCCGAAGGAGATGCAGTGCTCTAGTGTTTCTCAAAATGAGGTTTGTACCACTACCTCTGCTCCTGCCCCTTTACTATTTGAAGCACCATTGACATACAATTTCTAAGATCCATTTTCAACTATTACATGAGGATTTTGGTTAGCTTTCTTTCGAGTGAAATCCGCAATAAAATCTGCTAAGGCCTGCCCCTTGATAGAAGTTCTGGGCTCAAAGTGAATCTCGTACTTGCTTAACTCGATCGACCACTTCGCCATCCTCTCGCTTACCTCTAGAGAGTGCAGGAGACTCTTAACATGAGTCTATTAACACTTTGATACTATGTGCCTGGAAATATGATCCCAACTTTTCTGCAGCAGTTACAATTGCCAGTACTAATTTCTCCATCCGTTTATATCTCGTCTCAGCTGCCACCAGGCTCTTGCTTATAAAGTACATAGGCTTTTACTTCCTTTCTTCCTCTCTGATGAGCACGTCGCTGATGACCACTTCTAAAATGGCAACATACAGTAGGAGCTGTTCACTCGGTACTGGTTTAGATAGCAGAGGGGGAGTTGTCAGATGAATCTGCTGAGCCATCCTCACATGCCTCGTTCCATCCATCCACAAAGTTCTTTCTTAATTTTTTGAAGAATGGTTTACACTTATCAATAGACCTTGAGACGAATCTGTTCAGAGTGGCTAACATTCCCATCAACCCTTGTATATATTACTAGTTTCATGGAGATTTCATCTCCATAATTGCCTTCATTTTATCTGGATTCACTTCGATTCCCCGCAATGTGACCACGTGTTTAAGGAACTTTCTCGCAACTACTCCAAACGTACATACTTCCGTATTAAACTTCATAGAGTTTTCCTTCGAATTGAAAAAACTTCTTCGAGATCCTGAATATAGTCTCCCCATTTCTCTCTTTTGACCAATATGTCCTCAACGTAGACTTCCATGTTCCCGATTTGTTCACAGAAGACTTTGTTCACCAGCCTTTGATAAGTTGCATCTGCATTTTTCAAGCTATAAGGTATAACTTTATAATAATAGATACCATATTTAGTAATGAAATAAGTCTTTTCTAGATCATATCGGAACATGTTCACCTGTTTGTATCCGAAATACGCGTCCATGAAGCTAAGGAGTTCGTATCCTGAAGTTATATCGACCATCTGATCTATCCTTGGTAGTGGGTAATTATCTTTGGGTCAGGCTTTATTCAAGTCGATGAAATCCACACACATTCTCCATTTATCACTCTTCTCCCGTACCATTACCACGTTGGCCAGCCACTTCCGGTAATCGACTTCCCGAATGAAACCAGTCGTCAAAAGCTTTTTGACCCCTTCTTTGATTTCCTTATTCTGTTCCAGTGCTTTAATGGTTTCACAGATGGATCCGTATTCAGCTTATGACAGATGATTTCTTTGGGAATGCCTAACATCTCTTGCGCCATAATTACAAACACATATTTATTTTCCCGTAGAAATTTTACTAATATTTATTTTTCATCTTTTTCGAGGCGGGTAGCAAAGTTTGTCATCTTCTGGTTCCTTCTTCCAAGCATACAAGTCATATTTCTTCCCCTTCCACGAATCTCGAGTCGTCTTACCTGTCTTCATGTGATGGTTATAAATCTGCGGGTCGCTTTCCTTCTACTTTTTCTATAGCCTTTCTCTCGACGGACTCCAGAGCGGTCACAGAGCAGATGCAAGCAACGGCTCGATCTACTCTTATTGTTTTAACTCCCTCGGGTGACGGATACTTCCACACTTGGTAGAAAGTTGAAGGGATGGATTAATTTTATGGACATGCTCTCCTAGGATAACACATGTATAGGGATGATGTGTTCAATATCATGAACTCGGTCATGTAGTTAAAGTGTTCTGCATTCACTAAGAGAATGAGGGTTCCTTCCAAGTAACTAATGGCTCCGTTGAAGCTTATTAGTGATTTTGAAGTTCCTTTCAGCTTCTGTTCTCCCATTGACATTTTCTCAAAGGTTGCCTAATATAGAATGTTCACAGCGCTCCTGTCGTCAACCAAGACTCTCATTAGTAAGTAGTTGCCAACTTGTATTGTAATGACAAGAGCATCGTTGTGATGCTCATCATGCTCCAAATCTAGATCATTGAATACCAGCGGTGAATTCCCGCTGACACTTGACGGTCCTTCTAGGCGCTTTTCCAGTATCGAATTTTTTAGTATATCTTCCTTTTCTTCCTTGTTGTCCCTTCCCGCTTTGTAAACGTAATAACTGTGTCGACGACACAGAGCGATTGTTTCCCATTGTCATGCTTGTCTTCCCCATGATTGTCCTTTTCAACTTCAAGGAGCAGTACTTGTCTTTATCCTTGTAGCTTAGCTCTTTTGTGAGCAAGGCTAGCCTCTTCAGCCAAGGCTTATCTTTAATCATGTCCAGAATTTGGTTTACCGGAATGATCAACAGCGTGTAAAGCTTGTCCTTTAGGTGTACTCTGTCTGAATCCCGTCTTTGGTATCTTGTTCTTTCCTACTTGCTATTCCTTTCGTCTTCTCTTTCCACTTTATCGAACTTTTTTCTTTTCGGTCTCAAACTTCCTTCCTGCTTTCTTGACTCCTCAGTCTTCTGTTCAGCCACTTTCAGCAGGCTTCTTTTTTCCTCTTCTAGAGTGATATAGGCTTGTGCCCGTTGAAAGGTTCCCGCCATGTACAATGGTTTCATCTTGGATAGATCTTCGAATAGGGGTGAGTTCGAGTCTAATCCCCGCTTAAAGGCTAGTTTGGCAACTCAATCATCACAATTTTTTACTTTTTCCATCTCCTCCTGAAATCTGTAAGTGTATTCCTGTAATGACTCCCCTCTCTTGGTGAAAATAGTCAAAAGATACTATGTATCTTCCATGACCACTCGATAGGTAGAGTAATATTCTAGGAAGATAGAGGACATAACAACAAAATTAGTAATTGAATTCACAAGAAGGGAATGATACAATTTCAGAGTTGTCTCGTCCACCAAGCTGGTGGGGGACATCCTGTAATTTGTTTGTCATCATGCTGATACAACGCCCTTACTTGTCTAAACCGTTAGAGGTGGTCTACGGGATATATTTTCCCCTCATATCATTTAAATTTAAGGGCCACAAAATTTTAGGGTACGAATGTTGTCAGGATTTCAAGGTTTAACGGAGTACAAGTGAGGAATTAGAGGTCAGTCTTCCCCGTACTTCCCACGTTTCTCATCTCCATCATTTTCTGCTTCAGTAATTCTTCCACCGCTTCTTTCATTATGACCTAGGATTGACGAGCTTCTCCCATAGACTCTTTCATGTGATTTTGGGATTAGACTTCTACTTGCTCCCATTGTACATTTCTGTTTTTCTTCTGGATCTCCTACCTTATATCTTGCCCGTTGCCCTCGAGTTGATTTTTCATTTCTCGTTATTTGCCCTTTGGCTGACTTTGACATGTGTCCTTGCCAGCTCTTGCTGAAGCATGTTGATTTGGTCCTACACAGTCTTCCATGCACTGCGTACAGCCTCCATGTTTCTTCTATCCATTTCCTGCATCCCGTTTAGGATTGTTTGTAACATTTCTATCGGTGGAGTTGGTTGATCCACATGATCGTCTCTGTTTTTTGTCTCGTTGCCCTCATTCAGGGCTGCATTCCATCTGGTTCTAGGCATACTTAGTATTTTCGGGGTGGGTTTCTCGAACTTTTCTCTTAGCTCTCAATGAAAGCACAAAAAATATAAATGAATTTTTCCTCTAAAGAGAGAGAGAGAGAGAGAGAGAGAGAGAGAGAGAGATAAAGAGAGTGTGTGCATGTGTGTGAGAGAGAGATGCTCTACGTGTGTTCTTTGTTGGATTGAATTGATCATTTATTACATGAGCCTTTATAGATATATACAGGCCTTATTCATGATGTTGACAAATTAATAATAATAAGGGGGAATGATCACACTCCCCCTATGTTTCCGGGAATGTCCTTATGCCTCTAGTATTGCTCCCATACTTATGATATCTTTGTTAGGCGTGTGCTCTCATGCTTTGCTTATTGCCTTCAACCACTATATTATCTTGTCTTTCAACAGCTAAATTAATCATAACCGTCCAATTCACCTCACGGCCCAGATCTCTTTATTCTCATGCTCACACAGTGGAGATCTTCTCCCTCCCTTTTGATTGGTTCTTCTTCGTCCACATGTCCTGACGAAGACTTCATACCTGTTCAGGATGAAAATGTTAGATTTTATCCTTTAATTTGAGAAGTATCTTCACGTGGAAACAATTATTCTGAACATGGTTTTGTTACTTGAAGATGATCTAAGCGACATTAATTTGATTACTCTTTGTTTGATCTGTACAAGGTAACACAACAAATAATGTTTTTAAAAATTGTAAAAATGTGAGAATCTACGATCAACATAGCAAAAGGTATCAATCTCAATGTATATGGATGATCTTCAGTCAATGATGTGTTGGATGCCTGCTCAGAGCAAGTAGAGAACTTAAGCTACATGTTACATTGTTCATGTGTTTGACATAATACTTATAAGCAAATCGAGTAACTTGTAAATTAACTCAATTTATTCAAAGTATGTTATTAACATCTCATATGTATTGGTTATACTTGCTCAGAACAAATAACTTAATTATTATACTTCTTCAAAGCAAGTAGCTTAATTACTCTACTTGCTCTGAGCAAGATCATAAGTGTTAATGACATAACATTTCACTCGATATTTGAATCATAAAAGGCTTGATTGAATCTTACAAAAATTCAGTGCAGATTAAATGTGTCATACATATTAGTGAAACAATACTTCATTGAATTGTAATTTCTTTAGTCAAATCAATACAATTTCAACTATAACATAACAATGATTGTGTAAACATGCTTATCTTTGTAGTTAAATTAATCCCATCAATAAAATTTGAGAATTTGACAATACTAAATTTTTGTTTTCTTAAGAATAATATTTGAATCCAATAAATGTTAGTATGATCTTTGTTTCAATTATTAGTAGATTAATTGTTTAGAAAATCCATACTTATAATTAAACATGAGGGGATGCAAATTTTTTCTTTTATTAACAGTTAACTTGGTTGGACCACAATCATCAGTAAGACATGATTCGAGTGCCACAACGAGCATGGTTCGAGTGACCATGGTTTTATTACTAGAAGATGATTAGAATGACTTTGATTCAACAATTTTCTAATTGATCTGTGAGGGCTAACATAATTAATTTAATTGTTTAAAAAAATTGAAAAAAATGTGACAATCAATAATCAACAACAAAAATTAGATATCTTAAGCGACCACCTGATGATCGCTTAAGTTCATGTGATCCTAGCCAACAAGATGGTGATTGCTGACGATCGTCTAAGTGTAGATTATTAAGTTCCTTTGCATGGCTTTTAATATTTGGGAGGGGCAATTGTGGTATGATCTTTCACCTTGAAAATTTGGTGGCAATACTTCAAACATTTCTTTCATTCCTATATGCATAGAAGTAGATAAGGGTGAATTCTAACTCCCACATGATAAAAGTAAAAGGTCTCGAGAAGAAAGTGACCATATTGACCACTATACATTGCTAAAACTAGAAAATAGAATAATCGAGAATCCCGAGTAACTGGTCGAGCAACTAAAGTTGCCAAAGTGGTGTAAACCCGTCAATAAAATGGGTCTTATAGGGGTTTACCAAAAATATTGGGGGTTCAACAAATGTGTTAAAGAATTTGACAAATGTGTTGGATGGTTTAACAAAATGTTAAAAAATGTTGTCATGTTCAATAAATATGTTGAACGGTTCAACAAAATGTTAAAAATTTACTGGAAATACTTAGGGTTCAACAAAAACCTTTGATGGTTCAATAAATACATTGATAGGTTTAACAAATGTTAAAATTTGTAGAGTTTACTTGAAGTTCAACAAAAATATTGAGGGTCAACAAATATGTTATGGGATTTAACAAATGTGTTGGAGGTTTAACAAAACGTTAAAAATTTGGTAGGATTTTTTAAAATAAAGCAAAGTGTATATTAAAAGAAATCAGGGATACAATAGCACAGAGGCATACCCCAGAAACAACAGCCCACACCAAAACTCAAGGAGGCTTCTCCAATATATGAGGAGGTAAGATATACTTATACACAAGGATAAAATTAGCATGAGTCCAAGGAATAGGTCTAAGGGACCAGGTCTTATCCCTAATAGTGTTAACAATAATCCTAGTGAGGTAGTGATGTCTCTAGTTTTACCCTAAAAATCCTATAGTTTCTTTCCTCCTTTTATCTAGGCTAGCCACTCAATTCTGTGATCCCAACTAAGACAATAGCATTGGAGATCACACAATTGATTGATAAAAATCCAGATGGCTTGGCCAAAAGCACAGTTAAAAACAAGTACAATATGGACATGGCTCTTGATCATTTTGATCTACAAATGATGAAGAAAAAGTCTACTGAAAGCTTTAAGGAATATGCTCAAACGTGGAGGGAATTAGCAGCTCGGGTGCAACCCATCTTATCAAAAAAAGAAATGATCGCAATCTTCATTAATACCTTGAGGTCTCTATTCTATAATAAAATGATTGAAAATGCTTCAAAAAACTTTTCTGATATGATAGTGATTGATGAAATAATAGAATATGAGATAAAAATGGTAGAATTTTAGAAGTTGTGTCAGAAGCGTCATCCACAGAAAAAGAGCCGCCTTTGAAGCAAAAAGAGATAGATGTACAGACAATCAATTTTGTGTACCCATCACAAACTGTGAACCTTGGGCTGGGATTTTCAAAGTACAGTGAATGACCAAAATCTGTGACATCATGTGTGGCAAGTACCTCATAAGTGTCATACAATTATCACTCCCAACAACCAACATTTCAAAACAACCCAAGATTCGATATGATACCACCAACTCACCAGCAAATGTTGGTAAGCTTAATCAACCTCAGTGGGAGAATAGGAATAACCAATGGTTTGTCCAATATGGCTCAATTTCGATGTCCTATATGGAATTATTATCATAATTAATACAACATAACCAGTTGGTGCAGGTTTCTTACGAGCCTCTCCATCCACCATATTGTATGTTGTATGATCCAACTGCTCGATGTGATTATCATGCTAGGGCGATAGGACATTAAAACATAACATTGAAAGCTAGAGTCCAAATGTTAATCAAAGTCGGTCGGCTAAACTTTCAGAAAGCTAACAATAACTCATAATTAGTTCTAGCTCTCCACCAGAGCTTGACAATACCATGATAAATTCCGTGGGGCATCTCTCTTCATGTGATAATGGAACAACTTGATGTGTATCGATGTGTTAATATATCATTGTTACCCTGACTATAAGTTTAAGAATTGGGATATCATTGAGTTGCTAATGCTTTTTAGAAACTTTCAAGAGTGACGAGTTAATGTCAATTTTCTAAAAGCTCTACCCAATGTTTGAAAAAAAAAATTGCTATGCATTTTCTTATCATGTTTCGTCTATTTTTAGTCCTCTCCTTGTTTCAATTCTAGTTTTGTTCCATTCGTGTTTCTATGCATTTCAAAGTTAATGAATTACAATGCTTCATTCATTGTTGTCATATTCTTCCTTTCACCCAACAAACCAACCCAGATTAAAAATGATGATTTTGAGAATTAAAGTATTAGCAATATCAAATATAGCTTTGATAATCTTATGTTCAGTGAAGAGACAAATGAAAGTGAAAAATAGTCGTTTGTTTGGTGAATAAAGACATTACAAAAATGTATCATTCTTATCTATGGTCATATTTTTGTTGAATTTACTTCTGATTGGAAATGATGGTGATGTATTCTGTCTTCTATCCGAAACACTTTTATACATTACAAGCTCAAATGACCCTTAAAAAATATTCATTTCATAACCCTCAAGCAATGATCATTCTCTACACTGGAGTAATTATTCTTTTTGTCAAAGTACATGTCTCAAAAGTTGAAAAATTTCTCAAACTGGGGCAATATAAAAAGACCAAGGCGAAAAAATAAAAAACTGTAAAAAAAAGTCAAAGTAAGTGAGCCTTTTGATACTTTTAAGAGTATCCTCTTAGATTATGGAAAAATTTATTCAACGGAAATTCTAAATGTATTTTTTCAAACTGGGGATAGTAGTTGCAAAAAGTTTATATGCAAATATCCAATTTTGGTTTCTCAAGACAAAATGTCAAAGTCCACACAAGGGCAGCCTTTGTTCAGTAAAATCCTCAACAGTAATCATTGGTTTAGGCATATCTTTTTAGATGAGTTTTGAGTCTTTGATACTCTTTCTTTTGGCAGTTATAAACCCTAGCCTACATTATAGTCCAAATGAAAGTCATCTTCGGACAAAGAATATCTATCTACAACAAGAGCATGACTTTAGATTAGTTAATACATCAATATATATATATATATCTGTGATGAACAAGACAGTGACATTTCAAAAAGAGAAGAAAAAAGAGAAAAGAAGAAAAAAGAAAAAGAAAAAGAAAAAGAATGATCACTGTGAGTGTGGAAAGTGAAGTCATGTAAAATGCTCAAAAGTGTCGTTCTGAAAACTAGGAAAGATCTTGTTCCACAATTTTTTTTCTCATAATCTCTTCAAATCTTTATTCATCACAATTTCTTGGTCAATAAAAAGTCTTTCAGTCACAATATCTATTCTATCATTCTTAATTTCTTCATTTCTTTCCCCCAACATTCAAGATCATGTAGATGGCATTGCAAATTATTCTTGAAGTTACTTAGAAGCATGACATTTGGCAAAAAAAAATAGAAAAAAAGATGAAGAAGAGGAAAAGGAAAAATGTAGTCTGAATGCATGCAAAAACTTGAAAGGGTACCATGAGAAAAAGAGTAAGACTGTAGATACAATGTAGTATATGCATAATGAAAACACAAAATATATTGTGACATTTTACAAGATGGATAAAGATAAAATTCCACTTTGTCATTTGCCTTTGCCACAAAAAATAAAGTTTAAATCTTAGAGCATGATCTAACGAAAAGAATAAGAGTTGCACTTAAAGTGAAAATCTAAAAATCGCACCACAGACAAGTGGGTAAGACTGTGCTACGAGGCAGTATGCTCATAGTGAAAGCTCAAAAGAACACTATTGGGTGCCTTACACATTTGAAAATGAAGAAAAAAAGTAAAATAAGCAAAATCATTTGTTTGCCTTCGTCATTGACAAAGCTAAATATCGTGGCATGATCTGATGCCAAGGAACTCACCATTTCCTCTACCACATGCTCGATATCTCGTTGCCCAGGATCCTAACCCAAGCAACTATTTTGAAGGATGATGGAGATGTCTATAATGGCCCATTTTTCAAATAAAACAACCATAAGATTTTTCTCAAAATGTTCACAATCATGCATAATGTTCACGCTATCATGATCATCTCACTTGCATTATAAGTCAAGAATTTCATTGCATAGACATGCACCATACTAGTTGTTTTATTTATTTCAAGTCATCAAGAACATCCATTTGAAATCTATGGACACTACAATATTTGTAGCCTGCATTGATCTAGTTTTTGTTATCATATGAAACTTGCATAGGTCAACTTCAACATCACTATCAATATCGTTAAATTGAACCCGACTTTGTCACGATCGAAGCCCGGTGTCAGCGCCAGTTATTTTCAATATGATTAAATCGAACTTGACTCAATCCCAGTCGAAGTTTGGTGTTAGCACCTGATCTGTTTCAATCAATATGGTTAAATAGAATTCAACTTGATTGTCGTCGAAGCCCGGTTTCAGCGTCTGGTCCGTTTCAATCATTATCTCGGTTAAATTGAACCTGAATTGAGTTGAGGTTGAAGCCTGTGTCTATCCAGGTCCACTTCTTTTCAACTATCCCCGATTAAATCAAACTTGAGTTGGTCGCAATCGAAACCTCTCAACACCTGGTCCATTTCAATCATTATCTCAATTAAATTGAACCCAAATTGAGTCGAGGTAGAAGCAAGTGTCTATCCAGGTCCACTTCTTTTTAACTATCTCCAGTTAAATCGAACTCGAATTGAGTCGAGGTTGAAGCCTGTGTCTATCCAAGTCTATTTTCCTTTCAAATATCTTTTTTAAATCCAACCTAAATTGAGTGGAGTTCAAAGCCTGTGTCTATCCAGGTCCATTTCTTTTCAACTATCTCCAATTAAATCAAACCTGAACTGAGTCGAGGTCAAAGCCTGTGTCTATCCAGGTCCATTTTTATTTCAAATATCTTCTGTTAAATCGAATCTAGATTGAGTCGAGTTCAGAGCCTATGCCTATTCAGGTCCGTTTATTTTTAAACATCTCCGGTTAAATCGAACCTGAATTGAGTTGAGGTCGAAGCCTGTGTCTATCCGATTTAATTGAACCTATATCAAGTTGAGGTCGAAGCCTGCGTCTATCAAGGTGCGTCTCCTTTTCAAATATCTTCGGTTAAATCAAACCCGACTTTATCGCGGTCGACGTCCAGTGCCGGCACCTGGTCCGTTTCAATTAATATGGTTAAATCGAACCCGAACCGAGTCAAGGACGAAGCCTATGTCTATCCAGGTACATTTTGCTTTCAAATATCTTGGTTAAATTGAACTAAAATTGAGTCGAGATCGAAGCTTGTGTCTATCTAGGTCTATTTCATAATTTCATCATTTCATAGAGCCCAAATTAGTCGAGGTTTCTATTCCCCTATTCCATATATTGTTCTCATACCGATCAAAATATTTATCTACACTTTTATCCACCTTCTAAGTTTAGAAGCGCTGACAAAGGGGGGCAGCTACAGATACCGTATTTTGTCTAGTCCAATACTTTGAATATACACATTTTATTTTTTGGGTCATATACTAGTCTAAGAATATGTGTATGGTTTGAAAACGACCCCATTTCTATGATAGAAAAGTAGCCCAAGGACTAAAGTTGAAAAGAACAGAGTCCAAAGACTAAAAAAATAAAAAAGGAGCAAATAGACTAAAAGCAAAATGGTAAACCCTAAGTTTGCCTATAAATAGGGAGTGAATCCTTCATTTGAAGAGAGACTTTTTAGAGTGAGAAAGAAAAGAATGGGTTTTAGAGAGAAAAAGGGAGGTCTTTTAAGAGAGAGTGTGAGTGAGAAATATGAGAGATTTTCTAAGAGAGAAAGAAATAGAGTTTTCATTTATATTCATCTTCTCTCATTCTTTTTTAATGTAGTTCAAATTTCGTGCCCCTCTACTATTAGATATATTGTTCATTGTTCTTCATCATTTCTCCTTCATACCCATGTAGTTTATATGCTTTTGTTTCCTTTTCCATAAACAAAAAATAGAAGTGTTTGTTCATTTTTCTTCATTTTTTTACTCTTAACCTTGAGTTATGATTTTTCTTCAAATGTGATAATGAGATATCTTTGTCATCAACTCAATCAATGAGTATAGGGATAAAACTTTTGACGGGTACAAATTAACTCAATGTGAATCAACCTTTTAGTGGGGCAAAAGTGTACATTTGTAGCAAAAAATATGCATAAAATAGAGATTTTTTCATACATAAATATACATAAAATAGAGAATTAAGCATCTATATAAAATGCAAATATTTAAGCATTGAATTTTTTCAATGTTCTCACAAGTTTTTCATATTTTAGATCTTGTTGCTATTTTAGTGACACTTATTTGAACTAGTTACCATCCATGATCATTTCATTGCTATTTATTAACAATGAGGGAAGAAAGGAAAAATGATAATTAGTAGGCAAAATAGTCCAAAATAACAAAAAAATGGGTATATTTATGTCCCAAAAAATCTATTTTTTTATCATTTTCTTTTACGTGACAATTAGTATAACTAATTATCGTTCGTAACATTTTTTATATTTTGAGGCAATTATTGAAAAAAGAAATGGTCATTAGTAGACTATGTAGTAAAAATAGTATGTTCATGCCAATTATGCATTTACATATATGTCAATTATGAAATTAAATATTAATTTATTTACACGTAAAAATTTATTATTAATTTATTCATGAAAGTATAATTATATATATATATATATATATATATTAAATGAAATTAAAAAAATAGCCGCAGCCTTGTCCTTTTTTGTGTTTTATTTCTTTTTTTTTTGTGTTCATTTTTGTTAGTTTCTTTTATTAGTAGATATTAATGTTTGTTTTAATTTTTTTTTTATATATCTTTTTACTTGTTTCACATATTCTTTCATTATTTTCATTCTACATATTCTTTTTAAATTTATCATACATTTTTATCATCTTTAACTTTTCTTTCCATTATTCCTTCTTTTTCTTTATGATTGTTATCGCTTCTTATTTATTTATGCATTATTATCATATTATCAAGATTGTAATGTGATTATTGTTTCATTCTCTTATCATTAGATTTAACGTTCATAAATTAGAACTATAACAATTAGATTTAAATTTTATTAGTTTCATTATTTAGTTTTCACTAAAACAAAATCAATGATAGAGTTTGAGATTTTTGGGTTACCAAAATTCTCGAACTACTGAGGTGAAGAGTCATTTTTGGAATACCAAGAATGACTACAATATATATAAAAGAACAAAAACAATTTTTTTCAATGATCTTTGTACCTGGTAACTATTTTAAGAATGGGTGTTGTGGGGTGTCAATACCTTCCTAACACACAAATAACTTCCGAATCAACTTTGAGTTTTCGTAGGAAAAAACTTTGTTTCAAAATTGGGTGACCAATCACACTCTAAATTGATTGGTGGCCACTTCGAATTTCTTTTTTTAAAAATAATTTTTCAATCGCTGTTCTACGTCACTTGCATGTTGCAACACTATGCAATGTAATTCTTTACGACAAATGCAAATGTAATGATTTTGTATGTATGCATGATATGCCCGATCGTTAATATGGCAAAAAATATTGTGATGATTTTTTTGGAAGATGGGTTGTTGTGATCATCTTCATTATACTTCAAAACAATCACTTGGCCCAGGAGCATTGATTGGCAAGGAGATATCGAGCATACTTTTGAGAAAATGATGCATTCTTCTGTACCAGTTGATGCGTCTTCAATTTTTGTCAATGGTAAAGACAAATAAATTATTTCTCTTTATTTTGCTTCTTTTCTTCACTTCCAATTTGTAAACACCCAATAGTGTTCTTTAGAGCTTTCATTGTGTGCTACTGCCTTGCAACTAGAGTCCTACTCTCTTGCATATGATGCTATTTTCATATTTCCACCATGATTGCAATTCTTCTTCTTTTCGTCGAATCATACTCCAATATTTCAATTTTATTTGCATGATAGAGGCAAACGAAAGAAGTTTCTATTGTCATGATCTCACTTATAAAATGTCAGAACACCCCTTTTGGGTTATTATTATACATATCCTTGCTTGCAGCTATAGTCTTACTTTTTTTCTCATGGCGCTCTTTTAGGTTTTCACCATGTCCTCAGACAACACATTTCCTTTTTTATCTTCTTTTTCTCTTTTTTTCCAAAAAAATATGTTTCTAAGTTATTTCAAGAGTAATTTGCAATATTCTCTGTATGCTTTGAATGTAATGGAGGGAAAATGACATAAGAAGGATATAATGAAATTGTGACTGAATGGCTTTTTAATGGACAATGAAATGACAATAAGCAAAGTTTGGGGGGACAATGAGAAAAAAATCATGGAATAAGAAGTTTCTAGCATTTGAAATTACTCTTTTTAGACCTAAAATCATTTCACCTAACTTCGCTTCTCCCATATTTAGAGTAATAATTATTTTTCCTTTCTTTTTTTCCTTTTTCAAATAGATAACATCTTGTTCATGACACTCGTTCATTAAAATATTAACTTGTCAAACTCAAGCTCTTATTCTAGATGAATTTTCTTGGTCTAGAGAGGACATTCATTTAGATTGTAATTTACAGCTATGGTTAGTAGGCTGTCAGAGAAAGGATAAAAAATTCCCAAAGTTCATGTGAAAAGGGTAATGTGTAAGCCAATGATCTTACCAAACAAGGAACTGCCCCAGTGTGAGCTTTGACATTTTGTCTTAAAAAAATTAAAATGGTATAGTAGTTGCATAAGAATTTTTTTTTACAACGACATTCTCCCAATGTCAGGAATTATGAAAGTTTATCTTACCATTTGATTTTTCTTAAACATATTGTTACATTAAGATACTCCTTAATGAAAAATGTTCTATTTGTCCACTTGTTGAAAAATGATTTCTCCAATGAAAATCTCCCCATTTGAGGGAAATGCCATCAGAAACTTTTTTGAAAATTTTTTTGCCCTGATGTCCCAAGGCACTCTTAAAAGTATTACAGGTGATCATTGACTGGGTGTCATAAAACAAATATCTTTTAGGCTTAATTAGGCTTGCAGGGGATATAAGTGTTTGGGGCAACATAAATAAATGCATCTCCATCATCTTCAATCAGATGTAAATTCAATAAAACATGATCTTAGTTAAGAATAATATCTTTTTGTAGCGTCTGCATTCACCAAACAACATATTCTCTTCACTCGCATATGTCTCTTCACTAAGAACAGGATTGTTGAAGCTATAAATGAATTTTTTATGCTTTTACTTTCTAAATCATCATTTCGAATTCTAGATTGGATTATTAAGTGGAAATAAGAAAATAAGAGAGATGCAAGAGTTAGGATCTCCTGAAGAATCATACGCTACAAATATTTCCTTTTTTACAACTTTGTATGAAACAGACCCTAGTATGGTTTTATGCTTGTGAATTATTAACAAGTTTATTACTGTCAGTATATAACTTAGTTAAGTGTACATTTTTATTTTTTTTTATGTTTAAGATTCTATTACCGATTATGTTCTAGACTGTGATGGGAGGTTCAAGTATTGTTTTATGTCTGCTGCAACGTCCTTAAATGGGTTGAGACACTATATACGTTATATGGATTGATCAAACATTTTTAAAGGCCAAGTGTGTGAGTACATTATTATCTACTTGTCTTTTAAATGGTAGTAGCCAAAAGCTCTCACTAGCATTCTTTATAGTTGATTCAGAAAATGATGATTCGTAGGGATGGTTAATGTGCAAGTTGCATTTTTCATTGGTGATGTTGATGATTTGAATATTGTGTCGAATCGACTCACTAGTACTTCTAAGGTTGTTGGAGTTGTATTTTCAAATGCTTATCATGGAGCATGCATGTACCATCTATGTCAGAATTTGAAGACATATTTAAGTTGTTGAACAACATTAATACTTGCTCTAGCCTACCACTCGGGATTAAAAAGTGATGTCTACCGAGCACCATTGCTCGTCAGATGTGAAATGAGCTCTAATCAAAGCAAAAATACCTGACTAGACTCTAAAACTAAAAAGGTTATGACTGGGATGGTGCTCTAGCTCCTCAGTCGAGATTAACAAATGATGTCTATCGTGTGCTCTAGCCTGCCAATTAAGATCAAAAAGTGATGTCTGCTAAGCACCCCAGCTCATCAGATGGAAATGAGCTCTAACCAGAGCAGAGATGCTTGGCTTGACTCCAAACAGGAAAAAGAAGTCCGACATGAAAGGAACTTCGGAAGGGAGCAAAGGAACCTAGGTAAATGTTGAGTGAGGTTTGAAATAGGCCTACTCGAAGAGACCCCCGCAGGGGGAAATGTGACTCCTTAAGGATACAATAAGGTTGTTCGACCTGACCTCCTTTAAAGGGGGCAACCTGCTAGGAAAGGAAATTATAAAAGGTAACTTCACTACCAAGTATAACATGAATTATTGCTTAAAATATTTATAAAGTAGAGACAATGAGAGTTTAAACCTCCATTTGGGGCAAGTTAAAGCTCAAAAATAATGAAGCTCGGGGAACCCAAAGCCTAACCAAAAGTTTAAGATTGACAGTTTATAGTAGAAGCAAGAAGGGAGACAGGGCCATCAAAGAAATCATGTCATCATTCAAAAGAAAAAAGAAAAAATTACAGGCAAAAGGAGAGGAAAAGCTACAAAAAATAATAAAGCTCCACGAGCGTCGATAGAGATTCTAAGCAGGCTCTGATGATGAGGGTCAAGTCTCCTCAGTTTAACCCAAAGGTAAAGGGGACCCCTTCACATTGGGACCATCCCAGATAGCTTCCAACACCAGAGGATCAGGGGCAGTATGAGAAGTTCAGGAACCCTCCGTACGCATCAGATTTGGACTTTGAGGACAGAGCAAGAGTTCTAGAGGACAGCTAAGGAAGCTCAACCTTAACTCAAGATGAGCATCAACCATCTCATCTCGACAATTGTCATATCCCTGTGAGAACTCCAAGAGTAGGGCAGCCTCGAACTCGAAGGACTCTTTAAAGCCCTTCGATCGTCGAGTAACCTCCCTCTCT
The DNA here is from genome assembly GCA_003255025.1 of Datisca glomerata. Lineage (NCBI taxonomy): Eukaryota > Viridiplantae > Streptophyta > Magnoliopsida > Cucurbitales > Datiscaceae > Datisca > Datisca glomerata. The sequence continues at coordinate 668,764 of QANY01013389.1, read as the reverse complement.
CGAATCTCAGCTTGAGCAAGCTTCTCTTCCTTAAGCAGGGCTTATTCAACAAGACGCTCTCCTGCCGATGAAGATTTGTGCGGATCTTGGCACGATCAGATAGTCGAGCCTCCAAATCCTGGTGAACTTCTTAAGCACAAGCCCACTCCTTCTCGAGGCTCATCGTCCTCTCTGCAGAAACGCAAAACTCCTAGATCTCCCCCTTCAAATGTTCATTGTCTTGGTGAAGGGAATCTCACTTTTAAACCGCGACGTTAAACACAGCCTCATACTTTGAGGTGGCCCCAGCCGCTACAAAGATTGGGGATCTATAACGGCCAAAATGCGCCAGCATCATGGCATTATGGGAAAGAATCTAAAAATGTTAACGAATAAGTAAGGAAACAACTTACATACATAAAAGGTAAATGAAGAGACGGTACTTACGCCCAAAGGTGTGATCCCAAAAGCATTATCAAGCTCTCCCCCAGCGGCTCGAGAAGGGCAGCTCCCTTCTCAGGGTCCACTTATGCAGACCACCATTCTAGCAACCTCTTCACCTATCCCCAGTCTCAGTCCTAAGGACTAGGATTCTCTCCCCCTAAACTGAGGTCATTGGAGCCTTATGTTTCTGACCATAAAAGCTCGACCGGTCAAAACCTAGAGAAGCAGCCTTTGAGGATATGAGACGGAGACCCCTCAACTCTAGGGATAGTCGCATCGGACCAAGCCCGAGCTAACTTAAGGGATTGGGAAGACACTTGAGGAGCCACGTGATCAAAGTCAGCCTACGACGGGTCTTGATCGAAAGACAACCGGAGATTTTTGGGAAGGCTCCCAACGGTCTCTGGAGCAAAAGCTAGTACAGGAGAATATGGGAGAGACAGGTTGGGTAGAGGAATGAGGTTTGGGAAGGACCCTCATTTCCTTTGACCGAATGACCTCCATCCTCTGCGCCTTAACACCCTTGAGCTCCACCTAGGGTTTTCTAAAAGAAACCACCTCTACAAGAAATAGAACAACAATAAGGCCACACACAAAAAGGGAAGAGGGGGAGACAGGCAACAAGATATGGGAATATCATTACATACGGTTTAAAGAAGGGGGTTTTGGACCTACGGAGGCCAAGACTCTCCGAGCTTGAACCTACCAAGTGGGCCTCGTTGGGAACCTCAACCACGAAATCCACCGAAAGATCCAGGTATAGTCCAGCCTGGAGCAAGGATGCGAGAAAGGTAAGGAAGTTGAAGTGACATTGGTCCGTAGATATTCTGGCTAAATTATGGATTCAGGTCGTAAAGTCGGCGAAGAGTTCCTTTGGTTTTTGCCTCCCCACTACACACAAAAAGAGAAAAAGTTAATTTCAGAATTGGGGGCAAATTTCACTTTTTACCTTTCTGTGACGATCTCACCTGCGCCCCTTAAAACTCTTGACATTGATTTTGTGATCTCTGAATCCCTATGACAAGACTCCCAAGATCTAGAGGCCATAACCCCATGGAAGAGAACCACCTCCTGAAGAAGGAAAGTAGGGGAAGACGCAGCCCATCTTCCAGAGCCGCTAGGTATAAGCTGATTCCTCAATGTCGATGGGCACTAACACTTTCACCATCCTCCAACAGTCGTAGGTGAACATAGTTCGGGAGGTCATACTTCTTCCAATAGAGACTAGATCCTTCTCGATCAGAGATGATGGGAGACATCAGGCCTCCAGTGGCCAAAACTCCCACTCAGACTCGCATCACGTTCAGAATGGAAACCACTGAACTCGATCGGTAAATTTGAATCCATGTGATATCTAGCAACCAATTGGGAGAGGGAGAATGGGACTCGGAAGCAGCACTTGACAAAAGTTCCTCCAGGAAGATGGAGACTCTCAGTTTTTAGAGGACGGATGAGATAAAGGCCAAAAAAGAAACCGCTAGAGAGCTCGTCTCTCCTAGAGGGTGGAAAAGTGAATGGCATGATGAGAATCCTCTTATTTTTGGGCCTTAGGGAGAACAATGATCAAGACCATTCAAATGATCTGATGGGTCAGGGAGCCGTCGACTTATGAATCGACAAGATCAGGAAATTAAACGCATACGTCTGTGATGGGTGACGCGTCGGTAGCCAAGGTCACGCGTTTCTCATCTCACTCCCTCACGTGCCATCATTACCACTACTCCTAAAACGGTAAATTTCAAATGCAGTTTCAACACACGTGGAATTTCACTTCAAAAGGGCACTTAGCCCTCCCGAACTTGACCTATGAGGACACTCATACAGGGCAGAGTCCTGACCATAACGAGCAATTGAAGGCGATAAAAGCCCTGTGATGTGACTCATGTTCATGAAAGGACACGAAAATCTTCAGACTCAAGCTGGTAGGACTCTACAAGGTTCTCGATTGGGGGTAACTATTACGGGTATTCCTAGATTACCAATGGCGTGACACCACGTGGCAGACCATGATAGAGGTCTCTACTCTACTCCATGGAAAAAGATTGAAGAACTGGGCTCCTAAAAGGGAAGGGAACTGACCTAGCCATGTCGGTTTTCAAGAAGCTCGAGCGACACCGACAAGCGTAGGTTAAAAGGCCTCGAGAAGAGGATCTGACATAGGGGGTCAGCTAGCCCTACATTAGATATCATTATTATTTGTTGAAAGTAGCAGTACGCATGACGTTTTCTCTCTTACGGTAGGTGTCGGTCGACTTCAGTCGCCATGATGAAGCGTTGAGTCAATCACTTAACGGTCATATCCACCACATCCATCATGGCTAAAGGTAAATCGACATTCAATGCACCCTCCTTTACGTCAGCTCGGGGGGACAATGGCTTTAAATGCGTACTCCCAGCTCGTCATATCAAAGAGAGGCCATCACCTCGCCCAAAGCTTATTCAACACGCATCATCCTCTAAACCTTTAGGTATAAATAATCCATCTACAAATTCTACAAGGTAGGAAATTATATCCTAAGAGAAACTCTGTTAAAATTTCTCTAAGATACTGACTTAGGCATCGGAGACTCTTTGACGAGGAAACCACTAATCGGTTCCCTTCGCCTTAGAGTTCTTTGTCTTTGGTTGTGCAAGTTCTAGCCTGAGAAGACCCCTACATGGAGAGAAGATTGCATGTCACCTCACTGTTGAGATTTCAGTAACTACAAGTACTAATATATAATTTTATTTATTTACATTTTTTTTCTAATTTTATAACACTATTAAGTCAAGTTTTTTAAAAATAAAATTCAGTTTTCTCATACATTTATGGCCAGTATCCTCTGTCCAAACACATAAAATTATTAATCTTGTTTCTAAATTTATGTAAAGTTTTAAATTTTTATTGGTGCCCTTATGAGAGTATTTTCTAAATCCACCACTGATTCAACAAGGGCAGAGGACACGGCCCTGGCTCAACCCACCCCTATATTTTGGGCCACTCACGTAGGTGATGGGCCTCTATGCCCCATTCAATCCCATCCTTATATGTCTTTGTAAATTGTAATACTGGCGTAATGGTCATTTGTGCCCTTAAGCCTTGCTCATCTCTAATCTTTCTATGTTATTAGTCACATGACTGTGCTCTGCATAAAATCAAATTAAGACAATACTTTATAATCAATGTTTAGCAAGAGAAAAACATATGATACGCATTATATAATATCTAAGAAACTTAAGTTGTTGTTGCATATTTGGATAAGATAATAAAGATAGCAAATAAATGACATGTTTGTCATATCAAACAAAATTAATGGTTCATATGAATTAGTGGATAAACGGCGAAGCTGATTGAAGTGGACTTGCTCCATATAAATTAATGGTTCCCCTTGCAGATGAATAGTTAAGTCATTCCAATCAAATTCCATATACAAAACCTTATAGTCCAGGGTGATTTTACCAAGCAGTTCTAACCATTGAACTTTAGGAACAACGTCGGCACCTTGCAATTGCCACACGTAAAAATCAATTTCGAACTTCTGTCCACTGAATTCAATAGGAACTTGAGGACAATAACTGTTACACTGCATGGGATCGCCGTTTCTAATTAACACTTTGAAGTAAGGTGACCTGCATATAGGAAGTTTCAGAAAACGTGCAAGTCATTCCTGGACAAAATTGTGCGTACTACCTCCGTCAATCAATATTTGAACTCTCGTATCACCGATCTGACCTTTTGGTGCAATGTCCGGGGTCAGTTCTGACCGACCATTGCGTGGAAACTGATTTCTAGAATATCCAAGGACGGTGTGTTGTTTTCAGCTAGACTTGCCAATTCTGCCTTTTCAAGAACATTATCACCATTTTCATCAGAGACCATAAAAAGAAATAACTTCCCCCTACATTTGTAACCAGGTGAAAATTCTCGTCGCAATTGTAAAATAATCCTCTCTCTTGTGTAGCCAGCATTTCCGCAGTGGATAATTTCTTGATTGTATAAGGATTGGATTTAAGTGGAATGGTTGTTCGATTGAATGGTGGTATAGGGGTTGGTAACAAAAGAGGTAGATAGGAAGGCTTACTGGTATATGTATTCTTGGCTGGCTTAGTTTTATTCACCCAGGTTTTAGTGGCAAGCATGGAATCTGAAATTTTATCATCATATAACCTGGCAAGGCCCATGGCTTGAACCAATGTCTAAGGTTTGAACACATGACCTCTTTTCGTAATTCGTTACGTAACCCAGAAACGAAACAGCTTATTAAGGCGTGCTCGGGAAGACCAAGAATCTTGTTTGCGTTCTGCTCAAACTGATGCTGACAATCGGATAGGGAGCCGTTAATTTACTCATCTTATTAAAATGATCCTCATAGTCTGAAGAACCAAAACGTTGGTCAGTTGCTTTCAAAACCTCAATCTAGTTTGTAATCAAATGGTTTTTACTCATCCAATCGTACAGTCCAATGCATCGCCATCAAAGTGAAATGACGCGAGCGCTAGTCGATGCGAATCTGGCGTGTTGTAGTAGTCGAAATAGCGTTAGATCCTGGAAATCCAAGCATGGATTCTCTCCGTTGAAACGAGGTACATCCAACCTCATCGTCTTCATCACTGGAGGAATATCTCCTGCTGGTTGCTGATTCTGCGGATGTGGAGGTGGATTAGGTGGAGGAATGTTAATATTCAGACGCATGTGTTGTTCAACTTTTGCGTCAAGTGTCTGCAAACTGATGGTGAATTCTTTCGTGGTATTGGTCCAGAGTTCCATATTCGCACTCTGACGTTCAATCAATATCGATTGAGATTCTGTACCGCTGAAATTTTTACGATTGACTGCTCGATACGAGCTTGTCGAGTCCCGTCTGCCATCGCTGAAAAGTAGAGGTGAGAACGAGTGCACCAATGTAGGTTATAGGCTTGTTCGAGAAGGCAATTCTCCAAGAAGATCAATGTGAAAAAGAAACAAAGTTCAGAGAGAAATTAGAAACAAAAGAAATTAGGGAAGAAGCGTATTGATATTTCTTACCCATTTCTTACCATGCTTGCGATTCATTATACCCCCTTAGCTACATAGCCTAACAGAATGCCTTAAACAATTTACAAATGAATTTCTCTAACTGATAGCTAACCATTTCTCTTCTGATGGCTTAACAACCATGTCTGTTTTAACAATTCTAACACCTATAATTTTTTATCTCCTTTTTCACTTGAGATTCGACACTTAATTTAGGAGACTTGTTGGAGCGCCTCTTACGCGACTGGGCCTGGGTTTCTTGGGCACAATGTCGTATCATGAAACATTAAAGTTCTTGCAAAAGCAAAGAAAGCCCAAAATGGAGATATTTATAGTATTTTGCTCAATGTCCTTTTATTTAATAATAAAATAACTATTTTCTCTTGGGTTTCATAAGTTCAGCGTAAGCCATTCGCTGTGAAAAAAAATCGTTTGCGATCAACAATTTTTTCCTCGCATAAAGATTTTGCGACTAAACTTTTTGTTCATAGTCAAAGTTTTCTGCGACTTAACTTTTTGTCTGTCGTCTAAAGTTTTTTGCGATGAAAATTTTTTAGTCGAGAAATATGTTTTACGATCAATTTTATTTTATGAAAAAAAACTAAATCTTCTAGAATAACTTATTTTTAATTTTCATATATACTTGTGATAGTCAATAATATCATCAGAATATTTATCAAATACAATATTTTTTTAAGAAATGCATACATTGATCATTAATATATGTAATGTAACAAAGTAGTTCATTATAAAATTATCGAAACATAATACAATATAAAATATGATTCACAAATATATCCAAAAAAGATAATTCAAAAGATAGTATCTAAAACTTAATTATTATAACTACAAAACTTAACAATATTTTGAACCTCATGTTCAGGACATTTCTCTTTTCCTTTCTTTTCTTTTCACAATAAAGTTTTCATCATATCTACAAGAATGAATTGTCTCATATCTCAACCTTAAATCTGTAAATTAAATAACTATTTAAAGAAACTCTCAATAGAATATCCCTAAGTAAATAAAATAAAGAATACCAAAGAATCCGTCAATAAATTTTATCGTAAAAATTATTTGACTAGCTAGTAAACTACAATATCCACTACCTTATCAGTTGATAGTTATTTAAATTTTTCCAGTACTAAGAGCATTGGTAAAAGCAATCCATCTTCTTGCTGACTAGCAATATTTCTTACTTATTATCATTTTCTTTACTTTATTTTTTCTATTTTATAACAGAAGAATAAAACTATTCTTATTTATAATATATTTTTTATTTTATTTTTAGTTTCTCTAGAGATATAAACAAAATATATAAAAAAGCCTTGCAAACGTCAGAACATCAAACAAACCAACCTTCAACTAACTAAAACTCAGCAACTATTATTAACTAAACCTAAGATATAGAATCATTTAGGCCCTAAGCATTTTCAGCCTACAATTAAGCTCTCAACTAATAAAATCTTTAGCAAACTGGAACTTGCCTAGTAATTCTAACTATACCAATAAAAACTCCCTCAAAATAATATAACCATTAAAAACTATGTAGAATGGAAGATCAAAGACATAATTTTTACATATATGAAGCATCCAACGATAATATCAAGTATACCAATTTCATGATAACCTACGACCACTTGAATATGAACCTTAATCTCAATCCACAGCCAACAAAAATCGATTAAGCACTTTGAGAAAGAAAGACATGAAATTGGTGTACATACCTGCATATTAAGCACTTTAAGAATAAAATATCTTAAAAAACTCATGGCCACAAGAATCGATTTCTCAAAAATCACTTCAAGAACAAAGCACTAGATTTTAATCGGCATAAAGAGTATGTGAAAAATAAGAAGGAAGAGGTTTGCTTACCTAAACCTTGGTGACCAACGATGAAGAAGAAGAGAGAGGAGAGCTCAGCGACAATTAGTAACAAACGACGACAATGAAGGAGCTCTATCGCCGGGGTGGGAGGGGAAATCGATTCTACGTGCAATGAGGGGAGTTGATGGAAGTGAGAGGTTTTTATTGTTCTATTAAAATGGCATCGTTTTACGTGACAATTTATTGCGGTGAAGATAATTATTGGTCCGCAAAAGCAGACCTCTTGCCGATGAATTATTTTTTATCGCCAAAACTATGCCTTTTACCAATGAATTTTAAATATTCGTCGGCAAAAGTTTGAGAAAAATTTGGCGCGCCCCTCTTTTTTTTTTGGGTAAAATATCAGGATCTTTAGTTACGAAATTAAATTCGTAATTAAAAATTTAGTCGCTAAAAGAAATTTTTCTTGTATTGGCTGACAATGAAAATATCAACTGGTATTGAGTAAAGTTATAACATGTATTTGTAAGATAAATGAAAAGTGAACGGGTGGATTTTAGGGAGGTAGTTCAAAAGTCAATTGTTTTAAATAGGCACAATTTTTTTTTTATCAAAACAGACCAATTAAAAGGGAATTTATTATCTTCCACTTTTTATGTAAGAGAATAATAATAACGGCTATTAAGTTTGATCGTTTATATTTTCCAAACATCATATATCATGTCCTAAATTAATAAATGCGGCTGAGATACTATTTAAATTTTGTGAATGAAAACCAAATGACAATAAATAGTTAATATTAATTAGAAGGAATTTTATAAATAAAATATTATCTTTAACATTTTTTGTTCACATAATTAGCCGTAAAACTGTATTTATTGTTTTTTTAAGTTGCAAAGAGGTAGACATTACTGTAAAGCATGCCCTAACTTTTTATTTATATGTGAAATTATATTTTGTTGTAACTCTTAATGAATACAACAAGGGAAAATAGCAAGAAAAAATAGGTTTCGAGGGTGGAGTTGTAAAAATAACTGAAAATATTTTTATTTGGAAAAGTGACCGAAATATGACAGTAGTAAATAGAAAAACCACACAGTGGTAACTAATGTATTTACCATATTTCGGCCATTTTTGTAATAAAAAAAAATTCTTGACATCTTGACAACTTGATCTAGGAAATGTGTCATTTTTGCAGTTCTCCTTAACAACAATTTCTAAATTAAAAATAATTTAATTTATAAGTTCTTGGTTGAATGATAAGGAATTCTTAAAATTACGTCGAGAAATTACAAATCAATAATTTTTTTAAAAGTAAAAGTTAGAAATTATAAGTTAACTAACAATGATAGTAGTACTTTTACATTTATACTAGTAAAAATTTCACGTGCAAATGCACGTGAATAGAACAATTTTTTTGATTTTTAATTAGTATCATAATATAATTTTATAAGTAAAAACTAATTATCTAATTAAATTAAAAAAAACCTCATAGAATATGTAAACAATTTATGTGCTCAATATTATAAAGAACAATGAAAATAAGAAAAGAAATAATTACATTATGTATATCTAAAAACAGCATAGCTAAAAACAATCCCCGTTAAAGATTCATCATAAAATGTTTTTACTATACCAACCAAAATTTGTATACATACACTATAACTACCTAAAAGTTTCAATTTTAACTCATTCTTACTTTCATCACCTTACTCCCTACAGCATATGGGTTTTTATTCTCCACATGACATGCTCTATGCTCTAGTGGTAAAGACCTGTTACCGATAGCATTGGAAGGACATTTTTTGTTCACTATTTATATACAATATGCACAAGATAAAGATGACTATATATTATTGAAATATTTATTTCACTATCAATCACAATTCATTTGTTTTCTGACTTTTAAGCTTCTCAATTCATATGTGGATATATAATAGGAATATAAAGAGGTAAATACATAAGTACTCATTTATATCTCACTATTAATTTAATTAAGTCGAATAAATTTTAAATTTCTCTCCTAGTTAGCCGTATGTAAGTTGTATTGAGTAATAAAAATATTGAATAATGTTATAAAAGATAAGATGAATCAAGAATGCAAGAAATAAAATAGCATAAAATAAAGAAGAAGATGATGATGAGGAAAGAACCAATTGTTTCTCTTGATTTTATTCATGGACAATCTCTTCCTTTTATAGGCAATATAAGAAAACATATAAGAATGAAACTTACAATATTTATTTAGGAGTTTTACTTCTAATTTAAATGAGAGAGTTAAGAATAAAAGAGTTAGGAGCATGCAGAGTTAGAGAAATTTAGAGTAAATAATAGTAATATCTAACTTATGTATTTACAACACTCCCCCTTAGATGTCCACCATACAAAGAATATGCCTCAATAAAACCTTACTAGGAAAAAACCCTTTGGGAAAAAATCCTAGTGAAGGAAAGAGAGTACAAAATTCTTATACTTGTAAAAGTTTATCTACTTCATCAAAACTTTGCCAGGAAAACCTAATGGGAAAAACCTTGGCAAAGGAAAAAGAGTACAGTATATTCATAGTGGACTCTTCTTTTACAGTCTCCTTGATGTTAATATAACCAATCATCACATGTCTCGAAGATAACGCATTCCAATATTGTAAACAAGCTTCTTGAATATTGTAGTAGGTAGTGAATTAGTGAATAAGTCAGCTAGATTATCAATTGATCTAATTTGTTTCACATATATATCTCCATTATTCTAGAGTTTATGCATAAAAAAAGAATTTTGGCGAGATGTGTTTTGTTCGATCTCATTTTATATACCTTGCTTTGCAGCATTATCTTCGTATAAAGGCGTAGGGTTATTTTTTAATGAGGATTATCTTCGTATAAAGGCGTAGAGTTACTATCTACTCGCTTCATGGATCACGAGTATATCAAAATGATTTAATACAGTAGCCACTATCGTTTTCTTCACAGATCGCCAAGATAAATTCGTATCATTGTAAGTAAACACATAACCAGTTTGCGATCGACCCTTATGAGGGTCAGAAAGGTAATCAGCATCTGCATATCCAATTAGTTGTGATTTTGACGTCTTCGAATAATATTGACTCATGTCTATTGTTCCATGCAAATAACAAAATATGTGTTTAACTCTCATCCAATGCCTTTGTGTTGGTGAAGAACTATATCTTGCAAGTAGATTAATAGCAAATGTTATATCAGGACGTGTGCAGTTTACAAAATACATGAAAGCACCAATTGCACTAAGATATGGTACTTCAGGATCAAGGATTTCTTCACTATCTTCTCGAGGACGAAAAGGGTCCTTTTTAATATCAGTGATCTCACAACCATTGAAGAACTCAATGGATGAGCTTCATCTATATAAAAGTGCTTCAGGACTTTTTCTATGTGAGTCGATTGATGGATTAATATTCCATCTGATAAATGTTCTATTTTTAGGCCTAGACAAAACTGTCTTTCCAAGATCTTTCATTTCAATCTCTCTTTTCAGGTAGGTTATGGCTTTATCCAAATCTACAGAGGTGCCTATGAGATTTAAATCATCTACATACACAACAATAATGGTGAACCCTGATTTTGATCTTTTAATAAAAATACATAGACAAATTAAATTGTTTACATACCCTTCTTTCAAAAAGTATTCACTAAGGCGATTATACCACATTCACTCAAACTGTTTCAAACCATATAAAGATCGTTGTAATTTAATTGAGCATATGTTAGAGGATTTTGAATTATATGTTTCAGGCATTTTATATCCTTTTGGGATTTTCATATATATTTCACTGTCAAGTGAGCCATACAAGTATGTTGTTACCACATCCATAAAATGCATATTAAGTTTTTCTGTAACTGCCTGACTAACTAAAAATCAAAAGGTAACTGCATCCATTACCGGGGAGTAGGTCTCATCATAATCAAGACCAGGTCTCTGTGAAAAAACTTATGCTACGAGGCGTGCTTTGCATCTAACAATTTCATTACTCTCGTTAGGCTTCCGTACAAACACCAATTTGTATCCAACTGATTTTACACCTTCGGGTGTTTGGACTACAGGTCCAAATACTTCTCATTTTGAAAGTGAATTGTGCTCTGCTTGTATTGCTTCTTTCCACACTGGCCAATTTTTTTATGCTGATATTCTTCGACAGATTTTGGTTCAAGATCTTCAAAATCATTTAGAATATCAAGTGCCACATTGTATATAAATACATCATCAATGATTTTATAGCGATCTAAACTTTTTCCAATTCTGGAAAAAATTATAGAGATATCTTTATCATTGTGTACTATTCTTTTGGGGGAACAAATTCTATATCCTCCAATTGATCAGACATATCATTTATTTTATTTGGAGTTACATCTTCAAGAGCTTCACCATCATTCATGATTTATTTATCATTTTTATTCCAAGGCATTTTATCTTTTGATCCAACAGGTCTACCACTCTTCAGGCATATTTTACTAACCACTTGTCCTACAGGGACGCCAATCCGTGCTGGAGCATTTGTAGTTGGTATGTGCAATTTTGTCACTTTCTTTGTATCACAAATACATCAGGTAATTGATTTGCAATATTTTGCAAATAAATGATCTTTTGAACTTCAATTGCACATTGATTTGTTCGAGGATCTTGATAAGACAAGGATAAAGCATTCCAAGAAATTTTATATTTATTCTCTAGTTATGACTTCTCTCCTCCTAATGCTAGATACGTAGTCTCATCAAAATGACAATCAGTAAATCCTACTATAAACATATCACCCGCCAGAGTTTCTAGATATTTAATTCTTAAGGGAGATTCAAAGCCAATATAAATCTCAAGTCACCTCTGAGGACTCTTTTTTGTGCGTTGGGGTGGGGAAATTGGAACGTATACAGCACAACTAAAAGTTCTTAGATCGAAAATATTTGGTTCTTGTCCTGAGACAAGTTGTAACGGTGATTATAATTTCTAAGCAATTGGCCTTATACGTACCAATGATGCAATATGTAATACAGTATGTCCGCAAATAAAAATAGGTAATTGTGTCCTCACTAGTAATGGTCTAGCAATTAATTGTAATCGTTTAATCAATGATTCTACTAAACCATTTTTAGTATGAGTATGGGCAACATGGTGTTCTACATCAATTCCAACTGACACGCAATTATCATCAAACACTTTTAATGTAAATTCACCAGCATTATCAAGACGAATCATCTTAATTGTATAATCAGGAAATTGTGCTCGCAATCAAACTATTTGAGCCAATAATCTAGCAAAAGATGCAATACATGTGGAGAGAAGACTTACATAAGACCAACATGTAGATGCGTCTATTAGCACCATAAAATACTGAAATGGAGCACATGGAGGATGTATAGGCCCACAATATCTCCTTGAATATGTTGTAAAAATGTAGGACATTCTGTCACAACTTTAGTTAAAATGGCTTGATAATCAATTTGCCTTCAATGTAAGCTTTACATGGAAAATCATTTGTCAAAAGAATCTTCTGGTTCTTTAATGGATGTCCATGTGAATTTTCTATATTTCTTCTCGTCATTATGGATCCAGGATGGCCTAATCGATCATGCAAAAGAATAAATGTCTTTGGGTTAGTGAACTTCTGGTTCATCACATTATTTAACTCAATTGAGCTTATATTTTCATAATATAACCCGAACGACAAAGATGGAAGTTTCTCCAATATTTTCTTCTCACCTCAGGCATATGAAGTAATGCATATATACTCCATATTATTTACATCAAATGTCTCAATATGATAACCACAAATATGAATATCTCTAAAACTAAACAGATTTCTTCTAGATCTTGTAGAGAATAATGCGTCATCAATAATTAATTATGTTCCACCAGGTAGTATAATGTTGGCTCTGCCGGAGCCCTTAATCAATTTCGTAGTGCCAGATATTGTATTTACTATTGTTTCTTCTAATGTCAAATGAGTTAAATATATTTTCTCCTTAAGAATCGTATGAGTTGATGCACTATTTGTCAGACATATATCTTGAACATTAATTTTTTACTCCATCTACTAATCTATAAAAATTATATTTATTCGTCAACAAAGGAAATAATAAACATTTCTTTATGAAGAAACTATAAAATATTTTTTTCTAGTCTTTTTATTGAAAGCAATTATAGAGACAAACAAAATAAAATGAGAAATTTAAGCTTAAATAATGTGTGCTTGATTAAAAAAATTATCTAGGATCTTCGTAGACTGCTCGAGAAAGTCAGAAACATCTAAGTGAGTCATGCCAACTGAATTATTATGATCAGTGAAATTCATTTCAATCTCTTTCCTTGTTTCCTTTGTAGAAGCTTGACATAAGTAAGGCAAATGCTTAGGCATACGGTAGGTACGCGACCAATGACATTTCATGCCACACTTATAACAAATTTCTTCATAATTCTTGAAAGACTTATTCTGTGAGCCCTTTCCTTTTCCATGGTTTTCATCAATCTAGTGGTATGATGTGATTTTCTTATTTTGATAATCATATGATTTATTATTATGATTATGCCCACCACAGTGTTGATTACTTCGACCGCGACCACGTCCACACCCACGCCCAAGCCCATGATTACTAGATGATGTAGCATTCACTTATGGGAATGGTTTTGAGCGAGTTAGGCGAGATTGACGAGTTTTCATCAAAATCTCATTATTTTACTCAACAAGAAGTAAGAAAGAGATTAACTCAGAGTATTTCTTAAACCCATGCTCTCGATATTGCTACTGCAGGAGCACATTCGAGACATGAAAGGAAGAATATGTTTTCTCTAACATATCTTCTTCAGTGACAATTTCACCACATAATTTTAATTATGAGCTAATTCTGAATAATACTGAGTTATATTCACTAACTGCTTTGTAAATCTTGTAACCTCAGGTGCATCCAATCATAATGAGCCTTTGGAAGTATTACCATTTTTTATGGTCATATCTATCATTTAAACTTTTCCAGAGATTAAGGAGATCTTTTACAGTGAGATATTCAGTTTTCAATCATTCATGTAAATGGTGGAGGAGAAATATCATAACTTTTGCTCAATCCTGCAGGGATGCTAGGTTTCCTTCTTTAATTATATTCCCTATATTCATGGCATCAAGGTGAATTTTCGCATCAAGAGTCCATGATAAATAATTTTTATCTGAAATGTCGAGAGCAATGAATTCGAGTTTTGTAAGATTTGACATTTCTAGATCATTAATAATTGCATGACAAAATAATAGCATAGTTAGAATAAATAGATAGAAACATTAATGTAATAATACATTAAAATATAACATTAGATGATTATAAGGACAAATCATAAATGAATAAATTTAAATATAGCAATAAATATTAAAATGCTATAGTAAATCAATTCTTATTTAAACAAACATTTATTGAAGAACAAAAAATGAATAACAACATAAACATATAGCATAAAAATATCTAATTTGGAGTTTTCTCTAATATTCAATACTATATTCTTTTATAAATATTTTATAACTTGTACTACTACCATAAAAAAATTAGTGTAAGGTATTATCTTATGTGTCATTGATAGGTTACACCAAATTTAAGAAAAACTAATTTTATTTTAAATCTTGAACATGAAAATTATCTATCAATTGATAAAAGAACATGTTAAACAATCTAATTGGAATAGAAATTAACATACCATATTTTTTTCAGACAAATATATATTAAACATCTATTTTATAATAAGTGCCCAATTGTCATTATAAACATAAATTAGAATATCTTATGTAACAATACAAAGAATTCTAATATATATTTTATTGGTAACTAATTCTTGTTTTTTGCGGACGATAGTATTTTGTTTTGTAAAGCAGATATAAAGAATTGTCACACTATCAAGCAAATTCTAGAAACCTACTCCAAGGCATCGGGGTAGTGCATAAACTTGGAATCTGTGATGGCTTTCTCTCCTAATGTTTCACCTGATATTAGGAGGAACCTCTCAGTGGTGATGTGCATTAAAACTATTAGATTCCATGAAAAGTACCTAGGGTTACCGTCATGGACAGGCAGAGGAAAGAAGCATTTATTTAATGATGTAATGCAGAAGGATCGTAAGCTCATGAGTCGTTGGAGGGAGAAACAGTTCTCCATTTCCAGAAAAGAGATACTTATCAAAGCGGTAGTTCAGGCTTTGCGAACCTACTCTATGAGCGTTTTCGTCTCCCAAAATCCTTTTCTTCGGAGCTCAGCATGGAGATTGCAAAGTTTTGGTGGGGATCTTCCACTAACAAGAGGAAAATCCATTGGATGTCTTAGACCAATTTATGTAAACCAAAAAGCATGGGAGGCATGGGTTATAGATAGTTAGAAGTGTTCAATCAGGCGCTGCGAAACAGTGTTGGAGAATAATTACAAACCCGGACAACCTTGTTTCTCAGATGTTTAATGAAAAATTCTCATAGTCATCGGATTTTCTATCATGTAAGTTGAAATCAAACTGCTCCTATCTGTGGAGGAGTATTCTATGGGGTAGAGAGTTGTTAAGCGGGGGAATTCGATGGGGAATCGGTGACGGGACCTCGATCCAAGTTTTTCATGACCCATTGCTTCCGCGACCTTCTACCTTTCGACTCTATTTCGATCAACGCACGGGCAGGCATTAAAGTTACAGATCTGATTTCCGGTTCTAGTTGGAACCGCGAAGCTCTATCTTATTTCCTGGATCCGGCAGATGTTGACTTGGTGTTATCTATCCCTTTACTTTCAAATGGAGGGAGTGATAAACTATGTTGGCACTTTGATGACAAAGGTAATTATTTAATGAAGAGTGTACCAACTGGGTCTTTCTATCATCAATCCAACTTCATCTTCATCAATTGAGGGGGGAATTGGTGGTGGAAAAAATTGTGGAAGCTGGCGGTCCCAAACAAAATTAAAATTTTCATGTGGAGAGCTTCGTTGGATTTAATTCAGACCGGGATAAATTTAAATATGAGAAGGATTAATGCTAATGAGAGATGTGGGTTCTGCAACGAATTAGATTCTACAGCCCATGCGTGTTTTTTCTACCCTTAACATCGGGTTGCTGGCAGCAGGTTGGCTTTTTGAACCA
Organism: Datisca glomerata; assembly: GCA_003255025.1. Lineage (NCBI taxonomy): Eukaryota > Viridiplantae > Streptophyta > Magnoliopsida > Cucurbitales > Datiscaceae > Datisca > Datisca glomerata. The sequence goes on along the minus strand of QANY01013389.1, from coordinate 652,407 downwards.
CTTGTCGAAGTAGTGTGCCAATGGCCTATGATGGATATTATTTGAGTGTTTTTTTTTTCATTTTTTGGGATTCTCCCTCTTTGACTAAAGTGGTCCTTCTTTTTGGGCATTTGGTCTTTCCGAACCATTCAATTCACGAAAAATATTTTAATCCTGCATTTAATGCTAACACTTGGATTGAAAAGTTTATTTTAGAGTTCCAACTTGCAAATGAGGTGAACAACCTTACGACCCCTTGCCACCAAAAACTTTCATCATGGAGGAAGTCGGATAAGGGTTACCTAAAACTTAACATTGATGGAGCTACGGGCACGAGTTCAAATTGAAGCGCGGTTGGAGGTATTATTCGAGATTGTGAGGGTCATGTTCTAGGGGATTTTTGCAAACACTTCGAATGTTGTTTTCCTCCTTTGCTTGTAGAAGCTTTGGCGTTGAATGAGGGATTGTCTCTGGCTTTAGAGAGGGGATTCCATATAAATATTGTAGAGTCAGATTGTTTGGGTCTTGTGCAAGCTGTGCTCTTCTCATAGTCCAACGTTTCAGGCTATGAATGGATTGTCTCTCCTTCCGGCTATGAATGGAGCAAAGCTTCTTCACACCCCTAGACACTACAAGAAACAAGAGCTTTAGCGACCAACATTTTTGGTTGCTAAAGCCCCAAAAATTCATCGTAAAGCCTTTTTGCGACCAGTTTTTCTTTTCGTCACATAAAGCTTTTGCGACCAAAAAAAAGTTTCGTCGCAAAAACCTTTTGCCACCAATATTTTTTGTCACAAAATGTTTTTGGCGACCAAATTTTACATTACAAAATGCTGTAATAGTAATTAATATCACCTGCTATAATAGTTGATATCATCAAAAAAATTATCAAACCCTATATTTTTCTAAGAAATACACACACACACACAATGATATATATATATATATATGTATATAACCCGATATTATATTAATGATATATATATATATATATATATATATATATTTATTTATTTAGATATATATCATTAATATAATAGTTTATTATAAAATCCCCGAATCATAATTCATTATATGATTTAATTTCAAATGTATCCAAAGAAAAATAAAGAATAGAGTATTTAAAGTTTGATGTTACAACTACAAAACTTAATCAATATTCTATAGCCCATGTCCAAGACCTTTCTTTCACCCAAGGACTTCTTCAACTATCTCTTCTTCAGAGCGAAGTGTCGCATCCTCAGCGATAGGTTCATCTCACAAAGGTCTTGTAACATCACAATGAGTCAAGCTTTAAGTTAAAACTGGCACTATTATCTTGAGACAAAGAGCGTCAATCAGAAAGTATTCAAACATCATCATCAAGCACGTTTAGATACAAAGTTTGATCCCAAATATACAATCATAACAAAGATTTTAACCAACTCTAGCAACTAGATGAATAGTTCTCATTAAAATTTTTCGGAATGTATAGAGTTTTATACTAAGAGTTATAAATACCATTGTAAGTATTGTGTGGATATAATATTTTCATAGTGACTTAAACTTACAATTCAGTAAGACTTAGGCGGTTGATTAGCGATGTCACGTCATCAGTTAAATTGTTATTTTCCAGATGTAGTGAAAAGAACAAATAACATGTAACACACGACAACAACGACTAGATGTAGTGAAAATCTTGTTTGTGCAAGAAAATATCCGGATGAGAAACTTTTCCTCCACGTGCGTTCAAAAATTGAGAACATATGCCATACTAATAAAAAATATTGGAAGAATTACAGAGAGAAGCTTACAATTTCTCTGTAACCCCTTAGAAGACTTTTGGGGTTTTGCTCTTAATCCCAACTGACACTTGCTTTTTTTTTTAATTTTTTTTATGTGGGTATTGCTGAAGGAGGTACATTGTTGGAGATAAATAAACAAGAAGCAGTCTTTCCAATGGAAGATTGTCAAGCAAATGGAAATTTAAAAATAGAAAGTCAAACCCTCAAAGAGTAAAATAATGGGTAAACATTTTGCTATTGAATGGGCAAATTATACTATATTATATTTCCAAAATACAGATTAAAACGTTGCTTAATTTCTAGATGGAGAAGAACATAGATATGGCCTTCTGAAATTGAGGAAGAGAAGGAAAATTAAAATTTTGACATGTCTTTTCTTCTATACTCATAACATAGTTTCAATTTTTATCTGAGGCTTTCCCTAGTTTTCTTAGCATAAAACATTAACAATCTAGATTTGCATTACCAAAAAATGGTTGAAATTAAGGGAAAATTCAAGCAAAATTAAGTCAAGAAAACCTAAAATGAAGGACTATCACTACCAAGTAAGAATAGCGATAGAAATTGCAGTACTAATCTTATATTCTACCAAACGCCTTGATTATCTAAGGGTAAGACACAACTACTCGACTAGAAGAAAGACATTAGGACAAGTTAAAATCATTCAATTACCAGAATCTTTACAGACAAATGGGCATTTAACTGTTTAATGGAAACCAATATCGATAAACCAAGAACATAAGTGCTATTTATTATTCAGATTAAGCATAAAAGATGGATACAAAAAGAAAAACCCAAATAGAAAGGAAAAATCTCATATCTGCTTCAGTTTAAAATAAATTACCCTTCCATATAACTCTATCTACAGATCTTAGGAGAAGGAAGTACAAGGAGGAGCCACGAACTAATGGAGGAGCTCTCTGTCGTGGATGAACTCAATCGCGGAGGAGCTTTACAGCTAAGACTGACAGAGACAGACCGATGAGGTGAAAGAGGGAAGCACGTTTTTTCGAGGGCTTCAAAGGAGAGGGGAAGCAGAGAAATGAGAGATTAACGAAAGCCTACTTATTTGCATACCAAACCCTTTTGCCACTGTTTTTTTGTAGTGAGACCTTTAGCGACCAAAATTTTATTTAGTCGCTAAAAATGTACATCTTTCACGACAAATAATATGTCTCATCAATAAAAGATGAGTTTTATCTACCAAATAATTAATTAGTCGATAAAAACAAGACTTTTACCAACGAATTTAAAATTTCCTCAGCAAAAAGTCCACGAAACATTTCGTGCGCACTTTCTTTTTTTCTGGGTAAAATATCCAGCATTTCACAACCAACTAAAAAGTTGATCGCTAAAACAAGTTTTTAGCCACAAATATATTTTCGGGCTAAAAACTTGGTCGCTAAAAGATCATTTTTTTGTAGTGAGATCATGTAATGGAGCGGCCCATATGTTGGCTCACTTTGGTCTTTTGTGTTCTGATCCGTTTTGTTGGTGAGAGTCAGCACCCACTATTGTTGCTGACATTGATGTTGTTGCTTAGTTTCTTTTTAATATGAATTTTCAGTTTAAAAAAACTAATTCTAGATAAATACTTATAAACTACATTTTATAAGACAAATCTAGTTACCAAGCATAAAATAAAACAAGATCATTATGTAAGATTTGAGAAAACATTAAAACATAATAAAACAATTAACAATAAATTTTCCACCTTAACAACAAATAGGGGTTAAAGTTTCACGCTGATAACGTGTTATAAAATATAAGATGAATCAAGAATGTAAGAAATAAAATAACATAAAATAAAGAAGAAGAAGATGATGATGCAGAGAGAACCAATTGTTTCTCTTAATTTTATTCATGGGCAATCACTTTCTTTTATAAGCAACATACGAGAAACATATAAGAATGATACTTACAATATTTATTTAGGAATTTTATCAAATTGTCACATTTCTAAGAAATGATTATATTGGTCATAGATTGTTAGAAATATATTTGTATCTTCTTCAAATTCATTTATATAAATCTTCATGTTGCTAATAACATAAATATTACACAATATATATTTTATAAATCAATAACAAAGAAATATGAAATATTACAAAATAATTATTCCATGTAGATAAAAAATATTAAAATTAGTCTTTGCGGACATTATTCGCTTCCCTTATTACACAATGTTATTATTTAATATATAAACTATTTATGAAATTTATTATGTAAATAAAGCAAATGAAGGTGAAATGTCTAATTTGTTTGATATTTTAAAAGGGTTTAAAGGATAAAAGGGAAAATCAAAAGTTTCTCCCCCTTTTAATATAGTATAAATATAGATATTGTGTAAATAAAACAAATAAAGGTGAAATATCTAATTTGTTTGATATTTTAAAGGGGCTTAAAGGGTAAAAAGAGAATCAAAAGTTTCTTACCTTTAAACCCATTTTAATATAGTATAGATATAAATATAGATTATAGATATAAAGTATTTATGAATTATAATTTGCTAGAAATTTTAAATAACGAGTTTTTAGATTTCACTTTTTACCAAATATAGCCAAGCTATCCGTTATAGTAAAATTATTCGTGTAATCAATCAAATTTATGAAAATTTAATTTGTTATATAAACTTATTGAAATATAAAATACACATTAGCTATTGCAGTATAATAATCATATGATATTATCATATTAAGATGGCAACATAAAACAATTTAATAATGGATTAATCTATAATTAAAAATCATGTTAACTCTTTAGATTCTTGGTATGAGTTGGGTATAGATAGACATATGGTGCATTGTGAGATGTTCATACCCAAAATGATTGATTATGTAATAACAAACATTTTTATTTTTAATATATTAAAATCTTTTAGTATTAATTTATTAAGAATGCAATGATAAATGTCTCAATTAGAGCTAGTGAAATTTGATATATGGTGCAACAGGAGACTTACATACCGAAATATATATATATATGTATAAGATTATTGTTATTCATATAATGGATTGGACTTGGTGAAAATATAAAGAGAAGCCACCAAGACAAAAGAAAAAGCAATTTATATTCTACAATTTTCTAAGAAATTTTGAGTTTTGACCTTCTATTTATTTAAGTAAAAAACATTAAAAATTGATTATTGAGCAATAGTTCGTTCAAAGAAATATAAATACATTGCAAACTTTTCAATTTTTAGATAACTCAATGCGTTATAATTTCAGTATAGTTTGAAATTAAATTATGTAATTAACACATTTATTTGTCTTCTAACAAGATATATAATTCTACTATATATCTATACTTAGAAATAACCTAGAAATATCTTATTGGTGAATGATGATTTTTCCAGAATATATTATTGAATAGTCGTTAATATAGTGTTTAAAGATTTATTCTCAACTTTCCATATTCGTTAACCTTGAAATTGATAAATAACTTTTTTCACAATAACTTGGATGGAACAATTCAATTTTTCATATAAAATATTGAAACTAACATTATTTTATTTCGGTAAAGAAATCTAATTACTATTGTTTCGCTTCTTTTTCTAAGGGATTACTTCACTTCTTCTATAACTTAAAGTAATTAAAATTTAGATAGAATTAAAAATAGTTCTATGATGTTACGAAAATGTTTTTTGAGAAATTTTAATTGTCCCCTGAGATCTTTTTCTAGATCTACCACTATGTTGACCTCATCCCGGTTACATTTTTAACATGGGTTTGATAAGCCTGAGTTTCAGCCCCACTATATGTGTGATGGAGTAGTACGATTTAAATGTGATGTAGATGACTTAAGACACCACTCCTTAACGGGTTTATGGAATAGCTTATCTGCATTTTCATTTTTTATAAAAAAGTGTTTGTTAACTTCTTTTTTATTTTTCTACAAAAAAAGCGTTTGTTAATCCTAAAATCACTCATAAACACTCTTAACGTAATTTCCCTTGAAAATGCAAATGATAGCAGCTTAAGCTAAGCTTAGTAAAATTGAAATGAAAATAAGGAATAAAATTTAAAACCAAGTTTTACGAATTCATGAACATTTATTTATTTCTCAACTCCATACACTTTTTCTCTCTTTTTTCTTTGCTACATATCCAGATATAGACGAGAATAAAGCAACCAACGTGCACAAAAAGGGTTAAATATATCACCTATTATTTAAAAGTTTTTTTTAAACTAAACCCCTAAACAAACCATTTACAGAATTAAACTCATTTTCTAATATTTGCTTACCTTTCCCTGACCAACTTTGAATTCAAAATCAACTTGTGAAGTTACCAAAAAACTCATTCACGAATTCCAAACGAGGATTTGAAAAAAAAGTGATCATTACGCTTTTTTCCCTACACGAAGCACACCCTTTTGTGTACATATTCACCCTTACACTTGCATTTCCCTCATTTTCTCTCTTATTGTTATTATCTCTCTCTCTTGAAGTCGCAACACCTCTCTCTCTCTGCAAATCTTTCAGTCTTCGTCTCCCACAATAAGGAATCACAAAAAAATAAGTTTTTGGGTTTCTGAGTTTTTTTGTTTCTAAATTTTTTTTTGAGATTCTGAGTTTTTTTTCCTGAATTTATGAGTTTATGTTTTTTTATGGATGTCCGAATCACAACAATGTATATTTTTGAGTTTTTGAGTTTTTTTCTAGATTTCTGAGTATTTTTTTCTTCTGGGTTTCTGAGTTTCTGTATATGATCCTCGTGTAGCTAAATGAGGGATACACGTTCATCGTGTAACCATCATGTAGTGTACACGAGGGGTACACGTTCATCGTGTAAACCATCATGTAGTGTACACGAGGGGTACACGATCCTCGTCTAGTCCTCGTGTAGCTACACGAGGAGTACACGTTCATTGTGTAACATGAGAGGTACACGTTCATCATGTAACCATCCTGTAATGTACACGAGGGGTACACAATCCTGGTGTATTCTTCGTGTAGTCTACACGAGGGGCACAAGATGATATGGTTACACGATGAACGTGTACACTTTTATTCTATGATTTTATGTTTGCCTTGAATTTTCTACAGGTTATGACTTCATCAACGATGCAACTAAGATACTTTCATAACGTTAACATAATTCCAAAAGCAAGGGTAAATGCAAAGTGCAATACCCACGTGATAGAGGTTATCACGAAGAAGCTGACAACAACTCAACCCTCCATATTTAGGGAGACATGCTTTGGCCATCTCCTGGATCTCCCAGCCATGAAGTTTTCAGCCACTGTCTGCCACCAGGTGCTGGCTAGGGAGGCCGAATATGTGAATGACACTCCATCCGAGGAGGAAATATGGTTTCTTAGTAATGAGGAATCATTGTGCTTCTCCAAAAAGGAGTTCTCGTTGATGACCGGACTGAAATTCGGTGAAGCCGGGAATGAGAAGAAGACCACCGGCCCTAACGGACTCTCTGATCTGTACTTTCTCAAAGCCCAAGGAATAATCATGGTTGATTTAGAGGAGAAGTTTAAAAATAGTGAATATAAGGCATATTTTGATGCTGTCAAGGTGGCTCTGATTTATTTACTAGAGCATTTTTGTTGGGAAAGGAGAATCGAACCCTAATTGAGAAGATATGGATAGTTTTGATTGACGACCTTGAAGCGTTCAACCAATATCCGTGGGGGGAGCTATCTTTCTCCAAAACAATGAAATCACTATTAGCTGTCAAGAATACAAATGAGTCATGAACCGATTGAATTATGATATAAGGTATTCCTTTGCAGCTTTAAAAAATAATACGACCAGATCTTCCTTTTTATAAATTGATTTGATATTTTAACTCATATGGAAGATGCAAGCTCCATGAAGCACATTGAAAAAGATAATTTGTACCTCATTTAGTATACGTGTATGTCTGTCGGATATAAACACCAATTCTTCCGGATCACCGATTTCATCATGAAGTTTACAGAAGACTCATTCTCATGAATCATTACTTTTTTATTCTACAATTCCAAATTCAATGGGATATACTTGGTTGTTCTCATTCTTTGTTGTTGCAACAATTAATATCCCTTTGTATTTGGATTTTAAGGCGGTTGTGTCAACATCAATGACAGACCGTATACGACTAAAAAACCCACGAACAAAGGGTCCAAGACCCATGAAAAATATTTAAAATGATCCTAATCATTGGTCTCTATGTGTGTTGTTGTCCCTAGAAAATATTTAATGTTGTTGTATTAAAATTGGCAGAGTACATAGTATACAGGATGTGTACACAAGGTCCGTATACCCATCATGCAGACTACACGATTGGTAGACGAGGTCTATGTACCCATCGTGTACACTACGCAATGTGTACATGATCAGTGTGTAGTAATCATATAGACTTTATGATGGCAAAATAAAAATTAAATACCTGTAATTTTTTTATTCTAACATGTGACAATATGTTGGGAGCATCTTATAGTTGTCTTCATGCGACCCTCTAACTAATTCCAAAGTATATTCCCTATACTCCATGCCTTATGGTAACTTATGTTGATACTGAAATCAAGCCGAACATTTTCAATTATGTCTTTTGGCCTATATATATATATATATATATATATGTCCAACACCCGTGTATTTGAATCTTATACAATGACAAATAAATGAAAATGTAGTCTGATGGTGTTCATGTCTCGATACTTCAATTGTTATGCATGTACGTGTATTAATGAGCTTTGTAACTTTGAAGTATGGACAATTTTATAGTTTCATGGCTCGTAACCTCCATTGGCATGTTTTCTCAACACATACAAGTACCAATATTGACTGGTTTGACTTGAAGATCTGAAACTCAAAATTTCTCCAGATGACCATCATACGAGCAACATTAAGTAGCTCGGACTTATCACTGTACAACTCATCCATATTTATTGTGTCCATTACAAGCTGATACAAATCATCCTGTTTGCTCACTGGACTCAGGACGTTGTTCATTCAAATCAGGTTGTGATGGCAATTGACAAGTGGTCTACGATTTGGGACCAATATTCAAGACTACAATTGTTATATGGTCATTTCCACTGATGGCTTCATCATGATCATCTCCATAGATTGCATCGTCATACGCCCCTGATCAAAATCATCATCTTCATCACCATCAACATCAACATCCCCATCCTCAAAAACATCATTATCGCCATGACAAAAAACATCATCATAATGATAGTTCCTTTCAAAATGATTAACACTCTCAAAGAGAGGAATGCTTTCATGTAGAGGTTGCTTTGATATTGTGGTTTTAGAAACTCAACTTTGATAAAACTATGTAGTTTCAGGAGCCTGAGGTTGTTGTGACATTGTGGTTTCAGGAACCCAATTTTGAGATGGAAAAATATTGGCTTGGTTCTTACGAATAATGGGGTTCGAAGTGATTATGATTCATTCTCCTTAACAAATAATTGTAAAATTTCAGTAGAAGGGTAGGGGCCATGACTTATATAAAAATTTTGATGGGCATATCATACTTTGAAGGGTCTATTTGCAGTTCTTCATGCAATATACCTGATAGCTCGTGGTAAGTGTAGTTAGTTGATATCTCATATAATTTGGTATTCTCTTCATTAAAAGACCATGTTGTACCACTTTTCACTCAATCTCCATCATCGATTACAAAAATTCAAACTTCAAACATATCGGTATATAGATCAATGAAGGAAGTCATTACAAGAAGAATACATAACGAAATGGAATATTACACGATGATCGTGTAGTGTACACGAGACTTTCATGGACATTGTGTACACTACACGATGACTACACGTTGATCGCGTAAACCTCGTGTACTATAATAGGTGCTACACGATGATCGTGCAGTGTACACGAGGACTACACGGTCAACGTTTAGTGTAATCGTGTAGTGTACACGAGGACTACATGAGCATCGTGTACATGATGCACCTGGACTAGTAAAAACAATGCTGGAAGTTAACAGGGGAAGAGCAGGAGCAAAAGGAAACTGTGCTTCATCAAATACAACATCCCTAGATATATAATAACGATTAGTAGTCTTATCAAAACAAAGATAACCTTTTTATTAAGAATATATCTGAGAAAAACACATTGTAAGCTCTTCGGTTGAAATTTATTTTGAATATAAGGTATAAGAGTGGGATAATATGCACACCCAAAAACTTTAAGTCGACTATAATAAGTAAGCTTTCCAAATAACATTTCAGAGGGGATTGATTCTTAATAGTAGAACTTGAAATCATGTTAATTAAGTAAGAAGTAGTCGCAAAGGAAAAATTCCAGAATTTCAAAGGAACAAAAGAATGATGAAGAAGAGTAAAACCTATCTCAACCAAATGTCTATGTTTTTGCTCAACAATTCCATTTTGCTGAGGTGTATATGGACAAGTCTTTTGATGCAAAATATCTTTTTCAGCCAAAAAAGATTGGAAAGAAAGACTAGAGTACTCACCTCCTCCATCAGTCCTTAAAGTTTAGATTTTCGTTGAGAACATATTCTCAACAAGGGGTTGGAAACTCTTAAAGAGAGACAAAACATCAGATTTATTTTTCATAGGAAAGAACCATGTGAAATGAGTCATATCATCAATAAATAATACATAGTATCTATCTCCTAAAACATAAACAGTGGGAGAAGGACCCCAAACATCAGAATGGATGAGGGATAAAGGAGAAATAGAGACAGATTCAGAAGTAGCAAAAGGTAGTCGTGACATTTTATTAGAAACACAGCTAATACAAATACAACCATTTAAAGCAGAATCATTACAAGAGATATTAGCTTTATTGAGAATTTGTTTAATAATTTTGTCACTAGGATGACCTAAATGATGCTAAAGAAAAGCATATTGTTTGGAGCTAAAAAAGTAACATTCGATGAAGAAGATAGATTTTTAGGTATAGGATAGAGGCCATTTATGCATGGTCCTTTATACAAGGGTTTCTGTTTCCCTGTCCTGAATCCAGAAACAAGAAGCATGACCAAACATACAAGTATGCTCAAGACAGAACTGATAAACAAATAACAATTTAGTAGATAATTGAGGAACACAAAAGATATTAGATAGAGGAAAAGATTTAGATGATATTTGTAAAGAACTTGAACCTGTATGAGTTATAGGTAAGGTTTTCCATTTCCAACTGAGATGGGTGTTACATCATGTATCCATGAGCCACACTTGAGGATCAATGTGTGAAGCTTGATTTAAAGCTGTCATGGCAGCAAGATTTGAAGAAAGACTTCTCCCTTGATAGGTAAAGTTAATTCGGTGGTAGCAATCGGCTGCACTATGCCCCATTTCCGACAAATTTGGCACTGCAATCTATTAAACTTAGGGCTAGAAAACTGTTCTTGAGCATTATTTGACATTCCTTTGAAAGGTGGACCATTATGTGTTGGAGGTGCACCAAGAACTGAGGGAAGTGGGGCCGGATTTCAGTTTTGGGGCTTACCTCCACTCCCAATGTTTTGACCTTCCCCAATTATTCTTGTTTTCTCAAAAATTCTTGAACCCACGACTACGGTTTGCTCCTTTATTGTTCAAATTTGTAAGAAACGATGGGTTTTGTATAGGTTGAACTTGTTGTTTATGTTGTGATGCCAAGAAATGTTCTTCAAATCTTAGAAGGACAAAAGGTTCTTCCAAGCTTAGAGGTTCTTCCCGTGTACGTATTGATGTGTGAACAATATTTGAATCGATGGGAAGACCATTTATTGTATAGATTAAAACATCTTCATCTTGAACATTTACCCAAACTGTCGAAAGCTTATCTTTAATTTCCTTTATTCGTTGTATATAACCATCAATAACCTCGGTATCTTTCTTAGAAATAGATTTCAAATCTAATTTTAGTTATGAATGGTGGTGCGGGAAATGGATGCAAATCTTCTTTCTAAGGAATCCCAAACTTCTTTCGAAGTTTTGCACCCAACAACATAAGACAAAGCCACGGGTGAAAGTGGCATTTATCAAAGTTACCAAGGCTTGATCTTGTGAAAGCCAATGTTCATACTTGAGATTGCTGTCAAGAGAGTCTTCCTCATTCAGATTCTTGATAGTTCTTGGTGGGCACTTGATTGAACCATTGATATACCCAAATACGAGACGTGCTTTCAGAATCGCTGTAATTTGGTACTTCCATGAGATGAAATTGGTGGAGTCCAACCTAATTGATATTAGGTTGTAGATATTTGATAGAAGAAAAATGGAAGAGTGGGAAGGAGATTCAGCGATGCCCATGCTAAAAGAAGGAGAAATCGACAGGGTATTTTGTGAATAAAAGTTTTCTTGAGGAATATTGAAAGAAGATGGAATAGATTGAAGTATTGGCAGATTTAGGGTAGAGACATTGGTTTGAGAACCCATTTGATCTTGGACAGTATCACGATCTTGGGCAATATCAGGTTATGTTGCAGAAGGTAAATTATTTGTAGGATTGTCCATGACGTTAATCAATGGTGCTCTAATACCATGTGAAGAAATTGAGAGAGATGAAGCAGAGACGGTGAGCAAGAGAGTGAGAACGAAGAGAAAGAAGAAAAGTGTAAAGTAAGTTTATTAACCAAAGAACAGAACAGGACACGCAAACTTAAAGTAACAAGAAGGGGCAAGAGGACAATTAAGCCATTAACAACAACAGACTAATAAAAACAACTAACTACGCTTAACATTGACCACCATTATCAACATCAAGCATGGCAACTCTCTATTTCCTCATCATTTTTTCCCTTCCCCATGCAAAGATCAAATCAGTCATGGTTGACAAATACTCACTCTCCCACTCTTAGCTCTCATTCCAAGTTTTTTCTCTCTTCTTCTTCAACAAAAATGTCTCTTCTTCTTCTTCGTCTGTTCTTCTTCTTCTTCTTCGTCTTATTCTTCTTCTTCTTCTTCTTCTTCTTCTTCTTCTTCTTCTTCTTCTTCTTCTGCTTCTTCTTTATCTTCATCTTATTCTTCTTTATCTTCATCTTCATCTTCTTCTTCTTCTTCTTATATTGCTTCTTCTTCTTCTTCTTGTTCTTCTTGTTCTTGTTCTTGTTCTTCTTCTTCTTCTTCTTCTTCTTCTTCTTGTTACTACTATTATTATTATTATTATTATTATTATTATTCTTTTATTCTTATTCTACTTCTTCAAGACCATGTGACCCATCCTTTTTCAGTCAAGTGGTCTCTGCTTTACTATTGTCATAATAAAATCAACTACTTTTAAATAGTTTCAAGTAGTGAGTTCGATTCTAGAAGTAAAACAAATATTACTTGAAGGATTCAAATAATTGTATCTAACTACTTGAACCCTTCAAGTAGTGAGTTTGATTAAAGAAGTAAAAAAAATATTACTTGAAGGGTTCCACTAGTTGTATCTGACTACTTGAACCATTCAAATAGTGAATTTGATTCTGAAAGTAAACAAAATTACTTGAAGGGTTCAAGTAGTTATATCTGACTATATGAACCCTTCAAGCAATATTTTTTATTCTGAAAATAAAAAAAATATTACTTGAAGGGTTCAAATAATTGTATCTTACTATTTGAACCCTTCAAGTAGTGAGTTTGATTTTGGAAGTAAAAAAATATTACTTGAAGGGTTCAAGTAGTTGTATCTGACTAATTAAACCCTTCAAGTAGTGGGTTTGATTCTGAAAGTAAAAAAACTCACTTGAAGGGTTAAAGTAGTTGTATCTGACTACTTGAATCATTCAAGTAGTGATTTTGATTCTGGAAATAAAAAATATTACTTGAAGGGTTCAAATAGTTGTATCTGACTACTTGAACTCTTCAAGTAGTGAGTTTGATTCTGAAAATAAAAAAATATTATTTCAAGGGTTCAAGTAATTGTATATAACTACTTAAGTCCTTCAAGTCATGAGTTTGATTCTGGAACTAAAAAAAATATTACTTGAAGGTTCAAGTAGTTTTATCTGACTACTTGAACCCTTCAAGGAATTAGTTTGATTTTGGAAGTAAAAACAATATTACTTGAACGGTTTAAGTAGTTGTATCCGACTACTTGAACCCTTCAAGTAGTGATTTTGATTCTGAAAAATAAAAAAAAAAACTTAAAGGGTTCAAGTTGTTGTATCTGACTACTTGAACTTTCAAATAGTGTTTTTGATTCTGGAAGTAAAAAAAAATTATGTGAAGGGTTCAAGTAGTTGTATCTGACTACCTGAACCCTTCACGTAGTGATTTTGATTCTGAAAAAAAATTATTACTTGAAGGGTTTAAGTAGTTGTATCTGGTTACTTGAATCCTTCAAGTAGTGATTTTGATTTTAGAAGTAAATAAAAATATTATTTGAAGGGTTGAAATAGTTGTATCTGGCTACTTGAACTCTTAAAGTAGTGAGTTTGATTCTGGAAGTAAAAAAACATTACTTGAAGAGGTCAAGTAGTTAGATTCAACTACTTGAACCATTCAAGTAGTCTGTTTGATTCTTACAGTCAATTTTTCAATGAGCATGCGATTACTTGAATGGTTCAAGTAGTTATTTTTTACTAGTTGAACCCTTCAAGTAGTATTTTTCTCTTGAAATCTATTGTTCAGTAAGATCGCCACTACTTGAAGGGTTCAAGTAGTGATGTGGACGGTATAAGTTTAGAATTTCTGGAATAAATAGATGGTGGCACGCGCAGGTCAACTTCCGTAGGGTATATCCTATAACTCGGGTGGATCCACGGGGCCCGTAAGATATCAAATCCAAGATTATTCCTAGATCTACATGTGCGATGGGATTTACTCATTGTAGTGTAGTTTCATTCGTAATTTTGGATTTTTCATATGATTCAACAAGTTTTGGAAGACCGATTGTTGAAAATCGTGCGTGATTCAACCGTTTTTTATATTGTTAGGGTTTTATTGAGACTTCTGCTACATAAGTAGAAATTTTATGCTACTTGAACCCGTCAAGTATTTTTTTTTCTCTTGAAGTTTATTATCCAGTAAACGCATCACTATATGAAGGGTTTTACTACTTAAACCCTTCAAATAGTTTTTGCTTACTGGACAATAGACTTTAAGAGAGAGAAAACACTTGAAGGGTTCAAGTAATATAAAACTACTACTTGAACCATTCAAGTGCTGAGTGACGAGCTTACTAGACAACAAATTTCAAAAGAAAAAAAATTACTTGAAAGGTTCAGGTAGTAAAAACTTAATACTTGAGCCCTCAAGTAGTAATTTGCTTTCTAGATAATAGATTTCAAGAGAAACAAAACTACTTGAAGCGTTCAAGTAGTATAAAAAAACTTTTTGAAGGGTTCAAGTAGTCAACTGTTGTATGTGTAATTGACTGATAAAAAAATCATTACTAAAACCTTTCAAGTAAAGATTTTGATTCTGGAAGTAAAAAAAATATTACTTGAAGGACTCAAATAGTTGTATCTGACTACTTGAATCCTTCAAGTAGTGATTTTGATTCTAAAAAAAAATATTAATTGAAGGATTCAAGCAGTTGTATCTCACTTTTTGAACCCTTCAAGTAGTGAGTTTGAATCTGTAAATGAAAAAAATATTAATTGAAGAGGTTCAAGTAATTGTATCCGACTACTTGAACCTTTCAAATAGTGATATTGATACTGAAAATAAAAAATATTACTTGAATGATTCAAGTAGTTGTATATGACTACTTGAACCCTTCAAGTAATTATTTTGATTCTGAAAGTATAAAATAATATTACTTAAAGGGTTCAAATAGTTATATCAGACTACTTAAACCCTCCAAATAGTAATTTTGATTCTGGAAGTAAAAAAAATATTACTTGAAGGGTTCAAGTAATTGTATCTGACTACTTAAATCCTTCAAGTAGTGGGTTTTATTCTGGACTAAAAATAATATTACTTGAAAGGTTCGAGTAGTTGTATCTGACTACTTGAACCCTTCAAGTAGTGATTTTGATTCTGAAAATGAAAAAATATTACTTGAAGGGTTCTAGTAGTTGTATCTGACTACTTGAACCCTTCAAGTAGTGAGTTCGATTCTGAAAATAAAAAAAGTTTTACTTGAAGGGTTCAAGTAATTATACCTGACTACTTGAACCATTCAAGTAGTGAGTTTGATTCAAGAAATAGAAAAAATTACTTGAAGGGTTCAAGTAGTTGTATCTGACTACTTAAACCATTCAAGTAGTAATTTTGATTCTGAAAAAAAAATTTCTTGAAGGATTCAAGTCGTTATATCTGACCACTTGAACCCTTCAAGTAGTAAGTTTGATTCTGAAAATAAAAAATATTACTTGAAGGGTTCAAATAGTTGTATCTGAGTACTTGAACCTTTCATGCAGTGATTTTATTTCTGGAAATAAAAAAATATTACTTGAAGAGTTCAAGTAGTTGTATCATGACTACTTAAACCCTTCAAGTAGTCGTTTTCATTCTGGAAGTAAAAAACAATATTAGTTGAATGGTTCAAGTAGTTGTATCTGACTATTTGAACCCATCAAGTAGTCATTATCTATTCTGAAAATAAAAAAATATTACTTGAAGTGTTCAAGTAGGCAGATACAACTACTCGAACCCTTCATGTAGTAAGTTCGATTCTGAAAGTAAAAAAAATATTACTTGAAGGGTTTTAAGTAATTATATCTGAGTACTTGAACACTTCAAGTAGTGAGTTTGATTTAAGAAGCAAAAAAATATTACGTAAAAGGTTCAAGTAGTTGTATATGACTACTTAAATCCTTCAAGTAATGATTTTGATTCTGAAAACAAAAATGTTACTTGAAGAGATCAAGTAGTTATATTTGACTACTTGAACCCTTCAACTAATGAGTTTGATTCTGGAAATAAAAAAAATATTTCTTAAAGGGTTCAAGTAGTTGTATCTGACTACTTGAACCCTTCATGTAGTAGTTTTGATTCTGAAAATAAAAAAAATATTACTTGAAGGGTTCAAGTAGTTGTATCTGACTAGTAAACCCTTCAAGTAGTGATTTTGATTCTGAAAATAAAAAAATGATTACTTGAAGGGTTTAAGTAGTTGTATCTAATTATTTGAACTCTTCAAATAGTGAGTTTGATTTTGAAAGTAACAAAAATATTAGTTGAAGGGTTTAAGTAATTGTATTTGACTACTTAAACCCTTCAAGTAGTGAGTTTTATTCTGAAAGTAAAAAAAAATATTATTTGAAGGGTTCAAGTAGTGTTATCTAACTATTTGAACCCTTCAAGTAGTGAGTTTGATTTTGGAAGTAAAAAAAATATTACTTGAAAGGTTCAAGTAGTTGTATCTGAATACTTAAACCCTTCAAGTAGTGTGTTTTATTCTGGACTTAAAAAAATATTACCTAAAGGGTTCAAGTAGTTGTATCTGACTATTTGAACTCTTTAAATAGTGATTTTGATTTTAAAAAAAATATTACTTGAAGTGTTCAAGTATTTTGATACAACTACTTAAACTTTTTAAGTAATGAGTTTGATTCTGGAAGGAAAAAAATATTACTTGAAGGGTTCAAGTAATTGTATCTGACTACTTAAACCCTTCGAGTAGTGATTTTGATTGTAAAAATAAAAAAAATATTACTTGAAGGGTTCAAATAGTTAGATACAACTACTTTAACCCTTAAAGTAGTAAGTTTGATTCTGGAAGTAAAAAAATATTACTTGAAGGGTTCAAGTAATTGTATCTTACTACTTGAACCGTTCAAGTAGTGAGTTCGATTCTGGAAGTAAAAAAATTATTACTTGAATGGTTCAAAATAATTATATCTCACTATTTGAACCCTTCAAGTAGTGAGATTGATTGAAGAAGTAAAAAAATATTACTTGAAGGGTTCAAGTAGTTATATTTGACTATTTGAATCCTTCAACTAGTGAGTTTTATTTTGAAAATGAAAAAATATGACTTGAAGGGTTTAAATAATTATATCTGCGTAGTTGAACCCTTCTTGTAGTAATTTTGATTCTGAAAATAAAAAAATATTACTTAAAAGGTTCAAGTGGTTTTATTTAACTACTTAAACATTTCAAGTAGTGATTTTGATTCTGAAAATAAAAACTATTACTTGAAGGGTTCAAGTAGTTGTATCGAACTAATTGAACATTTTAAATAGTGATTTTTATTTATGAAGTAAAAAAATATTAATTGAAGGGTTTAATTAATCAGATTTAACTACTTGAATCCTTCAAGTAGTCAGTTTGATTCTTACAGTCATAAACAATTATTTGAACCTTTCAAGTAGTTATAAACAAATACTTGAACCCTTCAAGTAGGCGTCTGGTGTGTGAGTGTTCACTGATAACAAAAAATCATTACTTGAAGAGTTCGAGTAGTTTTAAAAAAACTACTCGAACTTTTCAAGTGGAAGAAAAAACTGTGTTAAAAAATTAAGAAGTAGAAGATGAATAAAATACTATTAAATTGATTTGACATGTAAATTGAGAAAGAAAAGAAATTATGAGAGAAGAGAGAGATTATAAGTTGTGATGTGAAATTAGTGGTTTATGAGTATAAATTTTCTTATTTTCATAAAAGGTATAAATTTTTTTAAAGAAAATGAAAAATGTATATTTATCCTAAAAACCTAAACTTAATCTCATAATTATGTAAAGAATAATCATAGAGTGCAGAAGTAATTGATCAAGTTTAAGTAAACGAACTATGTGTCAATCATTTGTAACTTGAGGTTTTAAAGTATTTTAATGAGTATAATCATTGATCTATACATGATCGATAAATAACTTAATTATTTGAAATTTAAACAATTACTTGATAAGTATACAATTTTCCAACGTAAAACATTCACATGTTTTTAATATTATAGGAGTCCAAACATAGCCTCGATTAATCATGAAACAAAAAAAAATTAAATAATTAATCCAACCAATCATATAAACATCTTACCAATCTGTATACATTTTTTATTTTTCTGCCTTCCTTTCTCGGGAAGATACTTCTCCTAAGCCTATAATTAAAAGAGAAAAAATAAAAATAATTAAAAAACCTCTGCCGACAATTCATGGACACGTGCCAAAACCTAGCTCAATCGCAATTTCACATACTTGTGTAGCGCCGCAAGAGCAACATCAACGGCGTCCTCGAACCCAACCTCCGTCGCGTTTGGATGTGCGTATGTTAGCCGAGGGATCAAGTCAATGACCCTCTCACGCATTCTCTTCACTTCCTCTCTCGGTATCTTCAAAAGCTCCTCCTCTATTCTCTTGCTCCCGTTCCCTTTCTCGTCGATAAAAACCGAATACGCATCCGCCTCTGCCGGTAAATACCACGTGTACTGCGTATACGCCGTGTGCGGCGTAAAGAACACCGGTACACAACCTGCCAATATCGAATCGAACGTCGATCGCCGAGTGAACGAGTCGCCAGGTGCTTGTAAGCAAAACTCAGACTGACTCATCACTTTCACCACCTCACTCGGTCGGAAGCATTTGTTCGTTCCGATTCCCCTGCAGTTGACTAGTTGACACCGAGTTGACTCGTTGCACTGCCTGATGATCTCGTCCCTGATCGCCGCCTTCTCCAATCCCTTACGTGGGGCTCCCGTGAAGGAAAACAAATGGAGCCGATTAGACTGCCTCATCTTATTCTGCCACATCAACATCTCGGATGACGTGTATGGGTGAAAATAAGAGGGGTAAGGGATTCCCTGCTGGTGATACTTGGGTCCTCTCCACGGATGCCTTTCCACGGTCAGCACCGACATGTTTTGAACGGCTGGTAGGTCCAGGAGTTTATTTGCTCCAAAGTCGGGCCCACTAATACTGTTTCTCATGAAATCCCACGCGGTCCTCCCTAGTGCAATAAAATGATCCTTCCCGTTGTTCTTCCCCCACCATGGCTGAGTTTGTAAATATTCAATCAATCCGACGGCCAGCGCATCGCGTGCCGTGAGATTCGGCTCATGGAACATGCTAGAAGCGTGGAGCCCACCGTAGAAGGGAACGTAGAACAAATTAGCCTCGTCAGGGTCACGCGTCCGACAGGGATGATTATTTACGCGCGCGTGGAAGATCATCTCGGCAATGAACTGATGCGTCGCGAACCAGCTCCTCCGCGTCGTGGCCGAGCTCATGTCAGAAAGCGGCTGGCCGAGGCCGCGATTGGCTACGTGCGGGCACATGTCGGTGTATACATTTAAATGATGGCAGTCTTCGATCAGCCCCATATTAAACTCGGCCGGCAATTCGTACATGTAGACTGAAACGGCACCATTGCAGGTACGGACAAGTGGCTTTGTGGGATTCGTTGAGTTTTTGGAAGTAGAAGTTTTGTCGGATGTGATCGGTGGGAACCAAAAGAGGAGGACCAAATACCAAGCGGAAAGAGTAGAGAAAAGAAAGAGAGTGTATTTGAGGAAAGGGTTGAATAAGATTGTGAAGTGGGTGTCTTTAGATTTGGTGTGTTGTTCTTTCTCTAATTTCCATGGTGTTGGGGGTGGATGCTTTCTGAAAAACATTTTGATAGAAAGGAAGAAGAAGATATGAAGAAGAGGAGAAGAAGAGATCAGTTTTGGTAGTTTTAAAAAAGGGAGAAAAATCAACAGGGAATTTGATGAAGAAAGAGAAGGTCGGCAAGAATTTCGTGAACAAAAATGGAGAAAAGTTTAAGAGGTGGGGGGACAGCTTCAATAAGACAAAAGCGAAGACTTGCGTTAACTACCCAATCAGTGTCATTCTACTTGGTTGGACGGACAATTTTATATGTAACAATATATGTTCCAAAGAAACCTAAACCGACGTTTTAGTTTATGTTTGGATCTTGAAGTTAAAAAGATCTTAAAAAGTTGAGAAAAGATAGTAAAAAAATTCGTCTCAGTATTTATTCAAAAAACAATCCAACCTCTCACATCTATTAACCAATTCTATACTCCTTTCCAACTTTCCTAAACAGGAGAAAATATGGTTTTTATAAAAACTATGGGAAGAGGATGTTAGCAGCGACAATAGGGTGACGTTGAGTCATATATGATCATTCAGTCAGATCTAGATGAATTATATTTAATCTAATTATTTTTATATTAAAATATTAATATTTTATTATTTTTATTAATAAATTTGATTTGTTCAGATCTAACTGAACGTATCATATTTAACTACATCTCTGTCATTAAAAGTCTAAAGATAATGAATCCGGATGTGAAATACGTAGGGCACGTGAATGTACTTTTAGGTGCACATGTTTTCAGGTATACAATCAAACATATAAAGACAGATTCTTTGGTACAACGCATTACGCATGTGATGTATCAATGAAATTTCCTTTTTTTGTTTTACGACAAGACCATGAATTAATGATTCACTTATTATTGAAAGCAATTTGGAGGAAATAATGACAATGAACACTGAGCTCGCCCTCTGTATATAATTGGACCGAAATTTCATAAATAAGAAAGTCATTAAAAACGTTTTTATATTTTTCTACATACAATTGTTAATTACGTGTTGCAATTACGAATTGTGCTCAAATAATTATAAATAGACATATCAATTGTAATGACATTGTTATGAATTAAAATATCAATATTTGTAAAGGAGAAGGATGAAGGAGTAAGAGTAACCAACTTAAGCAAAGTTAACTGCGTTAGTAACAGTCAAGGGAATAGTACAATGAAATACGGTTTAGATGACAGTGGAACAACGTCATTAAAACCTTTTAATGACAGGGATGTCACTGTCATCTTGACTAATTTTTATAAAAACCATCAAAAAATTGACATATAATAACTGGGGTTCGCCGACATCAAAGATGTCGCAAAATAATTTCTTTATAAAAAAAGGTCATAGAAAGGCAAAAAATGTCTTTCCATGACAACCCTTCAGTCCCTCAATATTGTCACCTCTAAGTAGAGGATTGACATTTAAATGACATTTAATATTCTACTCCCAATATCAATCCTAGCAAAATATTGTGCTGCTAAAGTTTTGGCTGAGGGTGTATGAATATCATAATAATCGAACATTTGAAATGAATGAGGGAAGGGAACAACATCCATATAAAGTTATATTACTTTTTAATTAGTAGATAAGAAGTAATCAATAGAAACCCTTAATCATCTGCATTTCCAATAAGATAAAAAGGAAAACCTAAAGGCTTAGCCATAGGCTAAAACCATCTACGCATATCATTTGGATGCATAATTCTTCATGCTCTTATTTACTAAAATTTTATGGCAGTAAACCATGGCAGTGGTGAGTGTGTTGTCAACTATTTGAATGCTCAAGGGAAATAATAGCATTTCAAAACAGGACAAGATCACCTTGAAAGGAAAACAACAATTTACACAAGACCTCAGTTACATAAGTCAAAGATTCAACAGAAAAACCCCATGTAAAATGAACACCAACGTATCAATATTCATTTCTTACGTAATTGACAATGTAGCAGAGCCCTTTCCAGCCTTTACTTCCAAAACTTCTATCTCACCATCTTGAGTTCGCTTTATAAGAGCACTAATTTCTTCATCAGATAGATTGGTTGTTGGAGTGGCCTGTAAGATTCATGCAAAGAGTATTTTATAAATAATTCTAAATGTATAAAATGAGTAAAAAAGTTATTGCAAATGAAACCAAAGAAGAGGGAGGGAAGGGGAAAATAAATTACTTGAGAGACAGTGGAAGAATAGTTATGCCAGCATGGCCAGCAACAACTGGTACATTAACCTCTGCAAGAAAACACACACTTGAGACAAATGCATTGAAGTCTACCATTTTTCTTAACTAGTAATTCCTAGAGAGGTGTAAGAATCTAATAAAATAATCTTTTACTTAACTATCTTTAAACAAAAAAAATTCTCTTTTTCATTTTGTTTTATATCTATGGAACATCATAAACAACTTTCAGAAAGCGGGATTACCGACAACTGGGAGTTTTATCTTTCCAGCATAAAAGGTCTTAGCTCTAACAACGTCAAGGGTGGTGACACCAAACAACCTCTTCTCGTCATATGTTCCGGCTTTCTTGAAAACCTCAGCACCAATTGGGACATTAAAGTTCACTAGGTCTAATCATGTTAACAAGTGTCTGGCAAATCAAATAAAGTAAAATTAAAATCATACTATGCAGAATCTAAGCCCGACACAAGAAGATTAAATTACTACTGAAATATGAGTGTCAGAGTGGTTGACATTCACAATGTGACAGTGCTTAGCTATAGCAGTGCAAAGCGCTTTAACTGTATCACTGAGCATTTAATTTGTTTATTAAAAAAAATGCAGCACAACAAAGTAAGACTCTAATCAGCTTTAACTAATGGAATCTTAAAACCAAATACAAATTATATCTAAGTTATTGTGACTTGATCCCTTGTGAATAGAAGATCAGTAGTACGAACTTATAAACTGCTTTTAACCTATAATTTTTGCTAACGCATGAATTTCACAATAGAGCTTTAGTCTTGAAGTCAATGCTAAGGACTACGGTTTTGAACCAACATATACTCTAAGAACTTATTTAATTGAATTGAAGATGATTTTAATGAAAAGCATAGGAATTTGAGTTAAAAAGTACAAGAGAATCCAACTTCAGAGCTGGATGCATTGAAAAGAAAATTAACCTCTCATCACAACACGAAGCCTTGAACCAACCATGAAAAGAAATGTTTGGCTCACCCTGCTCACATATGCAAACAATCAAATATCAATTAGACTGACACAAAGACAACCTACGAAGTTTAATCCATCAACCTGGGGTTTGAGATTAAAAACAGAAATGGAGTATAGATCTCTTATATTGTTCCCTGCCATTCTAGGCACAAGGATAGTGGTAATCATTACGATAAAGCCAAGCATCACAACATACTGTTGAAAAGCCAGCAAAATAACTTCAACAATCTCAGAAACATAAATAAGATAAAATCCCAACTTGTATCAATTTAATCAAAACAAAAATCCTAAATATACTAAAACAAATTCTTTCTATTTAAGAGGAAATTTTAACAACAATGAAATCTGAACGGATTCAACTGGAGACAGAACCAAATACTAAGGTATGCAACTTGTAAGGCAACCAAACATAAAAAAGGTGAAGTCTTAAAAATGAAATCCAAAAGAACATTCAAAAAAGGAACTTGGTAAGGTGAATCATTTATATATAATGATCAGTGATGTGAGTGTAGGAGCGATATGGCAACCCAAGAGGGAGTGAATTGAGTGATCGTGTTAAAATTAAAATATTTTTGCACTCAAGTGGAAAATGAATGTTCAAGAATGAATTTCAACGTTCCATGAGTTTAACTCTTGAAAAGATAAATAAGTAATAGATAAAAGTGTTGAACTAAATAATGCTTGTGATAATATAAATGTGGAAATATAAAGCAAGCATATAAACTAATTATGAAAACTTAAAGTGCGGAAATTAAATTGCGAAATAAAGTGTGAGAAATTGAAGTGTGGAAAATAAAAAGAGAAGAAGGAGAAGAAGATAGACACACAATATTTTTAAGATAGGCACACGATATTTTTATGTGGTTCAGGAAATCTTATCCATACGTCCACTCTTCAAGGCCCCCCTTAGAGATTTTTAATCCCACGATCTTTCTAAGGGTGAAGACGAAACCTTAAAAACTCAATTGGCTTTATGGGTTCTAGCTAAACCTCACAATGCTATATTGTTCGAGATTAAGTGACCCCTTAGAGTAACTCTCTCAAAAGAGTAGAATCTCCAATCTGATCTAAAAAAAATTGCTCACTCAAGAAATTTGTAAGTATAAAGCTCAAAATATTAAGAGAGATTTAGGAGAGTATTGGAAGAGTTTTAAGAGCAAGTCTATTGACCATGAATTTGTATTTTATGAATAGAAATGATGTGTATTTATAGAGGAGATGGAGGTTAGGGTTTAGGATAGAAAATTATAAATTTTGAATATAGACAAAGGAAATGACACTCCATCCTTAATAAGAAGGACAAAAAATCCTTGATAAAAAAGGCAAGGAAAACTCATACCCTTCAAATAACACAATATGGTCAAAAACTATTTGGGTAAGTTTCATCTCTCTTTATCTACTTGAAATTGAAACTTACTTTGTTTGTACTTTATCATTATCTGCATCTAATGTATTTTGTCTATTGTACAAGAGAGATATAATTTTTGGTGTTTAAGCTTTTTATGGATGTAGACTTAATTTAAGGATAGTTATCCCTAAATAAACTGAGCTTTAATAAAGGTAAATAAAATGAGTAAGCTCCTAATAAAAATTAAATGAAAATAGATATCTTCATGATCTTCAATCTTCATGCTTTATGAGCTCCTATGAAATAAATATTTTCATAATCTTCAATTGAAATGTCTTTTGTTAATTTTTTCAATGGCCTCTGTAAACTTGATTAAATGTATCAGTAACATCAATGTTTTGTTATCAGTAAAAATTATCTCATAGAGATATATGGTTTACAGTGAGAGAGCAAAGAAATCCTCAATCCACAAGTTGTAAAGACCAGGAACCTGCCAGTTTTTATTGTTAGTGGAAATGGAGCATGAATATCCAACTACAAAGAGACAAGCAGTCTGATACAACATTGCTCTGTTACTTTTTACCTTTATTTTTGTGATTTGACATAGATAGGGTACCGGATAAATCCTGATTCGTATTGCTACCTTTTCCTTTTTTTGACTCTTGTCTTGGTCTTTCTTTATCCGGAAAAAGATCCCAAATAAACAGGTATGGAAGCTATAATTGTAAACCAAAATGAAATTTATGGAGGCATTGGTTTATACATTCCTCTTAGTCTCTACTCTCGGAATAATTTTTTTCGCTATCTTTTTTCGCGAACCGCCTAAAGTTCCAACTAAAAAGATGAAATGATTTTTCATTATCTCAATTGAAGTAATGAGCCTCCCAAAATTTATACTGAGAACTACTACAACTAAAAATTCAAACAGCGAACGATTACAACAGAAATAAATGACAACGAATTACAAAGAAATAAATGATGAACGATTATAATGAAAATAATGATAACGAAAACAACTCAAATTAAATGATGAACGACGAAGAAAATGAATTGAGGATTGGACGAATGCAATGTCCTAAAGATAGTATCCGCCCTCCACATGGTGCTTGGATACTACGATGATTGTATCAGTATGATACAACAATCTCATATCAAGAAAAACTACCAGCTTCTCAATCTTTAGCAAAACTCACATTACTAGCACCTTCCTCAACAATTGACATCATGACATTTGGTTGTAGTCTATCCAATTTTCTTTAGTTCTTTATGAAAGTTTATATCATAAATAATTTATTCAACAGAAAATTTTAGTAGCCTTAATAGAAGCAACAGAAATAATATGCTTCTATGTGTATAGGCCAAAGTTAGAGTGTGAAAAATGGATGAAACTAAAATTTGACTCAAGATCTTTTCATTCTGACAGATTGAAAAAATGCCAATTACCAATCATAGAACGTTTGAGGATGCTAACCTTGGGCAGCATCTATAGCAATCTAAAATCCCATTTCCTAGTTCAATTGCAATATCCGATAAAAGTGACCAGTTCTTATGATGAATTCTATTTTGACAATGATGAATTCTATTTTGACAACGCCATAAATATTTCTCACTTTAACACTTCTTTTAGATGACTATTACTTTATCAAAGAAAAAAGAACAAACTCAAGAGAACACAAACCTGTAGTGCTTATTATTTTTTATCTCAGATTGAAAAAGACAGTTAAAAGTGTATGTCAATCATGATCATTGGTGTAAACAACATTAGCAAGCACAAAGAGAACTTGTGAGCACATGAGACCAGGAAATTATCAAAAGTCAATAGAAAAAAAAGAAAAACTATACAATTGCCAAAAGAAACCACAACATAATTGATGTATCATGCTAGGAGATTACCTTGTCTCCATCATTCACTAGATGAAAAGCGTAATTAATCAATGATGTCAACATATAGGAGTTTGAATTTGAATCTACGACAAAAAGTAACAATTATTAGAAAACTATAAATGAAACAATACATGTAGAAGCAAAATGAGCAGAGCTTAGATCACCATGATTTCCCACCCCATCAACGTGTTTCTTTTAACGCCTTCCAGGTACTGTCAACTTCTTGGAACATGTCGGTTTCAATTAAAAATGATTGAGTATCATCAATCAGACACATAAATATATCATACGCTCTCACACATATTATAGTAACAATCTCAATTAAATGAATCATGTAACTATTTCTTTGGGGGGGGGGGAGATGAATATTTTTGAATTAGATAAATGAATCATGGAGAAAATTTACCAGAAGACATTCTTCCCCTTCTCCGAAAGCACTATAAACAAAAAAACACTTCATGATTGATGACTGTAAGAAAGCGTACTAGTTAAATCTCATATCTTTCACCCAATCAATTTGACTACTACCAAGAGAAACAAAAATTACCGTGTATGGAAAGGGAAATCCAACAGAATAAAAAAATTAACTGTAACTTTGCACAAAATCAAGCATTTAAGCATTAGAAAAGCATAACTAATAGAAATTAGGTTTTATAAATAAAAAACATTTTTTATTTTTTTCAAAAATACTGAATACACATAAATAATCAAACAAGAGGAAGGAGTATAGTCAAGCCCCAATATACTTTACAAATAAATAACCAAGCAAACAAGGTTTGGGAGCTGAACAAAAATTAGAATTGAAAAGAAGATAATAAGCATAGGTGATGTATATAACTTAAAGTTAGGTTTCATTGAAAAAGATTGTAATAAACAGAGCACTCAAATAAGCAAAATCCTAATAGAACTAGTAAAATAGGGTTTTAGAATGTGAGAAAAATGTTGCCCTCCCATCCTCTCCGTTGTGGCTCTCTGACTCTCTGCGCAAGAAATTTAAAGCATGTTTAACAAAAAATTGAAGGACCGATTAGTCACAAACAGAAATTAGGGATTTACCTGAAATGAAGAGTAGCTGGGATTGAGAGAAGTTCGATGAGATAAACCAACGATACAGAGCTTAAAAGAGATGTTCAAGAGAGGGCTGAAATAAATAGCCTTGAGAAAGAGCAATTGGTGAGATAAAGTTGGAAAGAGCTGAGAAAAGGAACTTTGAGAGGGAGCTTAGGGATAGAGAGCTATGAGAGAGAATCTACGACATAGAGCTGAAAGAGAGTTGCAAGAGAGACATGCAAGGGAGATTGAGAGAGAGTTTTGCCGAAGTGAGCTCTGTGAGCTTCTTAAATGTTAATTTAAGTGAAGGTAGGCAAAGATAATTATTGTAATCAGTCATAAGAAGTCAGAAACAATAATCAAATAAATGCTAAACCCACCCCAAGTATGAGTGCCAAAGCAAATGTTGTAAACGATAAGAACAAACCTCCTCTTTAATGGAAAGCACCATGATTATAAGGATGGGCCTTCTGTCTATAAATTGATGTTTGGTTATCCAAACACTCAAAATTGGATGTAGCTCTCGAACTGCTATAAATAAAAGGTTAATAAATCTACATCTAACTAATCATGAGTTAAAAGAAGAAGAAAGTCATTTCACTAAAATCAATCACATGGATAGTTACCATAGCAGGACAAGTAAAAAAATAAATGACACCAAATTCAAACCATCAATGTTTGCAAAGGGTAAGGCAGTATGTAGATCTTATAATCCAAATGTTCCTGAACCAACTAGGAAAGGTGACTCAATAAGGTCAGAAACAATGATACCAGTCTACCACTAATATTGCCCAACAAATTCATTGTCATGTTAGAACAATATTCTCATACATAGGACAATATTCCGGTATTAGTAGCCTTTCAATGTAGTTCAATAGTAGAGATGAGCTATAGATAGTTCCATTTGGTGCTCGATTTGGAAAAAGTGATGAGCTGTAGATAGTTCCTACAATGATAACCAAACAAACACTATCTAAATTAAGGAAGTTGTGCATATCTTAAAGGAATTTATATGCTATAATTTTTTGTCAGAATAGAAGTTATAATAGTCATTTTGAAGACCCCAAACAATTTTTGACTAAAGCAAATACCAAAGCTTCTACCACTTAGCTGCGAGGATGTAATTGACCAAATCCCTTCAATTCCCCAGTAGCAGAGGCTTGCAAGCAAGTGAATAGATAGATTTGGTTCATTTTGGAATTAAAGATTTATTAGATTAGTGAGTTGACACTTAGAAGAAAATTCATAAAATTAAGGACCACAAGTCCTTATTTAAAAACCATGGTTGAATAACATACTTCTAATTAAATTGAATTTAAAAGAAGTCAAATTATTAGACGTAGAATACGAAAGAGGAAATTAAGAACTCACCATATCTCTATTCTATCCCTTACTGGAAAGGATAAATACTATGGGTAAACTCCAATAAGAACTTTAGCTTTAGCTGCAAAAAAAGGTAGTCGAAGAACATAAAAATATCATGTTTGCATCCAGAGTTTCGAAATCATATTTTTTTGAGTAAAATGAAACATTAACCACCCAGAAAGCTAAAAGCTTTTCTGAAATGGATTGAATACAACTGGCAAAGTGACAAGACTGAAGTTGGCATTCACTAAAGCTATATATAACATAAAATGAGTTTCCACATACTCTAAAATCAAGGAAGAAATGTAAAATGCAAGTAGAGAAAACCACACCAGAAAGCTAAAATCTTACATTTTAGGATACATAGCCACAAAACTGATATTAAGACCGCACCAGAACATTTATTAGCAAACAACTGGAACACAAATAGAACTTAAAATGGTTTGGTTTATGCACTTGAGAAACATGCTTAAAAAGTCAGTTTAAAAAGAATTATTTAAAAATGTCCTGATATTAAATGCTACCAAATTCTTAATTACATATAATGATTTGTATGCTCTTACATCCTCCTCACTTCAAACATATACCTAAATAATTGCAATAACAGAAAGAGAGAAATAAAAGATGGAAGATAGTCATATTTAGCGAACACCTTCAAGAAGTATAATTGTGTATTAAAATAATAAGAGCGTTTAACATTCTACCACAATCCCTTCTTAGAGAAAACACTTACAAACCATGTTTTCTACAAAATAAATCTTTTGGCTGATATGAACCATAGTAGGAATTCTGAGCAATCAAGAAAATAATCCAAGTAAGGGAATTTTAATCTTGAAATGAAATGGAAATAAAGAAACAAAACTCAATAACAATAAATATTCTACAATGAAAAAGAATACTATGTAAGAACTTAAAAGAATTATGTCCAATGACCTAAAACAATCCAATGTATAAAAACTGAAATCCTAGCACCACCCTCCTCATAAACCCATTAACTTCACCAATCACATCCGGAAAAAGATAAAAAAAGGAAAGAAAAATCGAAACTCTAAACTTGGGCAGAGAATGAGAGCAACACACAGTTGGAAAAATAACCCTAATTACCAAATCAATTTTGAAATTGTAAACCATCAGCACATTGTCATCTCCTTCTCTTCATCTCTAAAGAGGTCAAAGTTACCCCAACCCTAAGCTTGGGCATTGAATCTCATAGAATAGAAGAGAAGAGGGAGAGTGATTACTTATCACATAGGGAAGAGGGAGAGAGTAGAGTAGAGAAGCCTCCCAAAAGAGTAGAAGAGATAAGCTTACCGAAATCTTGAGCTGTGATTGTGGTGAGACGAGAGGGCTTTAAGAGAGAGAGAGAGATAGAGAGAGAAAGAGCTTCAGGAGGGCGTTGTTCTACATGTTATCTGGGTCTAGGCCTAATCATGCTAAGAGTCATTGTTTCTTCTTTGAGCTGTCTACGTTTGCTCGGCAGTAGTGCATTGATCTGCTTAGGTTCCAAATAGGGTCTCTCCCAGTGAGGTACCTTGGCACGCCTCTCATCTCTTCAAGGTTGGGAAAAAATTACAGTGTTACCTTGGTGGATAGGATCTGTGCTAGAGTTAAGGCTTGGGAGGTTAAGCATCTGTCTTTTGCAGGTAGACTACAACTTATCTAGACTATGTTATTGGCCATCCAGAGCTACTGAGCATGACTATTCATCCTTCCAAAGAGGGTCCTATGTGATATTCAAGCTACTATAAGGAAGTATATCTGGTCTGGTAACTATGAGACATGCTTGCTCTAAAGTGGCTTGGTATTCTTTTTGCGAACCCCTCTTGGAATAGGGTTGCTAGTGCCAAGAATCTTTAGTATCTCATTACTAACCTTGCTAGATCCTTGTGAGGAAAATGGTGCCATGCTCACTTTATTTAGAATGGTACCATCTTTACCATTCCTGTCCCTAAGAAATGCTCTTAGGTCTAGAGGAAATTACTCAAAGCTAGAGACTGGTTTATTGATCTTTGTTATGCAGAATTGGAGATGAGGTGAACATTTCCCTCTTGGATGACCCTTGGCTCCAATTGGGAGTGTTGTTTAACAGATTTGGTAGATCCCTCATTTGGATATTGGCTCAGATATCCGCACCAGGGTTAGTTGCATCATTGACATAGGTAATTGGTCCTAGGTTGCTACCAATTATGTTGCTCTTATGGCCATTAAGGAGGCCTCAATCAACATGTCTCCTCCTTTAACTCCTACTTGATAAATGGATATGGGATCCAGCTCCTGATGAAAACTTCTCTACAGCTTCTTCCTACTGCACTCTTAAGAGACCTGGGTTGATTGTTCCTTGGGGGTGACATTGTTTGGTTTTCCTGCAATATTCCTAAGCACAACTTTATCTCTTGGCTTGCTTGCAGAGACATGCTTACTATAAAGGATAAAATGGATAGTTGGGGCTTGATTGTTAGTCGGGACTACATGTTCTAACCTACCCACACTGAGAGTAGGAATCCTTTGTTCTTTGATTTCACTTTCTCCTCTAATATGTGGAATGCCATTTCTCAATTTTGTGATCTCTTATGCCCTTGCTCTAGATGAGATCAAAATATTGAGTGGCTAGCTCAACCATTAGAAAGAAAGACCTTAGAAGTGTTATTTTGAAAATTGCCTTCAATTCCTTTGTTTAATATCTAAACGGAAAGAAATGCTAGGATTTTTTAGGGTAAGGTTAGAGAGAGGGTTTGTGTTTTAAGATCCGTTATAAACTCTCTTAGGAATAGGCTTTGGTCTCACCCCCATCCCTAGCACTCTTGTCAATAGGAGGCTGTTAGTCAAGTAGAATCTCCCTCCTCACTTGCTTGTAAACCCCCTGATGTGTTTGTGCTATCCTTTGTTTTGGCTTTGCCTTAGGCTTGTGTCCTTGGTTTTAGCTTGTTGTTTGTCCCTTTTGTTTTGTTTTAGTATACTGCCTTCTATAAAAAAAATTCTAATGCACTCACTAAAGAAACAATGGAGAGCTTTAATTAGGGTTCTATACGGCTGCCAACCCCTCATACGAGGACAGTAGAATTAAGAGCATCCATAATGCCTCAACAAAAAATTAAACACCCGCACGGTTTGACTTTTCAGTAATCAATTACCAAACTAAAGATCCGTTAATATTTCGGTTATGGTTAGTATTCTAGATCAACATAATGGAACTTATATTTTCATTTAATTTAGAGTTTAATCTCCATAAAATTTTCACTCTCATAAAAAAAGGAGCTTTTGGCTTTTTATCTTTCTTTTTCTTTTTCTTTTTTCTTTTACCCTTTCTGAGGGACTAGTTCTCAAAATGGATTTCAAAAGGTTTATACGCTAAGGTGACGTTCATTTCACAGAATTTAATGTCACTAGCTAAGAATTTTCGACGGGGTTTCATCTTTTCTTTAACGAGTCTGGCCCAAAAAAAATTATCACTTTTCTTGTAGTCACTGTTAAATGTAAACATTCCTGAAAAAAATGAGAAATTATAAGAAGCTTTACTAGGAAACCGAAAAAATGTAACATTATAATATGTTAATTAACACATGAAAATATTATTATTATGCTCGTTTTGTAAAAAAACTATAGTAAAGTATAAAAATATAATATAATGGTTTTATAATTTCATATATGAATAATATTGTATGTACATTTTCTATATTGATATTATCTTTCAAAATATTTAGCATATTAAATTATACGTAAAGTAATTTACCAACTTCTACAAAGAAAAATTATTATATATTAATTAATTAAATTTTAAATGTAATATATATATACTATTTTGATGAATATGTAATTATTCAAATAATAATATGTTTACAGATAATTTTATTATTTGTATATATGTTTAATAAACATAAAATTACATATTAAGAATATTATATTAGTTGATAATATAATATTTTATATAATAACATATATGTTCATAAAAAATATTATTTTTATCAATATAATAATATAATATTAACATAATATATTGTACTATGTTATAACTAATATATTGTATCATTCTATTTCTTGTATTTATATCATAATAGTATTATTATTTAATGTTTTTTAAAATAATGTACAACGAATTTTGACTAAAAAGTTAAAATTAATATTGGCTAAAACATTTCAGAATATGTTAATGACAAATTACTCTTGTTTTAGTTTTCCTTGTAATGAACACATTTTTTTACCTTGTCACATTATCATGGTAATATTTCTATACATTACCATCAAACGAACAATATCTTAAATGAATATATACAACATCTCTCAAGATATTGAAATAGATTATATACAACAGTATTACAATTTAAATCACACAATCGAACTCATTTAGATTAACAATAAGTAATGTCATCTTTAACCACTTACATGTCTGTTGAGAACCTATGAGCCTCATCGTACGTATCAATAAGAGGATGTGTTGTATGTCAATAGTTTGTCCCTGCATAACTAATTCAACATACATAATGTTATTTCAAAAGATGTTTTGATTATATGAAATTTGTAAGAGTTTAACATACCTCTAATATTGTAGTAGCAAAGTTACTCTGTTATTGTAATTCTTCTATATTAGCTCACTAATTCTTTACATAATTACAAATACATATATAGGAAGACGATGATGGCATGTCAGGCATGCTAGCTTAGAAAAGATAATAACAGAATAAATCTTCTCTATAACTGATTTTGTCCTTTTGTACACTGAAATCATTATTGTTGCAGTGTTGATTGTGCAGGTCAACAAACGTTGTTGATATGGACTTCGTTGATGAGTCAAAGGCAATGTGATGATATGGCATGCTGACATAGGTCCTAATACACCCCTCAGGCGAAAAGGTGATATCAACTTTGAGTTTGGTCTTCAAAAAATAAAATATGTCTTTAGCCAGTGCCCTTGTGAGAATGTCATTTGTTTGATATGTGAAGGAACATAGAGAACTTGCACTGACTTAGAAAGAAGATGTTGACTGATGAAGTAAAGATCTATTTCAATGTTTTTAGACTTCACATGGAAAACATGATTAGATGCAAGGGCAAAAGCACCTAGGTTGTCATACCAAATGTTGAAGGAAGAGCTATATGCATGAGAAGTACTTAAACATGAGCAACATTAACTCTATAATAGTGTTAGTTAGGCCTTATATTCATTTTTAGTGCATGATCTAGAGACCATATAATATTTTTTAGGACCATTAGATCAAGTACTTCTTAAGAAAAATTGCATACCCACTCGTGCTTCTTTGGTCATCAAAATTATCTACTCAAACAATATATGAAAATACTTAAAGGTTTGGGTTATTGCTGATGTGATTCAAGTGCCATCATTGATGGTGCCTTTGAGGTATCTCAGGACTCTTTTACAAGCCTACAAGTGGGAAATAGTTTATTGATGAAGAAATTGGCTAAATATGTCAACAGTGAAAGAGATTTCAGGTCTTGTTAGCGTGAGGTATTGAAGAGCTCTAATCGTGTTGTTGTAGAGTGTTTTGTCAGACATATGTACCTTATTATGTAGAGATGCATTAAGAGATTCACTGAAAGGGCTATAACATGGTTTTGCAGTATCCATCTTTGTCTTTTTTGTATACACTGGTATCTTTGGATTGAGAGAGGTGTAGGTCCTTATAAGATTTGATTACTTCAATGCCTAAGAAGTAGCGCGAAGGTCCAAGATCTTTGAGAGCAAAGCATTGATATAGCTTCTCAATAAAGTGATTGATCATTACAATGTGGTTTCTAGTTCTCAAGTTGTCATCAACATAGATAAGCTTGTAGATCAGAAGAGAGCCATATTTTAGAGTTTGCCTCAGTTGACATTTGTGAAACCTCATTACAATAGAGTTTGTCTCAGTCTGTCAAATCATGCTTAAGAGGTTTATTTGAGAGCATTAAGGGTTCTATGAGTTTTCACATATGAGTAGGTAAAAGATTGATCAATGAACCCCCTCAAGTTGTTGTACATAAATAGACTCTTCTAGAACACTATTGAGGAATGTATTATTAAGATCAAGTTGTTGAATTGCCCAACCATATGTGAGAGCAAGATTGAGTATGATTTTGATGGTATTATGCTTGAAAACAGGGATACAAGTCTCATGGAAATAAATGTCAGTAGTTTATACTAACAACTAGTCAAGCCTTTATTCTTTGAACAGTGCCATTGACGTGGAGTTTAACTTTGTATATCCATTTTTTTCCAATCAAATTCATGGAGGGAGAAACGGGAACCAAGTCTTGTCTATTATTCTTCATGAGGTAGTATATTATTCTTATTGTTTTAGACCAGTTAGCGTCTCAAAGTGCTTGTTTAACAATCATTAGTGCATCAGGGATGGAGAGATGTGGTAAAGGATATTTTGGTAATTTTAAGGTGTTTGAGAGGACATGATTAGGAACAAGATTAGAGCTGGTAGTAGAGGATGGATGGGAAGTGGTTATAGAGATAGACAAGGCATGAGAAATGCCATCAGTATTAATAATTGGAATTTCCTCAGAGATAGGAGGAGAAGAATTTACATCTGAAGATGCTTGAAAGATAGGCACTTACTGAGAGAAACCTGATAAAAGGTTGAAAGGCAATCTGGCTGCATAAGGAAAATGTATAAATAATGAATAGGATGCATGGATTGCAGTCATATTTAAGAGTAAAAGTGTTGGAGAATGCATGACGAGATGAGAAATGAAGCTCAAGTTCATTGAAGGTCACATGTCTAGATATATATACTCTATTATATGGATGAAGGCATTTGTACCATTTGGGCATGGGAGAGTACCCTAAGAACACACACAAAGTTATCCTAAATTAAAGTTTGTAGGAGTTGTCTGATCTGAGATAAGGGTAACAAGATCACCCAAGCACTCTAAGGGATGTATAGTCTAGAGATTGATTGTAGAGACCTCATAAGGTGATATAGGGATATGTGTGGGGCTAGGTAAATAGTTTATAAGATAAACTGAGCAAAGACATGCATCCCACCAAAATTTGTAAGGCAAAGTGGCTTAAGAAATGTGAGTAAGGCTAGTTCTAATGATTTGTCTGTGTTTTCTTCAGTTGTGCCATTTTGTTAGTGGGTGTAGACAAAGGTGCCTTGGAAGATGCCTTGGATTATAGATATGGTTTCAAAGGCATGTAATCCCCACCCTAGTCCGCTTGAAAAACTTTTATGTGTACATCTTGAACTGTTTTATGCTTAACTTTTGAAAGAGAATGAATGTGTTCGGGGCATCATATTTTAATTTTAAAAGGTGTATCAAAGTGAACTTGCTAGATGCATATTTAAAATGAATGTAACATTTAAACCCTTCTCTCGAGGTGGTCGTGGAGGCCCAAATGTGGGGGAGGGGTGTCCAAGTCTCATGCATCATTATTTTGCATAAAAATACTAGACTGGTTGATATAGGTAAAATAAAATTCACTTGCATACACTGATGATGTAACATGATTACAACAGGAAAAACTAGATCTATCACTAATGTATATCATGTTATTTATGGACCTAGTGACCTGTGGAAAGTAAGATGCCAAGGTGCAAGCTAGGACATCAAACTCTATCACTAAGTAGCCCAAAATGGTAGAACCCCAAGTTAAGTATCCGTTGAAGTAGAACCTTTCCTGTATGGTTCACCTTCACAAGACAGAAAGAATCACGAAATTCAACCCACGCATAATTATCTTTGGTTAGATTAGAGACATTGACTAAATTTTTTGTGACATCA
Organism: Datisca glomerata; assembly: GCA_003255025.1. Classification (NCBI taxonomy): domain Eukaryota; kingdom Viridiplantae; phylum Streptophyta; class Magnoliopsida; order Cucurbitales; family Datiscaceae; genus Datisca; species Datisca glomerata. The sequence goes on along the minus strand of QANY01013389.1, from coordinate 615,733 downwards.
GTTTAAAAGGAGGATCGTTAGTAAGTAAAGTAGATCAATCAATTTGGGTTCTAGGGAGAAGGTCATCATTACGAACAACCAGCTTTTCATATCCATTGAATTAAGAAACAATGCTCATATTGACAATGCAATGTATGCAATAATATATTGTTGGCTCCACTATCAACATACCATGAGAAGTCTGTAATTGAAATATCATACATTTAGGGTCCGTTCAATTTGAGATTTCAAAGATTACCCACAATCATGTGATTAGTGGGAATGTAATTAGTCAGAATTATATTGATAAGAATATATGATTATTATGTTTGGTAACGTATTGGTAATAGATTAATGAAAATATAAATTAATGCGTTTGGTTTGTAAAATTTTTTTAATGGTATGATGAATTTGTTTGTGTGTGTATGTATGTGTGTGTATATATATATATGGAATTATAGTTTTCTATTTTTTTCCTTCAAATATTCAATATCTAATTATTTTTAGTTAAATAATATTTTGAATATTAGTGAAAACTTAATACTCACAAAAAGTTAGATTAGAAAAATTTAAATGTAGAAGTTAAACGGGAGTTACGGAAAAATTTAACATTCACCAAAAATACAAATTAATATAATCGAGTTATAAAAAAGTAAAAATAAATCATATTTAAGAAATGACATTAAATTGTAGGTTTAAGAACCCATTTTACATTTTGAATCATGAGAATCCAATAATTTTAAAAAAATCTCACAAAAATTCGGTTGAAAAAGACTCATCATCTCTTTTGGCAAAAAATACCTAGTGCTCATTGGTACCTCCCATCCTGAGGAACTATAGGATCTCTCGGAGAGGGGGAGTTTGATCCCTACAGGCATCAAATGCCCTCTCAAATGTCTTCAAACAAATATAGGAATAATAAATATTACCATTCATCTTTCATTCCCTCCCCAACTTATTAAAAAACAAATGGTCCCTTTGTGAGGGAATTAGAGCTTCATATCTAACTCGTTTACGTGCTATGAACGAGTTTTGCAAAATTAAGATACTTATTTAAACTTTGTGAGGGAAAACCTCTAATAAATTATGAATAAATAAGAAATATCATATGATAGCTTTAATTCGAGAAATAAATTTCACCTACCATAACATGAAAATAATTACGTTAGAGTACAAATTGTTCAAGTTTAAGAAATTCACAAAGAGAAAACCAAAAGGTTGTGTTCATAAAATTGGTACAGAAGATTCAATTTTGAGATAGTAGGATTTTGTGAGAAATTTCTAATTTGTATTTTGTTCATTTTCGTTTATTTTGAGGAGAACCAAGAAAATCAGAAGTATTTATGGTGTATGTTTTTCTAAAATTTATTGAATAATATTATTAAGATAAATTGTTTTAGGAGAATATGAAGAGGAAAGGTCAGTCATAGTTGACCCACTAACACATTATTAAAAGTATCCACTTCAATGTGGTTTGAACTTAATCAATTGAAATGGAAACGTTGCAGGCCTCAAAAGATTCCGATGAAAGAAAAAAATGCACAAGCTTCTTTTCTTTGGGTTTTTGTTAGAAATGTAAATCTTGGCTTCAAAAATTTTATCAGAATATTTTTTTAGCTATATCAAAATGAAGATATTATATCAAACAAAATGTAGTTTTCGGCTAAAAAAATTATAGTATAAGATGAGAAATAAAAGTTTTAACTAATTCTATCATTTTAAGGCTAAAAGTGTTTCCACCAAAAAGTATTTATTTTACACGTTTCAAATCTTTTTTTAAAGGATAATTAAACTAATACTATATTTGCTTTGTTATTAAATTATGAAATCAATTAATAATATAAATTCAGAATGAGTTAGCAAATTTGTTAATAAAATTTGCGTAGTTCTTTTGTTTGACGATTCAAGAATTGGTAAGAAAAATTAGAAGGTTTTAATTTCACGCGTCGAAATGTATTATCCCTTATCCATATAGATGATTGTTTCTCAAATTTTTTAAGGTCTAAAAATATCCACTATGATGAATCCTTCATCTTTGAGTTAAGATGGGTGATGATTTTAATCATTTATTTTCCATTATATGGACGTAATTGTATTTTGATACTTTGAATACAAGATGAAATATTTAGCAAATGGCAATTTATTAATTTGGATAGAATTTACAAATATGCATGGTACTAATCATGACCACCTATTAATGATTTATGTGTTTAAAACACTGCCCATTTGAATACAACCATGTGTAAATTTGTGAAAATAATAAGCAAGAACATATTTTTGGAACTTAAAATTTTCTCAATAACTAAACTCTTTTAAGATATTGTAGATTATACACATAGATGTACCATCATTTAAATATCACCCAAACTCATATGTGCATTTTATTTATCATTCTCTTTTATAATTTCTTTTTATAAATAAAAAAATTGAATAAAATGAATTTATTGTAAATAAAATTAGGACACCATAATTATCATGGTTGTTAAATTCTTGATCCGGATCATAGAATTTATGATTTTGTAATCATGTCTAACCTACACGATCCGATTCATAAGTAGAATTTTAAATTGGGAGAATCTTACGATCTCATTATATATTTTGTCTTGAATTGGTAGAATCTTACGATCCTATTACGATCTTACGATTCTACTAACCATAACTTTATAAGGTATTCATAAGAAAATAATATAAAGTTCATATAATTTGTTCAATTTTAAGTTATTATTTATTTATTTAAATTACACTTAATAAAATAGTAAATTTACCGTTGATTAATTAATTATATTAAAAAATTAATATGTAGTTTGGAAAATTATTTTTTTCATAATATTTCTAGTATATAGTAGGATCTTTCGATTTACGATTTGATCCTACGATCCGATTCATGAGACTTGTCTAGGATCTTAGGTAGGATCACGATTCTGACAACTTTGATAATTATAATTTTTATAAGTCTTGTTTACTTATCGAAATTTCTCCAATTAAGTTAGTTATATGTTAGAATAACAAATATGCGCACTCTAAGATACGTTATATATTTTGATATTTTTAATATATTATTTCTTTATTTTTATGTCACAAATAAATTGAATATTTTTAATTGATTGAATTTTCTAAAGATGTTTCTTAACACTATTACAATTTCACTTTTTTACTACGCCTGTGAAAAATAAATGACAGGAAAAGTATTAATCTTCGTTATATGATTACTTTGTTTTAGTCCTCATGCTAACTTACAAAATTTAAATTAGGAAGAACAAAAAAGTGAAAGTGTCCTTATGATATACACCATCATGAGAAATAAAAAAATAATATACCATAATAGTGTACCTCTATAGACTAAAACGGTACCTTATCTCTAATATTTTAAATATATTATTTATTTAATTTTTATATGACAAATGTAAAAAATAATATTTTATTATTCTTTGGTTGATTGAATTTTTCTATTATATTTTTTTTTTGACAAAAATGAACTAATTTATAAGAAAGATGGAAATTTAACTAATTTAATGCAAGGAAGTTAGCTTCGAAGGTATATAGAAATTGTAAAATAAAGAGTGAAAATATCATTAAAAAATAATTCAATTCTCATTCAACTTTTCATATATCAAAGATGATTTCTATGTGACAAATAGAGTAAACATATTTTTTTAACTGATTGAGTTTTCATCTTTACATGGGCCAAATGTATACAGTGTTCTATCACATACTAAATTAATATCTACTTAATAAATAGTATACAAATAAACTCTCGGAATTTTTTCAATCAAAATTTGAGTAATTTATATTTTCCAAACACTAAAAACAAAACAAGGTTTTTTCACATGGTCATTTGATTGTTGAAGTCCAAATCATTTACGTATCTAAAATAATGTTGTACACATCAAATATTGTGTTAGTTTTCTTCCTCACAACATACATTTCAGTTTACATATTTTCTTTTTTGTTTCAATAAATTGAAGTTCCATTGACTCTGAATCATGATTTATTTGAATCACACATGTGTCTAATATTAACCCCATAACATGAATCACACATGTGTCTAATATTAACCCCATAATATCAAATCAACGCCTCAGTCAATTGAGCTGAAATCAATTTCATTCATTTGATGTTTACGCTATTAATTATTATATTTTTACACTTCCCACCACATAAACATATGCATAATAATTGTTTTCCTTCAGAGTTTAGAGGGCCATATCACCCGGCTCCTTAATAGCTCAGTCTCTAAGTTTTTGGTATATAATATAATTAAATTGATTAAGTAACTGCAAGTTATTTAATTTTCATGAAATTGTATACACACCAAACTTAATAATTTTAAATTATCATCTATTATTCTATAGATTATGATACATAATTAAATAAAATCATATTTTTTTATCAATTTAAATATCATATATCATTTTCTCATCAATTTAATCATTATTTATTTTAGATCGATAAATTAGACAGTGGCTTAGTTGTTAACAACTTCATTGTGTCAATGGGCCGGGCCGGCAAGGTATGGAAATAGGTCCCACTGAAGTTTGACCCTCTTTCATTTGCTTCTTCTACTATCTCCTTCGTCACTTGCAGCACCAGATCCTTAAGAGTGATTTATTGGCTCCTCCGCTGCTGAGGCCGTGTAACTTCCATATTCAAGTGAGAATTCATGCTTCCATTATTCGATTTTGTATTCTGGATCTAAATGTTAACAACCAGTTTTCAAAATATTGATTAGGGTTTGTGGTTTGTGTTTTAATTCTTATTGTTGCCTCTTTTTCCCTTTTTCCTCGAAAAATCTGTTTCATACGATATTGTTATGCTGATGATGCTGCTCGATTTCTTTATTGACCTAAATAGATCTTGCTAATTCAGGGCTTGTCTAATTCTGAAATTTCTTGGTTTCCATATTTTCTGTTCGGTGTTTAGTTTTCATGCATTTGCCTCTAACATTTGATATTATTTTTGCTTCGAGGAGACTGATTTTGCAAATTGTCGAACTTTATAAGCTCTTTCATATTGGAGTGTGAATCTCAATTGTCCATTCATCTTATTCTGGTGTTGCTTCTGTCATGGCAAATTGTGGCATTCTGTGCTATATAGTTCTAAATCCTACGTATGCTCGTATATTTGGTCTTAGTCTTAGGTCTTCAATTAACAATCAGGCTGATAAATTTTATATTGTAATTCTGCGAGCTGACTATCGTAGAAGGAGGTTTTGTGTTTCCATAGTGTACACCTTTTAAACCCGAAAAAAGTAGATTGACTGCTACTAGTGTTGCTTCTGTAAATTAGTGTTTATCTCAACGGTTCATATGCACAAATCCAAATTGGTGAACTGTTTAGATGGCTGACTAACTTCACCAAAGTAGTCTTAAGTTGTTTGTAATACCAAGGGCCTTTGAAGACTCCAAATAGTCATAGACTCGCACTTGTTAGATTCTCCTTGCCTGAACGCTATTGCTCAAGTGCTATTTTTGCTATTGCCCTTGATTTCCCAATCCATAGGGGGAGAAATAGAGAAATAAAATTCACTTGGATGATTAACGTAGCTTTGTACCTGGAAGCCACTTTGTGCTAGTCTATAGTATGAGCAACGCTAATCTGTGACTAAGTTGGGCATATATGTGAATCCAGGATTATTTGTATCTAATTTGATTTCAGTGCTTCCTTGAAACAAATTCTTTTTTTGGCATATCAAAATCAGTTAATTAAAATTTTATGATTTCTATGTTTATTGATACTTGTTTTTGGGATGTGCATTGCATGCGAATGTAAAATTTTATAAATATTATTACTACATGTAAACTTATTTTGTTTAATATATGCATTTTTGTTGTGAGATTAATTTAAAATAGAAATGTAGATGAGTAGTTATAGATATAGAGTTTTTAGATTCTTTATGCTTAATTAAGTTTTCTTTTTTTACTTTTATTTTTAATTCTCATTAGATAAATATACAATAAAGATAAGAGTAAATAAATATTAACAAAAGAAATGTTGAATCATTTGAGATTTAGTTTTTGCTTATAATTTGTCTTTCAAGATTTTAGATTAATAAATAAGAGAAAATATCTTCAAAGATAATTTAAGCAAAATAGTTTAAAAAAACTTTTCATATAAATAATTGGGATAATAAATACAAAGTAGTTAAAAAAATTCTTATGAATAGTTGAAAGAATAAATACATTGAAATGATAGTGTAGGAAATTTAAAAAATAATTAGGAATAATATTATCTAAAATATTTCTCTAACTTCTACATTTATATATATAGTATAGATATATAAGATATAAGATGATTTGGATATGGGTTTTGCGCAAAATTAAAAAAAAAAATATGCCATTAAGATAAAACGTTATCAACTCTAGGAGCTTTTAAGAGGCAAAGACTATTGGAGATTTACTTTGGAGTGAGATGTTTCCAAAATTTCTTAATTGGTATGTGATTGTGAAGGCATTGACTATTTATAGGAAACCTCTTTAATATATGGTTATGAAAATTGAAACCACACGGTGAAAAATGAGATGCTAAAAAGTTCTTCCCTCCTTACACACAATATTCAAGTGGAAGGTTGGTTCTAGAATGCCCTAACCTCATAATTAAAACATAATATCTATATATTTTTTCAGAGAATGTTATAAACAATTCTCATATACAAATTTAAATACCGTTTCTAAATTATTTTGACAACCTCTAGGAGGATCATGATTTTTGTAACATTATTATAATTTGTAAATTATTCTAGATATTTATTCTAGATAATTCCGTTTCTAAATTATTCTAGATATTTACTTTTATAATTTGTAACATTATTATAATTTTAGAGTGAAACATTATATAATTTATATTTTACTCTCTCTATAAAAAATCAACTAGACGTCTCTAGCCCTTATGTCACTTTGCCTACCTGCTATTGACCATCTTTATCATGTCTCTTCATCTAGACGTTGTCTTTCACATGCTTCTAGTCATAACCGTTTGTAAACAAAGTCTACTCAAATATCATGCAATGTCCTTTGCACTAATGATAAGTTTATTAAATAAACTTATATTTAACAATTGTAAATGAACATGAATAATTTCACATGATACGTTGCAAGATTTAGATCGAAAACTCTATCGAAGAAAAGATAGAGCGAGAATCGACCAATCAGACGAAAGTAAAATGATTGTTGATGTGGCAATCCAAAGAGTAGTTAATCAAGACCATTGGATTGATCAGACGGTCTGGATTTACTTGGTTGTTATTGTTGATAAACTAGATCTCAAAAAATATTCTGTTGATCCTATTTTTAGATAGAATTAGATAAGTTGTATTAGATTTTATGTAACCGATTGAAGACATATAAATAGAGGCAAGATGCAACTCCAAAAGGGAGACAACAACACTAAACACTCATTAGCCTTATAAACTCTTTATCTATAGTGACATACTATCAAAATCTCTTCGTGGTTTTTTTTTTCCTTTAAGGATTTTTCACGTAAATCATGATGTCATTATTTTCTCTCTCTAAATTATTCTCTTAATTTTTATATTATGATGTAAAAAATTCACGACCGATTCTCAAATATGGTGGATTTTTTTCATTTACATTTGGTGCTTCCATTGAGAGCGAGAGAAAAACTCAAGAAATTTTTTTCAAAACGCTCAAAACTAAATCAAACACCCCACCTCTCAACAACTGAAGCGGAAGTGGAAACGAAAGAAATAGTGGAAATGGAAGTCGAACTGGAAGATGAAACGGAAAAGCCAGCAATACAGAAACTCAAAACAGAAGCAAAAACAAAAATGACTACAAAACCAAAAATGGAAGCGAAGAGCGGGGCAGCATCGTCACCATGGAAACGTCACTACCGAGGAAGCTTCAAGTAAGAAAAAAAACAGAGCGGATATTAAAAGTTTAGCTCAAGCACAGATCAAAAAAGTTGAGAGAGGTCAGTTCAAAAGAGTACAGAGAGCACATATCAGAAAAGCTTAGAAAGTTCAGAAAAACTCAGAAAGCTCAGATAAAAAAAGATGAGAAGAGCTCAGAAAGCTTAGATCATAAGAGCTCAAAAGGCGCATATCAGAAGAGTTCAGAAGGCTCAGATCAGAAATCTTATAAAATAAAAAAGGCTTCGGAATAGAGAAGTTAAAGTTAGAGCTTCAGAAAAGTTGAAGTCAGAAATTCAGAACAGAAAAGTTGAAGTTAGAAATTCAGAACAGAGAAACTTCAGCACTTCAGAAAAGAAAAAGAATTTCAGAAGAGAAATTATAAGCAATGGCTTTTTAAATCTCAAAGGTATAGGTGAAATTTTAGAAAAGAAAAAATTGATAAGAAAAAAGTTTCAAAGCAGAAATTCTAGAGAAAAGAAGAGCAAAAAAAATCATGTTCACATCAGTCAAGAAAGCTGCAACTTCTGAATGGGAAATGTCAAGAACGGGAACTGTTGCAACGGGAACGAGAAACGTTGAGAACGGGTAAAGTTGTGGCAACGGGTATGGGAAACGTTGCGACGGGTTGAGTTGTGGCAACGACAACGGAAACTTTGTGGCAACGGGAATGAAAACGGCAATGGGTACGATACTAGAAACGAGAGCGTAATGAAAGCCGAAACGGAAGCGGCTTGGCAATGAAACTAGAAGTGAAAAATAAAAGTAAGGGATGAACAAACAACATAAATGGAAAATAGAAGCCCCAGAATGAAAGTTCTAAAAGTGTAAATCTCGTAAATCGAAACCAAGAATGAAGGGGCAGCATGAAGGGAGAGTGAAAAAAATGACGGACAAGGAGCAGGCAACGATATTTAGAACTTGCAAACGACATTTACAAAAACACATTGAACTCTAAGCTAAGTATTCACTTTTTGTTTACTTTGCTTCTCTTAAATATGTCATTTTATCCATTAAAAATGTGAATTTATTATTTGATGCATAATCTAAAAAATTTAAATGCATATGATCATGCGTAACATGTGTTAGCGTAAATCACATTTATAATGCTTGGATCGGCTAGTACACTCATATTGATAGTTCAACCAAATAAACATTAGCATGATATTATCTTCTAATCGAGCATCATGAGAATAATTTATTATGACATGTCTAAATTGATTTGAGTTATTAAACATTATCAAACCGAAATATCTTTTTTTGAGATCATGCATCTAACTCGAGACACTAAAAATAGCGTATTTAACTTGGCCAACTTAACACTCGATGATCTTACCAGAATGATCTTTGACGCGGAAATTATTACATATCAAATTAGATTTGGTGTTTAAACTGAAGAGAACGGAAGAGAACTATACTGCAAATCATACATCGCTTTGAAAGATACGAAAATTAGCTTCTTGAGAAATTTGCGGAACTCAATTTGGAACTTCAAGGTAAAAGTTATGGTAGTTTTCATACAAGCTGTTCAGAAATGAAGATTACGCAGAATAGTAAATTTCAGAAATTATACTGTATAAATTGAGAGCTAACCACATGGAGAATCATATATTATTATGAAGATAAAGAAGCCTGCTTTCTGCAAAATTTTATGAAATTGATTTTAGAGCTCACAATAAAAAGCTATGATGATTTTCTTGAAGGCTGTTTGAGAAAACAGAATATACAGAATGTTCAACTTCAGAAATTAAACTGAAATTAGTAGGAGTCAACTACACAGAAAATCTTATATCAACGGAAATATACGGAAATCTACCTCATGAAGAATTTTACGGAAATCAATTTGAAGCTCTCGATCAAAAACTATGGTAATTTTTGTTAGTGTCGTTCAGGAAAGTAAACCTATAAACGCTTTCCAAGTTTAATTTTTAGACTGTATTAATTTATATATTATTACATAGCAAATAGTATATCATTAGAAATATATAGATGTCTACTTCTTAAAGAATTTTACAGGACTCAATTCGAAGCTCCCGAGAAAAAATTATAATATCTTTCATGAAGGTCATTGAGAAAAATAGATTATGCAGAACGATAAATTCAAAAATTCTATTCTATTGAATGGGAGCCAAGTACATGACGAATATTATATCAATGGAAATATACATAAGTCTACTTATTGGAGAATTTCATGGAATTCAATTCAGAGCTCTCAATTAAACTTATGGCATCTTTGGGATGTGCAATTCATAAGTCACACTCTCAGAAAAACTAAGGGCGTAAGTCATTGGGAGGGGCAATTTATAAGTTCTACTCTCAGAAGGAAGTCAAAATGGGGACATGATTCCACTGAAGGAGCCTAAGTCATTGAGAGTGTCTATGTACGCCGTTCTCAGAAGAAAATCAAGACATGACCATGGTTCTTTATTTGAACCTAAGTCCTTGGAAGTAGACGGTTTGTGGACACTCTTCCAGAATGCATAAATGTAAACGAGAACACGGTTCTTTATTTGAACCTAAGTCCTCATCTTAAAAAAAAATGACAACACATAAGTCATACTCTCAAAAGGAACTGAAATACAAGTCGCGATGGACAAAGGATGAGAACAGAACAACGAGAATGGACAAACTAAAAAAAAGTAAAAACCTTCAGCTCATTAAAGAAACGTTGAGAAAAGAAGAGCGGGAGAACAAAAAAGAAAATGTGTTCAGAATGGGAAAGTTTGAAGATCGGAAAAGGAAACATCTTCAGAACGGGGAAGTTTGGAGAACAGAAAAAGAAATATCTTCAGAACAGAAAAAGAAATGTCTTTAGAACAAGAAAGTCTGGAGGATGAAAGAGGAAAAAAAATATTCAGAACAAAAAAGAAAAGAGTTGAGGAAAGAACTTCAGAAAAGAGTTGAGGAAAGAATTTCAAGAAAGAAAAGAAGTTGAGGAAAGAACTTAAGAGCAGAAAAGAAAAGTAGTTGAGGAAAGAACTTCAAAGTTGAGAAAAGAAAGGTTGAGCTGAGTAAAAAAAAGTCGAGAAAAGAAAAGCTCAGTAAAGATAAAGCCAATAAAGAAAAGTCAAGGAAGGCTGCAGCTTCAACGTTTTAGAACGGGAAGGCCAGGAAGAAATGAAAAAGAAGCGGAAGAAAAGAAAGGAAATATGAAAAACTCTATCGATGAACCGGTAGTAAATCAAAACGAGGTCATGGTTCCACAGAAGGAGCTCAAGTCCTTGGGAGTGTCTACGGACGCCGTCTTAGAAGGAAATAAAAATGACGCAATGGTTCTTTATTTGAACCTAAGTCATCCTCTCAAAAGAAAATGAGCAGTTTATAAGTCTCTCTCAAAGTAAAAATGGGGTCATGGTTCTTTATTTGAACCCAAGTCCTCCTCTCAAAAGAAAATAACAAAATAAAAATGAGGTCATAGTTCTTTATTTGAACCTAAATCCTCATCTCAAAAGAAAATAGGCTGTTTATAAGTCCCTCTCAAAATAAAAATGAGGTCACAGTTTTTTATTTGAACCTAAGTCCTCCTTTCAAAAGAAAATAGGCAGTTCGTAAGTCCCTCTCAAAATAAAAATGAGGTCATGGTTCTTTATTTGAACCTAAGTCCTACTCTCAAAAGAAAATAGGCAGTTCATAAGTTCTTCTCAAAATAAAAATGAGGCTATGGTTCTTTATTTTGAACATAAGTCATCCTCTCAAAAGAAAATGGGCAGTTTGTAAGTCCCTCTCAAAGTAAAAACGGGGTCATGAACTTTTATTTGAACGTAAGTCCTCCTCTAAAAAAATGGGCAGTTCGTAATTCCTTCTCTCAGAATGAAGACGGGGATATGGTTCTTTATTTGAACCTAAGTTCTCATCTCAAAAGAAAACAGGCAATTTGTAAGTCATTCTTAAAGCCGAAACGGGGCCATGACTTTTTATTTAAACCTAAGTTATTCTCTCAAAAGAAAACGATTGTTCGTAATTCATTATCTCAAAACAAAGACGCGGCCATGGTTCTTTATTCGAACTTAAGTCCTTGAAAAAGTAATATAACAAAAAGAGAGTTCAATAGAAGAAAAATTGCACAAACAGAGTATTTACATTGATTGAAGCTAAAGTACAAAGGAAAAATACAAAACAAGAGAAGGAAAAAGAAAAACAAGGAAACGGGAGAAATTCAATCAATGTAAGTGGGACATCAAACTCAAACTCCTGCAATAAAATTATGAAATGGTACACTCATTCCTTACTCATTTCAATAAATTATTATATTATTGTTCTTGTACAACATTCTTGTCATAGATATTAATGTATGAGAGAAGGAAAAGAAAAATGAAAAAACAAGAAAACTCTATCAATGAGCTTATAGCAAAAGGAAACTGGAGGAACTCCACAATCAGTGGTTCTTCTCAAAAGAAGACTAGAAGTCATCTTCAAACAAACCAATCCTTGTGAACGGAAAAAAGTGATAACAGAAAAATACTACAAATAAAGGAAAAAGAAAATTTGCTATGTCTGGAAGAAAGGAAAAATTACAAAAGGATACAAGAGAATATGGTTGCATCAGTGGCAACATCTTCAACAGAATGGTTGGCAGCTGCATCTAAGTTAACAACGACATGTTAAATAGCTGCTTTCGAAGAATTTGTTTTACGTGTTCTGACAAAAAGGTAAATAACGACTATTAAACCTGGGCACAAGGATGGGAAGCGACGAAAGAAATGGTTGGGGAGAGTCAAAATCTCATAACAAAATTTGAAGCGTCGAAGCAAACCACCTAGTGAGAATGAAACCAAGCTCCAGATCAGATCTTGTAGCGAAAACAGAATTCAAATCTCCAGACCAGACCCCCTAGCGAGAACGGAATCGAGCTCCAGACCAGACCCCTAGTGCAAACAGAATTGGGGTGCCAGATCAGACATTTTAGGGAAGATGAAAATCAAGTGCCAGATCAAACCTCTTAGCGAAGATGGAAATCGAGCACCAAATCAGATTTTTATCGGGGGCAAAGACCGAAGCGCCAGATCAAACTTTTAACGAAAATGAAAATTAGAGAGCCAAGTCATATTTTTAGCGAGAACGAGAATTAAAAATGTGGGAACATACCATTATGAGAACATGAGAATGAAATAAAGCACACGCAACCCTCAAACGCACATCAGTCAGTAAAGCAACTCTCTATAATTGTTGATAACTTTTACAGATCATTATTATTGCAGGTCCCAATGAATCTAATGTAAATGATTAAGGAATCAAATCATTACACTTGAATGAAGAAAGACTTCATCAAGTGTAACGGGGGCAAATGAAGAATAATTTCACATGACACGTGACAAGATCTAGATCGAAGACTTCATCAAAGAGAAGATAGAGCGGGAACAGACCAATCAGCTGAAAGTATATGGATTGCTGATGTGATTATCTGAAGAGAAGTTAATCAAGATTATTGGATTGATCAGACGGTCTGGATTCACTTGGTTATTATTGTTGATAAACTAGATCTTAGGAAATATTCAGTTGATCATATTTTCATATAGAATTAGATAAACTGTATCAGATTGTATGTAACCGATTGAAGGCCTATAAATAAAGGCAAGATGCAACTCCAAAAGAGGGACAACAACTCTCAACACTCATTAACCTTGTAAACCATTTCTCCATAATGAAATACTATCAAAATCTCCCCGTGATTTTTCTTCCATTTAAGAGTTTTTCATGTAAATCATGGTGTCATTATTCTCTCTCTCTAAATTATTCTCTTGATTTTCATATTATGATATAAGAAATTTACGACCGATTTTCAAAGACGGTGAATTTTTTTCATTTACAGTTAGATTTTATGATTATGATTAATTAGATAGTGAGTATATAATTATTTGAGTAAAAGTACACTATATGCAAAAAGTCATAAAACATTAGTGCTATCTACAAATTGATTTGTAATAAAAATATTAGAATATTTACTAAGATATTACATAGACTTTTATCAACTATTAAATTATATTATGTAGTCAAGTTATTTAATTACTATAGTGTTTTAAAATATTTATGAAAATGAAGATATTTAGATAACTTTTATATTGAATTATAAAAATTATATTATATATTTATTATTTTATCTAGCATAATATTGCTAAAAAACTCCATTTTACAGAAATAAAAAATTTAGTTTGACGTATAGTACCAATTAATAAATATATTTAATGACCATTAAAGAATGTATGCAAAAGAAAAGGAAGCGTCTGTGTGCTCTCTTCCTCTTCCTAATGATAACTGAATTAAATACTAAGCAACTTAGCAACCATAAGATATCAATCCGATACATATTAAATTCTCTAATGAAGTAACAATTATCTCTTTTTTCTTTTGTATTAATGTGATTGAAAGCTTCTAAAAAGTTTTTTGGTTTTGATTTTCTTCTTCTTTTCATGCCGATTCTTTTATTTTACCTTTGTTACTTCTTTACATATGAGATTTTTGACCTTTTAAACTTCTATTCTTATTCTTGCTGATAATGGACATTTTTAACTGGTTTACTATCTGACATGCATAGTATTTTAACTTCTAACTCATTTTCTTCCTCGACTCTGTTAGTCTTTTTATTTTCTTCAATTCTTTTTTCTTTGTTTGATTGAATGTTTATCATTCAGTACCTTTTTTGTTATGTTTGTGTCAATATTCTTCATCTCCTTTATTTTATTTTATTAACATTTTAAATGTGATTATGGCTTCAAATGAGATATGACGAAAAAATTCTATTGCGACAAACTCATCGGGTAAAGAGATACATGAAATGCAATAGAAGACTTGGAGAATTGAACTTCCATATATTGCAAGAAAAGTAGATTAATTGCTGTTTTATTAAGGTTTTGCTTGCATAGAGTTTGTTCTATCATTGTGAATTTGCATAGAGTTTGTTCTATCATTGTGAATTTGAGGTTGATAATTCTACTCTAATTGCTTGCTTTACAACGATAATTTTTTGAGACTTAGTAGATGTAAGAAGATCACATGCCTATATATATGAACTAATTACATTGATTTGATCTCCTCAAGTATGACAAATTCACACTTTAAGAGAAGGAATTGATTGCAAGTTTTATGGAACAATAAGTAATAGGTCACTTGGGTATTCATACTAATTTAAGTTTTGGTTATTGCATTAGTCTTCATTTCATATCACTATACTTCTTACACGTGGTATATCTTATAAGAAGTTAAAGATTAGTATTGTAGTTTAAAATGAGCAATAATTAATTTCTTACTATTTTTTTCGAAGTTGATAAAATTTTAAAAATAACTTCAAACCAAATTTGCGGGCGGAATATCGTTAGATTTGAAAATTTGACATTCTCATTCTTTGCATGTTAATGTTCAATATTCTTTTCAAGACTTTATCCAAGTAGTCATATAGTTGGTTTTTATTTCCTACTCTAGGGTTTCAATCCCGTATATACAACTTTTTTTTTCATTTTCATGAATAACAATTTTGTGTGGATTTTCTTATAAAAATATAGTTTAAACTATAATTTATTTCTCTAAAAGATACCTATTGTAGAAAAGTCTTTCTAAGTGCATCTATATTAGATCAATAAATATAAGATAAAAGTACACTGACACCTACTCTAGTTTCAGAATAAATATATAAGTTCAAAATATTATAAATATGTAATTTTTAAATGAAATGATCAAAATGATCTTAAATTTTGACCCGACCCAAACCAGACTTGAATTCCTCTTTACCTGAGACCCTTGCCCCTCAAACCCGCGAATCCTCATTCTTCCCCTTTCAAACCCGCGACCCTATCTTCCTCTTTACCCGAGACCTTTTCCCTTCAAATATGTTATTTTTCATTATTTCTTCTTTTTCTCGAAGAAAGAAGAAAGAATCAATTGAGCAGAATTGTAAAACTGGTAGAGCAAAATAGGTAAATCTAGCGAAGCAGATAGGCTCATAGGGCATAAGAGGTTTACAATATCCGAATAGAAGAACAAAATTGGTGAAAATTCGTGAAAATTCTCTCGCGAATTGAGGGAAAATTTCTTCAAGCAACGGACTTTCATAGTGCATGTTTCTGTTCGGCCTGTGAGTCTCTCTGCTTCGCCGGTGGTGCTTGGAGTGATGCTTGGAGTGTGGTGGAAGGGGCCTGTGAGTCTCACTTCTTCGGGACTTCTTTGGGTTATATCACTTTGATATAACCAGTAACCCATTATTAGTATAAGGGTTAAGTAAGGGCATTTTTGGTATTAACAAAAAATGAAACACCGTTAAAAAAATATTTAATATTTTGAGGTTTTTTTTTTCATAAAAATGAAATGTCAAGTGAGATTTGTATCTTTTCTAAAATTAGAAGGAGTATTCGTGTATTTTTCTCTAAATATTAATATTTTAAGATACTCAAATTCAATTTCTATAAGAAATTCTAAATTGCAAGTAATTTACAGGGTTTGAAAATTTTATATTATTTGATAGCTAATTTATTCATTTTCTTAATTTTAACATTCTACAATGCAATAACAAAACGAGCAAATTAATAAACATAAAACTAAAAAGCCCAATAATTTATGACCATATATAACTTAAAACAACCTAGAAAAACAAATCCAAATAAAAACATAACAGTCACACCCCTAAAAAAACTCTAACTGATTCTCTTTTACTCTCTTAGCTACTCTCTCAATCCCACAACCTCTCAACTAAAAAACCAACTCTTACACCTTTGTAGCCTATATCCTTCTCGCGCACGCATAGTTTCTTCGACATTCAGAGGTCTAGATCTCACCCATAGATGATTCGTCTTCAACTATTGTGGTCGTTGAGGTAAATAACGATCATTAGTTAAACACGTTAACAACGATAAAATGAAATAACCAGTAAAAATGAAAATAGAACGGACAAAAAGATGAAACTGGGGGACAATGAAAAAGATGAAAAATCTCTATGCCATCAAACAAACGATGAAAAAGGTTTTTGTGTGAGATGAGTGTTGAGGTTAATATCCTCAACTTCACTTTTTTTTAGAAAAAATTCGATCGAGTTGTATGTGCCTCTCTTTCTTGTAGGGTGAAATTTTTTACTAAACCGAATAAAAAATGATCGGTTATATAAATTCTCTTAGTTTGATTCGGTTTGATTTTTTCGATTGGAAAATATACAAGTTTTTGAATGGAATCCTAAGTGAAACTTATATACTAAACAACTACGCAGTTTATCACCTAATATGTTCATGCTACGTGGTTTGACTCTACACACCCCATTATATAACCTGAAAATTTGGGATTACGTTTCATTTGCCTTCCTCCGAAAATCGCAACAGCACTCCCTTGTGCCTTCTCCAAAATCGTCGCCTTCCTCCTCTAGTCATCCTCCATTGCTGCGTCTCTGCGTCTCTGCGTCTGAGAAAAAGGTAAGTTTCATATGCTTCTGCCTTCTTTCTTCTCTTTTCTCTTTCCTCCATTCTTGCTTCTCTTTCTTCTTCATCCCTTCTGAGTTTTGCGTTTAAGATTTGGGCTTAGGGATTTCTCTCTCTCTATTCTGCCTTCTTGCTTCTCTTTCTCCTTCCTCCCTTATGAATTCTGCATTTAGGATTTGGGATTAAGGCCTTTACTGATCTGAAAAGATTCGTAATACGAATTTCGTATTAGCTTTTACTGATCTGAAACAAGTTGTAATACGAATTCGTATTAGGGCTTTTACTGATCTGAAACAAGTTGTAATACGAATTCGTATTAGGGCTTTTACTAATCTGAAACAACTTTCTGAGATGTTATCTTGGTATTTTTCTGATTCGTAAAATGAATTTCGTATAGGATTTGCCAGGTTCGTTTACCGATCTGAAACGATTCTCTGCGTTTTGTGATTCGAAACGTTTCTCTGCGTTGGTGATCTAAAACGATTCGTTTAGGATACTCATACAGAAACTATTCTCTACTTTTAAGATGGGTGGTTTTGTCTGATTTTATGCGTTCAGAGTATTGGTGATAGCTAACAATTTTTCTGCCTTTTCATTGATGTTAATAACTGTTGAGTTTATGTCTAGTTTAGAGGTAATACTCCTTTACGAATCGATGTCAGTAGTTCAATTGGCTAGAATTGTATTGCAGCTGTCAATATTTGGAAGTAGAGAATTCACATTCAAGTCACTTCATGTTCATTTGAAGAAAAGTATCTATTAATTCGAAGCACAAGTGACTTTTGTATCAAGGAACACCAAGAAAATTATTGGGCGAGCTTGCTTGAGATTCTTTTTTTGTAGGATTATTTTTATTTTTGAATTTTTTGAGACTACTTTTCTTCATCATGCACTCATTGTTTTTCTTGAATGAAGTTATTGTTTTCAATCATGATTTGTGATGCTTGGCACCTGGTATGTTATGCTTGATTGTCTTCAGGGAAGACGAGTTCGATGATATTTGTTCTTATAATCTTAGTGATTCGAAGGACTCAAAGCAAAAGTAGTGAGAAATAAAACCTTGTTCTTCTCCTAGTAAATAATAATGCTGTTTGCATGAGCCTATTTGGAGAGTTGAGGTGAGAGACAGAGGATTTAGGAGTTACACTTGTTAAAAACATCGATTGTATAATGCAGGATGACTGAAGTTGAAGCACCCTTCAGACCACGTGAGAAGCTTGTCGAGAAGCAGAAGTATTTTCAGAACATTCACAAACACACATACCTGAAAGGACCATTTGATAAGATCACCTCTGTTGCCATTCCAGCTGCTTTGGCAGCTACATCTCTGTTTCTCATTGTAAGTTGTGTTTAGTTACCTCTCTTGTTGATTATTATCATCATCTTTCTTTCCGCGTTGTGTTATGACATGTTCCACATTTGATATAGGGACGGGGAATCTATAACATGTCGCACGGGATTGGAAAGAAGGAATGAGACAACAGTCTCTGTAACGATGGATTTGGTTTCTTTTGGCAGTTAAAATTTTAAAAGAGTTGTATGCTCTGTGATAAATACTAGTTTTGTTTTTGAAGCATTGCATCTAATAATTGCCATCACTATAAATGGAAGTCTGAATTATATTATATCAAGTTATTATGTTTGGTCTCATGCTACACTTTTTTATTCTTAAGCATTCAGATTGTTTCACTCTATTCATAGTGATGGTTAGTTTGTGCTTATAACTAGTAAATCTTACTCGGAATTAAGTGACATGATCATTATATTTTACCAAAATATGAAACCAGCGTAATATCATGCAGGAAATTAATCAAGACACTTTAGAAAACCATTGTAAACACACCCTTTAACTTTGTTCTTTTGTTTATGAAAAGGACGTATTTAGAATCGGAACCAACTTATTTATGTTTATGAAAAGACTGTTCAGAACTTGAGCGATAAGTTTTGGTATTTCTTGTGTTTCATGATTATTAATTTCAAAAGGGTATACTACAGTTTTACCTCCTATAGTTTGGAGTAGTTTTTATTTTATATTTTATATTTTAAAAATTTATAAATTAGATTCTATAGTTATTTTTTATTCATGTTGGATTTTCCGTTGAATCTCCGTTTAAAAATATTAACGGTCTATCACGATTGTCCTACGTCTCAATATGTGACAAATTATTTAACGTCACATCACTCATTTTTTTTACTCTAGTAGTCACGCCATCAACTACCCTTTATTTTTCCCTTCTTCTTTCTTTCCTATGGGAAAATACAGTGAAAAATGGCTTCTTTTCTGCATTTTTTCTTCTCGACTACCTTAGTTCTTACGTTTGGTATATTTTTAAGGGGGGGGGGGGAGTTATTCGTAGAGTTGAAGAGAGCTTCTTCTTCTGTGTACTGCCTCTCTCCTCATGAAGAGGTCTATTAGATAATAAAACCCACTAAAGTTAAATCTTCTCTCATTAACATTATTCTTCAGTTTTAAATTTGGAATGGGTCCTGAGAATTGGTTCCTTGCGAGGTGAAGCTCAATGAGATGGGATAATTGTCTGAGAGAATCGGGTATTTTTCTTGAGAATTTGTTGCCAGAAAATCAGACTTTCTTTTCACCTCTGATTTTTCGTCAATAGAAGAGCTTTTAGGGCTCCGATTTTGCTGAATTCTGGGATTGGACCTGAGAAGTTGTTATTCACGAAACTGACGGTTCGAAGCCCACAAAGTTCACACAAAGCTTCGACGTCGATCTTTCCAGACAAGCCCAAGTCGAAAAGATGGAGGCCGGTGACAATGCCATTGTTACAAATAATACCAGTCCACTTCAGCGAGCGAGGCGATGAATCAAGGTTCCAAGAATCCAATGCATGCGAATTGGTGAAAGAGTCTTACAGCTTGAGGAGGGTCTGGTTCTCAGATAATGAAAGAGAATGAGGAATGAGAGAGAATATGAGGAGGAAGAGAAAGAGAACAACGACCATTGTTGATCCGAAGACGGGAACAACTTGAGAAAGAAAGGAGTCATTCGAAGAGATTTTGTGGTTGTCTAATTTTCTATTAGGAATGCTTTGCTGGAATTCGGTTCAGAAGAAAGATGTGGCATGTTGGTGTTGTTGGGTTTGCGGGTTTGACAGGCGATTGGTGATGGAGCTGCCAGATTACATGAGATTCTAAGAATAGCAGAGTAGTGGAGCGAGAACAGAAAGGTATAGAGAGAAATAGGGAGAGAGAAGGGGACTCATGGAAGAAGAAAATGGGGATTATGGGTAATTCCTCTCACGTGGCTGCTAGGGTAATTAAAAAATGGACGTGACGTTAAATTACCTGTCACGTAATGTCACATCAGCAAACCGTGACAGATCGTTAATACTTTTAAACGGAGATACAATGGAAAGTCTAACGTGAATAAAAAAGATAACTATAAGGTCTACTTTATAAATTTTTAAAATATAAGGTCTAAAATGAAAATTATCCAAACTATAAGGAAAAAATCATAATTTACCCATTTCTAGAACCAGAGATACACTTAACAAGCTAAGAAGAAATCCAGAAAATAACTAAACCTCCTGATAGACGAACAAGATCAATGATAAAAGAAAAATCATATTTCAATCTTCTCAACGGGGTTTATAAGAATGAAAAGCATCATTAAGAGCATGTACTGTCAAGGAACTCTTCAATCCTTGACAGTCCCAAATAAGGACATTCATTGAGACCTTGGTGGTTGTTCAAGGCAAGTCACCATAGCCCCTAAGTTGATACCCATAAAAGAAACCACATGAACATCCTGCAAATTAGCAAAAAAGAAAAAAAAAAAAATCACCATCATCCATTCTAGCCATTTTGGTAGAAACCTTCTCAGCAGATCCTTGGAAAGACTCCTTAGCCTGTTTGCAAATATTGTTAACCCTCATTGTATAACCCTTGCTACCTTCTGAAGAGATAAAAGCTAGACAAAATAATATCCTTTGATCCATCAAGATCAACACAATCCCTCTTGCTACAACTGTCATCATGACTAGAAGTCCCAGAAGCTCCCACACGCTTGTTAGCATAACAACAATCCTTCTCTTTATAGGGAGTTCTTTCTTTCTCATTGGGGGAAGCAGTATTATGATTATTATCAACCCGATTCTTCATGAAGATCTCCCTCACATTTAGAGGAGTCTTTAAGTCAGTCTCAGACACCCAATCACCAAACATTCCCATCCTTTCTTCCATATTATCCCTTGTCTCACAACGTCTTGTCTCATGGCTCAAAACACCATATTTAAAACAAAATTGACATAATAGTTCGTATTTGATGCCAATCCAATTTGAACTTCTATCCCTTCTCTTAACCCAGATACCAAGAACCAGGGCCTTGTTTAACTTGAAATGAAATATATTCTAACCCGAACAAATCTTGCCAAAGGACCTTTTAAAGAATATTCGTCTACTTCAATCAAATCACCAATAGTTGAGGCAATTCTTCTAATAACTAGTAAAGAAACTCAATCAGGTTGTAAATTATGTATGTGGATCCGCATTGAACAACTATCAAACCTCATCTTAGATGGTTGAGTGCCAGCAGGTACTCCTACAAAATAATAAGACGACCATTAAATGTCCAGGGCTCCTTGTTTTAACTCTTTCCATCAACTCTTTAAGATCAAGAAATTGGAAAAAGAATAGATTTTTATCCAAAACCTTCATCTCTGGGCCCTTTTCAACATTCCAGCTTTTACGAAGAATAGAAAGTAAAAGACGGGAGTTTGCAGACCTTTCAGAAAAAGCTTCCCAATTAACCTTCCCCTCCACCTCTCCCTACCTCGTCGATCCATCTTTTTTGACCCTTCCAACACCAAGGCTGCTATTGTCACTTGCAGTGGACTCTGTCCTGGCCTCAATACTGTCATTAGAGAGCTCGTTGTTGGCCTCTGGGATCTCTACGAGGTGCGTCAAATTTACGTAATTCCCGCTGGCTACAGAGGTTTTTACTCTAGAGACCTTGTGGAGCTCAATCCTAAGCTTGTACAAAATTGGCACAAGAAGGGTGGCACTGCACTTCAAATATATATAGCTTCTTCAAATTCTAGTGTTTTTAATAATATATTTTAAATAATAAATGCATTTGATTTCTTTTTTTACATTTTTCCATCTTATTTTTATTTCATACTTTTAGGGTAAATTATTTTAATAAATTTAAGTTATACAATTGATTATATTAAAAAAATGTTTAAAAAATAGTCTAACAAACGATGATATATGACGTAACGAAGAACAAAAATAATAGAAAGTGTTACGTATTGAATAATTTTTCAAGGCGGTACATAAATAATTTTATATTTTAATTAGTAGGTACGTATTGGTTAGTGGTAAATATTTTGTGTAAAACTTTGAGGTCATGGGTTCAAACCCAAGCCTTGACATAATATATTTAAAAGTCTTTGATAGGGCCTTGAGGCCTTGGTCTCTTGGAACTGATTTCCCTAGATCGTGTTTTATTGATTTATTTATTTCGTTTTCAGATTTTTTAAGAGATGTCTTCATAGAGGTGCCTATATAGAGGTACCATATTAGCAGTTTCAGCTGCTACTTGTGACTTTTCTGGACTGTCACAAGTTCAACTTTTATGATTATTTAGACAGTCACAGTTACTTCTATATGAGTCAATTTCGTGAGCATCATTAGAATGGGAAATTCTTCATTAATTCAAAGCAAAAATATGAGACACAAACTTTTTCTGGTTCATGACGGGCGATGGTGTTGTTGTGCTTCTTACTAACTCTATAAGACCGTTGTATCCTGAAGACAGACGTCGTAGAATATGAGCACCATCTGCAGGGATGTTACTATTTTAGCCCATTCCACTACTTGCAAGTCTCGATCTAAGTTTTCTTTGTAATCTTAATCTTTATGTATTCTATACTTTTTCGGTATAATACATTGTTATTATTAATAAAGTACGTCATTCATTTTCTTACAATCTAAAACAGTAATGTTTCTCATTTCAGTTTGTGAAATTGATGTGATGGTAAGTCCAAGTAACGTCAGTATTTCCTTTGTTTCCGCAATGAGTCCTCCTGCTCTAGCCATCAAGAAAAACAAGAAAAGTTTGATGACAATAACTTTAAAAGATGGCAATAAAAAATATTGTTCTATCTTACAACGTCGAACCTTATCAAATTTATACATGAGGAGTCTCCTGTCTTAAAGGAAAGAGAGAGAGATAGAACTGTGATTGGCGCTCTTGATGCATGGAAACATGCATATTTTCTTTGCCGAAACTATATCCTCAATGGATTGGATAATTCCATGTATAATGTCTATAGTCCAATCAAGTGTGCGAATGCATTATGAGAATCCTTGGATAAGAAGTATAGGACAGAAGACGTTGGAACTAAAAAGTTCATTGTTGCACATTTTCTAGAATATAAGATGAAAGATTATGTATCTGTGATGAGTCAACTTCAAGAGTTGCAGATCCTTATCCATGATGTTCATGCTGAAGGTATGGCGATAAGTGAATCGTTCCAAGTTGCTGCGATAATTGAAAAACTCCCACCTTCTTGGAAAGAATTCAAGATTTACCTTAAGCATAAAAGGAAGGAAATGAGACTAGAGGACTTAGTTGTGAGGCTGAGGATTGAGGAGGATAATATGATGAATGGGAAAACCACTAGCATGTCTTTTGATGCAAAGGTGAATGTGGTGGAGGAAAACATACGAAAACCTGTTACGAAGAACAAAGGAAATAAACGGTTTGCTCCAAAAGGAAGGATCTTCAAGAAGATTAAGGGAAATTACTACACTTGTGGGAAACCAGGACATAGATCCTTGGAATGTCACAAAGGAAAAGCGATAGGAAAGAAACCTAATGCACAAGCAAATGCAAATGTGACTAAAATAGATAACTTTTCAGCGGTAGTTCCTGAAGTGAATCTTGTCACTAACACTTCATATTGGTGACTGGATACTGGAGCAACCAAGCATATATGTGCTTTCCAGAACATGCTTATAAACTATAAGAAGGCTGAAGATGGAGAGAAGCTGTTTATGGGTAACTCGTCTACCTCTGTAATACATGGCAAGGGCAAAGTGCTGCTTAAGTTTACATCTGAAAAAGTTCTAACTTTAAATGATGTACATCATGTTCTTGAGATTAGGAAGAATTTAATTCCTTGTTCTTTGTTAAGTAAGAAAGGTTTTAAGATTGTATTTGACTACGACAAATGTGTCGTGACTAAAGGGGGTGTGTTTGTAGGAAAGGGATACTTAGTTGATGGTTTGTTTAAGATGAATGTTTTTGTTGACTTTATTAATAATAATAATGCTTATATTGTTTATATGGTTGAGTTATTTAATGTTTGGCATGGTAGATTAGGACATGTGAATTATGGTGTTCTGCAAAGATTGGTAAAAATAGGATCATTGCCTAGCATTAATTTTGATCATACGTAGAAGTATGAAATATGTGTTGAGGCTAAATTTTTCTTGACCACCTTTTCATTCTATTGATAACAAAAAAATAGAACCTTTAGAATTGATTCATTCTGACATTTGTGCCTTAAAATGGTACAATCTAAGAAATACTTTATAACGTTTATTGATGATTGTACTAGATATTGTTACGTTTACTTGCTTAGAAGCAAAGATGAAGCTTTAATCATGTTTATGGTCTCTAAGAATGAAGTTGAGAATCAACTAGAAAATAAAATCAAAGTTTTGAGAAGTAGTGATAGAGGTGAAGAGTATGAATCTCAAAACATAGCTAATTTATGTGCCCAACATGATATTATCCACCAAGTAACAGCACCTTACACTCCTCAGTGAAATGGAGTGGCTGAGAGAAAGAATAGAACTTTAAAAAAGATGATGATAGCCATGCTAATTTGCTCTGGAGTACTACAAAACTTGTGGGGGGAAGCTTTTCTTTCGGAAAATTATATTCTTAATATAATACTCCATAAAAGAACTAACAAGACCCCTTAAGAATTATGGAAAGGAATATTACCTTCTTATAAATTTTGAAAGTGTGAGGGTGTCTGGCCAAGGTGGTTGTTCCAACTGTAAAAGGAACATGGTTAGGGCCAAAGACCATAGACTGCATCTTTATCGGTTATGCACATAATAGAAGTGCATTTCATATTCTTGTGCATAAATGCAATAACAGTGAGGTGCATGCTAACACTATCATTGAGTCATGTGATGCTGTATAATTTTGGATACATTTCCATGTAACTTTTTCCACAAGTCTAGTATAGTGACTACATCTACTAGTGGGAAAGATGAGTCATTGAATGATAAGAGTGATAAAGAAGGTGAGCCTAGACGTAGTAAGAGATCAACAACTGAAAAATCATTTGGTCTGGATTTTTGACGTACTTGCTTGAGAATGAGCCTCAACTTTTAAGGAGGCCATGTCTGCATCGGAAGCTCCCTTTTGGAAGGAAGCAGTCAACAATGAAATTGACTCCATTATGAGTAATCATACTTGGGAATTGGTATACCTTCCTCCATGCAACAAACTGATATGTTGCAAATGGATTTTCAAGAGAAAATTGAAAGCGGATGGTTCCATAGATAAGTATAAGGCTAGACTAGTAGCTAAAGGCTACAAAAAAGAAGGTCTGGATTACTTTGATTCATATTCATCAGTATCAAGAATAACTTCAATTCAAATTTTAATAGCGATTTCCGGATTGCATAAGCTAGATACATCAAATGGATGTAAAAACAACATTCTTGAATGGTAAATTAGAAGAAGAAATTTGTATGGAACAACCAGAAGGGTTTGTAGCTTCTGGATACGAAGAGAAGGTGTGTAAACTTGTTAAGTCCTTATATGGACTTAAACAAGCTCCTAAGTAGTGGCACGAGAAGTTTGATAAGGTTATGATTTCTAATGGATTCAAAATCAATGAATGTGACAAACGTGTTTATGTGAAGAGTTTGGATGAAGTATTCTAGTATGTTTATTTGTTGATGATATGCTAATAATGGGATCCAACTCTTCGATAATCAAGTCGACAAATAAAATGTTGACATGAAAGATTTGGGCATAACTGATGTTATACTTGGCATCAAGATCTCGAGAACTCAAGATGAGATCATATTATCACAATCTCATTACATAGAAAATATGCTAAAGAGATTTGGTCAATATGAATGTAAATTTGCTCCAACACTATTTGATGCCAAATCTACATTGAAGAAAAATATTGGTGAGAGTGTCTCACAATTAGAGTACTCACGAATAATTAGTTATCTCATGTATATAACCAATTGTACGAGACCAGACATTGCTTATTTTATCAGTCGATTAAGTAGGCATACATGTAACCCAAGAATTGATCACTGGAATGCTCTACTCAGAGTCTTTATGTACTTGAGGTACACTTTAGACTATGGGTTACATTATACCTTGTATTCTGCTGTAAAGGAAGGTTACAACGATGCAAATTGGATATCATATACAAGAGGAATTGAAGTTCATAAGTGGATATGTTTGTACACTTGGTAGAGGTGCAGTGTCTTGGAAATCCTCTAAACAAACTTGCATAGCTCGATCGACTATGGAGTCAGAGTTCATTGCTTTAGATAAAGCAGGAGAAGAAGCTGAATGGATAAGAAATTTTTGGAGGATATTCCTATATGGCCGAAACCAATGACAACCATATGTATACACTGATTGTCAAGCTTTAATAGCAAAAGCACACAACAAGGAATATAATGGTAAGTCACGCCATATACGTCAACGACATAATACCGTTAAACATTTGCTCTCTACATGAGTTATTTTTGTTGATTTTTTGAGAACTAAAGAAAATCTGGCGGATCCACTCACCAAAAGGTTGTCTAGAGGCAAGTAAAAAAATATCGAGGGGGATGAGGCTAAGGCCTTTATCAATGAGTTAGTTCAATAAAAATCTAACCTAGCAATTGGAGATCCCATGGACTAGGTTCAGTAGGAAAACTAGTTGTGATTAACTCACCAAGAGCATCTAAGGAGAAATGATCTTCTACTCATTCCTAAGACGTAGTAGGTGTTGCATGTAGAGAATAGAAAGGTTAATCATAGATTTTAATGACAGTTATAGCTTGTAACGAGTAGGAGTATGGCATGATTCTCTTGATAAGTGGTCACCTATGTGAGTCAGAAGTGAGGCCGCTTTTATGAGATTTAATAAGGTGAAATCTCTATAACACTCATTAAATCATGATTTGTTCATGGCCAAAAAGGAGCTGTGTAACTTCTATTGTTAATGATTACATCAACGGTTGATGAGTTCAAAACATCAAGTTCACTTATCAACCAAGTAATCCCAATAGTCTTTTACTAAGGATGGCTTAAAGCCAAAAGCTACCATTCCCGATGCGGTATCAATTTTGTTGTGCTCAGATGAAATTACTTTTTGGTTGTCCACTCATGTGGGGAATTGTTATCTTTATTTTGTTGGGAATAGAGATATGTTGGTTAGTAGCTTAGTGGTAAATGATTTGTGTAAAAACTTAAGGTCATGGGTTCAAACCCAAGCCTTGACATAATATATATAAGAGTCTTTGATGGGGCCTTGAGGCCTTGGGCTTTTGGGTCTCTTGGGACTGATTTGCCTAGACCGTGTTTTTTATTTATTTATTTGTTTGAAGATTTCTTTAAGAGATGTCTTCATAGAGGTGCCTTTGTAGAGGTACCATGTTGACAGTTTCAACTGCTGCTTGTGACTGTTCTTGACAGTCACAAGTCTAAATTTTGTGACTGTTTAGATAGTCACAATTGCTTATGAGTCAATTTCGTGGGCATCATTAGAAGGAGGAATTCTTCATTCATTCAAAGAAAATATCTGAGACACAAAATTTTTCTGGTTCACCACGGGAGATAAGATTGTTGTGCTGCTTACTACCTCCATAAGACCGTGTCCTAGACTGTGAGCATCATCTGCATGGACGTTACTGTTTTAACCCATTGCACCATCTGCAAGTCTCAGTCTAAGTTTTTTTTTGTAATCTTAATCTTTTTATATTCTGTACTTTTCGGTAATATATTGTTATTATTAATAAAGTACGTCATTCATTTTCTTACATATATAACTTTCATAAATATATTATATTAATGGAAATATTAAGTATATAAGTTTGATAATATATCTATCGTGATAATTTTTCGCTTACTTGTCCTACCATTTGGAATAGCAAAGTATGCGCACCAACACAAATTTGTATATACGTATCCCTTAAAGAAGATAAACTATAACTAAAATACAATGCATAGGCGTTCGAACTTGGCATAAATTTTTCAAAAGTTGCACGTACCGAACCGAGAAAGTTGTATGCTGATTCAAATGTCTGGTGAATCAAGAAAAAGATGTCAAGAATATAGTTATCACAATTTTAACACATGCAGCTCATGGGAGAACTATTTGAAGAAACTTTCAATGGACAAAATCATACCTCCATATTTGTTTAAAACAAAAAAAATGTCGTTTTAAGTATTATTTATGGAAGATTGCATCTTTGATGAAAATGTCCAATTGAGAAAACTAATGACGTAATGAAGTTTATCCTTCGTATTCCCATAATTTACATTGTTCGGCAACTCATTTTATATGACTTCTACAGTCGCATGTGAACTGTGAGTCTA
Organism: Datisca glomerata; assembly: GCA_003255025.1. Classification (NCBI taxonomy): domain Eukaryota; kingdom Viridiplantae; phylum Streptophyta; class Magnoliopsida; order Cucurbitales; family Datiscaceae; genus Datisca; species Datisca glomerata. The sequence goes on along the minus strand of QANY01013389.1, from coordinate 586,890 downwards.
TAATGTCATTTTATGAATTGAAATGCATTGTAGTTTTTTGTGGTCACTACTACAAAATTAATTTTTAACGAAGGAGATTTCCCATCGTTAAAAACTATAGATGAAAATTGACGATCCATTGTCTTAAAGGTCATCATAAAAAATAAAATACCATTGACGACGGTGGGTTGCAGACGACGGTTGGTCTAGGAACCATCATTCCCTATCTTACATAGACGACAGGTGATATTTTTCTAGATTTGGTCCGTAGAGGAGTATGTTTCGTACAAACGTTTAATCCAATTAAACACAAAGCCAATCGATGAACATGCAAAATCATAAAAAATGTATCGAGAAAAGATTGAAACAATTTATACATTTTCAATTAATAAAGAATTTCTGATTTGGCGGGATCCAATTTCTATCTCGCGTTCTTCGTTCTTCACAGAGTTAGTAATTGATCTTCACACCAACAAGTACTCGTTAGAGTCATAAGTAAATCTCTCAAGGAATTTCATAGGAATTGAGTGTGGGCTCTCAAAACAACAATTGAAAGAGAAAAATCAAAATTTTCTTGTTCCCCTACTGTGAAAATCGGCGGTAACTCCGTGTATGGGGAGAGAGAAACATTTTTCTTCTCTGATTAACACACTTTGGGATAGGGTTAGATATAGAGATAATGATCCAATTCCTTATATGATAATTACTGAATTTACACATATAACCCTATATGTTAAATTACCGAAAATTATCTCCTATGCACTGCTATCTGTGAATATTTTACATCTACCCTTGAGCCAAAATTGTGTCCGGGTTCATCAGTCCAAATTTATGAATTAAATTGATATCTATCAATCCATCAATTAATTTTTTATTTACTAATTATCTAATAAATAGAAAATAATAAAATATTTAATTTGAACATTAATTTTACTTTTCACTAATTTAGTAATGACACCCACCTTATACGGGTTCGAGAAGTGTACAATGATCCAAAACTTGTATTTGGTCTAACTGTCGTTGTTTCTCATTCGTGTTCTTATGAGGTATTCCTGAGATCGAATGGACCACATGAATAAAACTATGAGATTCAAATACACGCCTATTTATCTCCATAAATTTCTGACCTATTTAATCCTGACATCGTACGACTCTACTATAAGTGCGATGCCGAATCAACTCTCGATTCATGCGCGCTACATTTTCTGTTGGTGGAAATAAACATTTATATTTCACGTTCCATAGAGTATTTCATGATATTACCCTTCGTGAATATCAGTAACAAGAGTGAGATATAAAATTACCATTTTATCCCTCTAGTAATTATTTCCTTAACTCATTTATTGACTGTGAATAATAAAGTCATACCAGTGAAGTGTCTCATTCAGATAATCATGTCTTATTCAATGACTCATGACATCGAGTACCAGACCTGATTTATTTATTCATACACCCATCAATAAAGTATAAGGTGATATTATTACTTTTGCGATCTTACCACGAATTCTAAATCTGTGAATTACGCAACTCCAATATACTTGAATCACAGTTTCAATAGCCAAGGTATTGTCTGGCAATTCAAACTCAATCATTTGGCATATAAAAGATCGCAAGTAACTAAATCAAGTTTCATATTTACCGCAGGATTAAGATAATTACAAAAATACACTTAAGGTGTGGCAATTAAATTTAGAGCTAGATAATCAGCTTTACTCTAAACTAATTAATTACCGGTCTATTCAACATGTTCTATCTAGGTCAACCGTTAGAGCCTCCATTCCCATGCCCTGAGACCAGCATCATCATTTGGTTCAACGTAACAGTCATAATTGGATTAAATTGCTCAGTCGACCCTAAAACTACGAATAACATTTTGAACTATCTTAGAAGAGTTTGTCTGGAAGACCACTCGGTCTTTACTCTTCTTATATTGATAATAGTTACAGGACTTAAGTAAGTTACAAACATACTTTAATTAAAGAAAACTTTCAATTTTTTCATAAAATTCAGTAATATATAAATGTTAAGGAAATAATTGTTTACTCATAAATAGTTATTACACCCTATTTTATGGACATAATTTCAACAATCTCTCACTTGGACTAAAGTAGGTTTGTACAATCTTGTATCTCCATGCCCCGAGATGACCATCAAAGACTTTACTGCTCAAAAGTCTTCGTGAATTGATGTATCGGGTTGTTGATCATCGAAATGTGTGTTACTTGAACATCTCCCCACCGAACTATCTCTCTGATAAGGTGGTACTTCCGCTCTATATGTTTGGCCTTTTGTGGCTTCTCGGTTTCTTCAAGTTTACTATAGCCCCACTGTTATCACAATAAAGTGTCATGGGTTTGTCAACATCTGGAATGACTTGGGAGGGGTAAGTAACTTATCATGGATCTAACCTTATCCAATAGAGTTTGATTCCTTCTCTTTGACACACCATTCAGTTCTGGAATGCTAGGTGCTTTAAGTTGAGAAAGAACACCTTCTTTCTTAAGAAAGTCTTCAAACTCTCCTGGAAAGTACTTTCCACTACGATCGGATCATAGTGTTTTGATTTGTTTCTCTAATTGTTTCTCAACCATAACCTTGTAATCTTTGAACTTTTCAAAGTTTTTAGACTTTTGGCGCATTAGATAAACATGTTCAAAACGTGAGTAACCATCTGTGAAGGTTACAAAATATTCATAACCTCCTATTGATTGGATATTCAATGGCCCACATACATCACTATGTTCGAGTTCAAGGCATTGAGTGGCTCTTTCACCCTTCATTGAAAATGGTCTCTTGGTCATTTCGCCTTCTATGTAGGATTCGCATATTGATAGTGATCCCACACTTAAAATTTACAATGGACCATTCTTTGCAAGTCTTTTAATCCTATCTAGGCTAATGTGACCAAGACGCAATACCACAAGTAGGTTAGATTAATTGAGTCAGACTTCAACATTTTACTATCCCTTTGTAAATCAGTATTTACTTCAGTGTCACATATCATTGGATATGTAATTAAGCATTGATTTCTAAAAATACCAACACATTACCAATGAAATCCAAAGAAAATCCTTGCTCAATTAAACTAGCTACTAAAATAAGGTTTTTTCAAAAAATTGGGATATAATAAACATCACGCAAAATCTACATAATTGTTCTCAAATAACAATTTAATAGTTCCAACAGGTACTGCCGATACTAGTGCTCTATTTCTCCAATGAAAGTTGAACTTGCCCTCGTTAAGCCTTCTGCTTTCCGCTTAGATTTTAACTCCTTGAGATAATTTGGGTAGTTGCGTTTCCAATGACCAGTGACTCTGCAATGATGACACTTGTCTTTCGACTTGTCTACTTTCATTGTGCCCTTGCCATTCGTAGCTTTTGAGTTTGCATTCTTAGCTTTCATCGGACCTCTCTTGTGTTTCGTTTTTGCGCCAGAGGTGGAAGACTTACTTTCAGTAAAGTTTGCCTCTTCGTTCTTCCTCTTGCCCTTCAGAAATAAGGTGTCAGTAGCTTGCAACTCCTTTAGACGTTTCGGAAGAGAGTACCTCATCTTATTTATCGAATAATTAAGTTTTGAGTTTTCAAAAGTGTCTGGCAGGGTGTCGATGATCATATCAACTTGAGTCTCACCATCTACCTCAGCTCCCATGATCTCCATCCCATTCAGATAACTAATAATCAACATCATATGTTCTCTGACAAGAGTTCCGGGTTTCATCCGGCAGTTCATGAAGTTTCACATAGAAGCTTGTCTGTCTTGATGACTCTAATCCTCGAACGTTTCTGTGATGTTCAACATCATATCAGCGGCGGTCTCCATACTCTGATGCTATTGTTGAAACACATTGATAATTGATGCAAAGATGTAACACCAGGCGATCTCATCAGAACGCAGCCAAGAAGTATAGGCATCCTTTTCCCATTGAGTCGATTCAACAATAGGCTCAAGGGGACAAGAGGTGGTGGGCACGAACTTAAGTTTCTCTACGTCGGCACGTTATCAAGATTCCATTTTCAATCCACGTAATTTTCACTAGTGAGTTTATTTGCATTCAAGATAGTTGAGAGTGAGGATAATGACATAATTACTGAAAATGATAAATAATGCGATGTAAATAAATACTTAATCATTTAGGAAAGTATGATGCATGATGTAAATACTTAAATATTTAAAACATATAATAAAAACATATTTCTTCCATGATGTTATGATCAACAACGATAACTCTTCTCATTTAGGGACAACGATTGAGCTATCTCCTATCGCATCGAGACTCTTCTCATTTGGTTAATGCTTCTCAAGATATCACTACATCTAGATCAACCAATCACTAATGGTTTTGGTCACATTAGTCCCATTGACTAGCACCTATGAGAGATTCCAATGTGCTTCGGTCTAAGTGTTTAGTCAATGCATCATCTTTAAAGGTTGGTATAAACTAAGAGTCTGCCTAGGAATGATCCTGCCTCACCACTTCCTTTACTAGCTTTAGCTTCTCAAACAACTCAATGACTCAAAACGACGTGATTCCCAAGTTTCTCCTACTGAAGAGATGATCGCTAGGGCGGCTCTAAACCATTCCTCGTGCCATGATCAAATTTACGTTGGGGACCTTGGAAATTGGATTTTTTCTTTGCTTTTTCAAAAATGTAACTCCTTATAAATTTGAAAAGCGAGTTTAAAAAATTATAAACTTTTATAAAATTTAAATCATAATTTAAAATCTATAACATTTATAAAATTCGCATGGTATTTAAAATTATAACTCATTATAAATTTAAACTACAATGATGCATGTATATGCTACATGACAATTTGATATTGGCATATCCCTCTTTCTATATGACATGTTATATGAGGATGCACGATTAAAAAAATCATACATTCAAAATTAACCTTTCTATAGCTCATTTCTAATTATAACCCATAAAAAGAATAATAATTAAATTATAATAATTTTAATACTAGTATTCATGGCGTCTATAATTATCTCCTTATAATCTTCAAGCTTTGATCAAAACTCTTTTAATTAAGAAAAATATTTTCCTAATTAAATAATCTCATTACATATCATTTTTAAATTAATTGAATTTGATTAGTAAAAAAAGAAAAAATTAATGACTCATCAAACTTGGTCAAACCCAATCAATTAATTAAATTTTAATGTTCAAAAAACTAAATTTTATAATTATCCTTTTAAATTTCAAAATTTAAAGGATAAAATATAGGATAATGGTTTTCGCGAAACATCACAATGATAGGGCAATATGGTATCAGGGCATCCGAGCCCCATACCCTGCAATCATAAGGATTGTAGCTGGTGGTCGCAGCGGGACAGTCACACAGCCATCGTTGGTTGCCTGGCCACCACCGTCAACGACACTGCTGGCGGCAGACACAGACGACGCGATGGCGAACGTCAGACGGCGGTCGGTCTCAGGGTGCGCACGACTTCTTGGGATTCATGTGACGATACGATCAAAACGCGTTCACGATGGATTTACATAAAAATTAACGATACAACTCTTGTAAAATCAAATTACATAAAATCATATTTCACGATTTCCACGTACATCAATTCTAAAATTGAAAATAACACCTAGAGCCAATCGATCATGATCCATTCATAAAACGCATTCAAACATGCTTTGAATCTACCATACAAATATTATATGCCAATAATCATATTCATCCAAATACGTTTAGATTCAGAATATGCATATTCAAAAATCATCAGCTCTGATACCAGTTGTTGGATCTGGTTTTAGATTTTGAAGAAAAAAATTAATGAACCATGAACGGTTCGTTTACGAAATATTAAAAAAATTTCATACAAACGTTTAATCCAATTAAACACAAAACCAATCAATGAACATTCAATATGAAATAAACATATCGGGAAAAGATTGAAACAATTTATACCCTTTTAATTAATGGAGAATTTCTTATTTTGCAGGATCGAATTCCTATCTCGCATTCTTCATTCTTCGCAGAGCTAGTAATTGATCTTCACACCAAAAACCACTCTTTAGAGTCAGAAGTAAGTCTCTCAAGGAATTTCGTAGGAATTGAACATGGGCTCTCAAAAGAATAATTGAAGAGAAAAATCAAGGTTTTCCTCTTCTCCTACTGTGAAAATCGGCGGCAACTCCATATGTGGGAAGAGAGAAACCTTTTTTGTTGGCGCAATCGACAACAACTCCTGGCTAATATATCTCAATAAATTCTCGATCTATTTAATCCTGATATCGTACGACTCCACTATAGGTTCGATACTAAATCCACTCTCGATTCATGCGGGCTACATTTTATGTTGGTGCAGATAAACATTTATATTTCACGGTCCATAAAATATTTTATGACATTACTGTTCGTGAATATCAGTAACAAGAGAGGGATATAAAATTATCATTTTACCCCTCTAGTTATTATTTTCTTAACTTTTTCATTGATTGTGAATAAGAAAGACATATCAGTGAAGTGTCTCATAGAGATCATCATGTCTTATTCAATGACTCATGTCATCGAGTACCCGGCCATGTTTGTTTATTCACACACCCATCAATCAAATATAAGGTGATATTTTTGTGTTTGCAATCTTACCATGAATTCTATATCTGTGAATCACGTAACTCCAACATAGTTGAATCACAGTCCCAGCAGCTGAGGTATTGTCTGATAATTCAAACTCACTCATTTGACATATCAAAGATCGCAAGTAACTAAGTTAAGTTTCATATTCACCTCAAGATTAAGGTAATTATGAAAATACCCTTAAGGTGTAACAATTAGATTTAGGGCTAGATAAACGATTTTGTTCTAAACTAATTAGTTACTAGTCTATTCAACATGTTCAATAACTTGTCTAGGTCAATCGTTAGAGTCTCCACTCCCATGCCCCAGACCGACATCATTTGGTTCAACCTAACAGTCATAATTGGACTCGATTGCTCAGTCGATCCTAAGACTACGAATAACATTCTGAACTATTTTGGAAGAGTTTGTCTGAAATACCACTCAGTCTTTACTCTTCTTACGTTGATAATAGTTTCAAGACTTACGTAAGTTACGAACACACTTTAATTAAATAAAACTTTCTATTTATTCATAAAATTCAGTAATACATAAATGTCAAACAAATAATTGTTTACTCATAAATAGTTATTACACTTTACTTTATGGACATAATTCCAACATATTCAACGATCTCCATCCATATCTTTAGGTCACAAATTGCATCATGAACAATGATGTAACTATTATTTTAGATTTAGTTTCTAAATTATGGTTCAAACAATATGTAATATTATTAACAAACAAAACATAAAAGATAAATGTGACAAACCATTCGAGCAACAAACTTTGCTTAGGAGAAGAAATAATGCTATTAAATGAAGGAAATATTGGTCATTTTATTTCTCGCAGAACCTAGGTGCTATTGCTATTGAATAATGACTTCACATTTAAAAAAATCATTCGAGCAGCAAACTTGGTAACAAAATCTCCTTATTCGAGCAAGAAACTTACTTTACTATTATTACATGTATCACAATAGCATGAATTCTCAATATAACTATCAAATTTCTACTTAAAGAGCTTGAAACTTAATTAGATATCAAGAAGCTAAATGCCTAAATCCATAATGCATCAAAAAATCTATTTTCATTGAATTGTTATATTTTAATAATCAATTGAAAAAATACAGAAACACAGTCAAATCCATAATGCAATGGATATTGATAGAGTATGTGAGTCATCATCACATGCTGACTGTGCAACTTAGAGAGCTCGCATAGGACAATCATGTAGACTGTCATGCAACGTCGGCAAACCAACCTAACTATTTTCAGTTAGTTACGTAGTCGAGTTAGCGCGTATTGTTAATTCTGTAATGTCTATATATACTTGTATTAAAGTTAATTATATACTTGATGTAATCTGTGATTAATTGAATACAATGCAAAGTTTTCTTCTTCACTGTTGGCAATACTCATCTTGCCCCTGTTTTACGCACGTTGTTGTTGTTTCACTTGGTATCAGAGCTTCAGGCAGGGATTCTCCATCAATGGCTAATTCTTCAAGTACCACTACTCAAAGTAGCTCAAGGAAAATAATGTACTATCAAAATCGATGAATTCTACTTTGAATTCATCTTTACTCGTCAAACTAGATAAAGAAAATTACATGATATGGAAATCACAGATGCTCCCTGCAGTGACAGGACATGGATTGGAAGATTTCCTGTTTGGTAATTCACCAAAACCACAACAAAATTTAATTTATGGTAGTATCAATCCAAAAAATGTTGCTTGGATTAGGAGTGGTCAACTGTTGTTGAGTTGGTTAAGGTATTCTATGAATGAGAAAGTGCTGGGAACTGTGCTTCAATACAGTCACTTAAAATATATGTGGCTTGCTTTAGAGAGAAACTACTCCAATCAATCAAAGGCCAAGATGCTTCAATTAAAGAATTTACTTCAAACTATGAAGAAAGGTAATCAATCTATTGTAGATTTTTATGATAAGATGAGGAATGTAGCAGACTCTTTAGCTGATGCAGGTCATCTAGTAAGTGAGCAAGATTTATTACTTCACATTCTTAATGGACTCGGATCAGAGTTCGATTTAGTAGTTGTTAATGACACGGTAAAATCTTAAGATCTCACTGTAGAAGAAGTTCAAGCATTGTTAATGAGTTTTGAATGCAGACTTGAGAGAATGAATACAGAAATTGAGCAATCAGTAAAGAATCAAATGCCAGCAAACTTTGCAGGAAGTACACCAGGCAAGAAGTTACAGGGAAATAATTTTTCTAGAAGAGGAAATGGTAGAGGATTTAATCAAAACTCCTTTTGTAGAAACTTGAATGGAGCAAGGAGAGGTAGATGAGATTGAAATGGAAACATATTACAGTGTTAAGTATGTGGTAGACTAGGCCATGGTGCTTTAACTTGCTATCACAAGTTTGACAAAGCCTATAATCAAAGCTTCAATCCAAATCAAGGATCTCAATTCTCACTCTCTCCAAGTCAGGTTCCTCACTTTTAAGGTGGACAAAATGACAATTTTGGTCCATCTATCATGGTTGCTGCATCTGAAATGAATATTGATCCAGCTTGGTACGTGGATAGCGCTGTAACAAATCGCATTACATCAGACCTCAATAACTTCCATATTGCACTTGATTATATTTGAAAGGAGACACTCATGGTAGGGGATGGTAAGACACTTCAGATTACTCTCATTAGTTCTTCCTTTCTTCCAATTCCTTAATTCTAAAACTTAAATCCATGCGGAGAGTCCCACAAATCAAAAAGAACTTAGTAAGTGTTTCTCAATTAACAAAGACAATGAGTTGTTTATTGAATTTCATTGAAATTTCTTTCTTGTGAAGGACGAAGCCACCAAGAAAATTCATCTTAGGGGGAGGCTTAGGAAAGGATTGTATGACCTATTGCTTCATAGATAGAATAGAGTTGCTGCCTTGATTTGTAAGATCAGTGATGCCAATCAACCAGAAAACTCACCCATTCCTTTTCATGCTATGAACCAACCTTCTTCTGATTCTCAATCTGATGTAAACCATTTTCACTCTTTACCTTCTGCATTTTGTAATACAGTAGGAAATGCATCATGTTTCAGTTTGAATTCTGTCAATTCTAACTGTGGTGCCACACAAGTAGTGAGTGTGTAACACTGTAGTGTCACATGACACTATAGTGGTGCCGTGAGGCACTGTGTTGGCTCAAGAACACTTGATATAGACTACGAGAAGTATATGATTCATAACCTTGTATGTTGTAGATTTAACTTATAAATATTTAACGGATCTTGACTGATTGAAAAAAAGTTTTCAATAAAAAATTTTATTTTGTTGTCATGGCATTGCGCAAGTTTTATTTTATTAAAATATTTGATTTTTATTAAAAGTTTAATTTTTTATAAAGTTCACGAGCCTCAACGCATCCGTCGCGCACGTGCGCTACGACCAACAAGTGATGTATGGGGGCCTTCTCCAGTTTCTTCTATTATCATCTAGACATTCAACGATACTTTGATCAGATTCCAAAAGTCCCCTCTTTTGTGCTGCTTCCTTGAATGAGGAGTATTTTATTGCGCTGATAGTTAATAGATATTCAAACGTGGATAGTATATTTCTCCTTCATTGGGGTTTGCTCCAACTATTCGACAGATCACTTCTCTTTTTTTCCTTTGTATCCATGTTCGCAGCTTTTTATTCCTTACATAATGCTCTAGAAATTCCATGTACAATAGGTTCCTAGCATTTTTGTCGCTTCTACACATTTCAAAGTATTATGTCAACATTATCCTTGAGACATGGTCCCATTGAATAACGTCTTTTAAAATACTAATTGTTTATTTAGAAGGTGCGACTGTAAGTTCATAACCTCAGTGGAAATTTTGTTCAATCTAAAATCATATATCCTCCATAAAGTTTCTTGTGTAGAAACTCGTCTTGCATCTTGAAATTCTTTTATCTCATTGACATTTCTTGCATCATCATCTTGTGATATCAACATAGACGCTCTATCATGACCTTTATATATGTACATGTATAAATATTTTATAGCCTTGAGTCCAGAACATATCTCAACATTGATATGATAGTTGTATTTTAAGAGTAAATACAGATTGTATGGGACCACCCATTGGTTATCTAAAGTTGTGTTTCTTATTTTCACCTACAATTCAATATTTTTATATGATATAAATTAGTAATATATAATTAAAGGGCACGCAAATCATATTTTTGATAAACTATTACAAACTTCAAAAGTGATAATTACATGAAAAATAAGGAGTTAATAACTTGATTTCCATTATTGCTTCTTTTGTACATTAGATATGCATCGTTTCCCTGCATCGTCTTTGAATCAAAAGGTCACGGATACAGAATTTGCATACTCCATTGACCCTGCATGGACTCTTACGTTATAATGACCGCATGGTCCATGTAACATATGTCTGCTTACAACATCATACAGGGACAAGATCTGTTATATCATGTCAGGAATTTCAGCACGTACGTAATTATCATATTGGTCAGGATTTGTTATTTTTTCCTCACTTTTCAAGATCACTAACATGTGAACATGGGGAAGTCCTCTCTTCTGGAATTCAACTACATGAACATAAGCATTAATGAGATTATGATCTTGTATAAGTACGAGAGGATTAAGATCATAAATAATAAATAAAATAGTCTATAATATATTAAAGTATATAATCTTTAATGAATGATTGTTAGTATGGTTCACCAAATATTTTTTGAATGTATGTGATCTAAATCTAGATCACTGATTGTGGATAGACATCTTAATAAATGTACTTTATATAATCAGATTATATAGGAGTGGATCAATGTGAACTAATATTTTTATTAACTTACCGTTTATCATAAAAATTTAATACACATCAAATATGAAGATCATATATAGATCAATCTGAATCCTGAGTAGTCATGAACTACTATGCATGTCTATCGAATCTCTTGATTCACTCGTCAATGTTTGTTTGTAAAATAGACTAGTGACTTTTGTTTTGGAGATTTAGTGATATGGATTGCGGGGAACATGATCTTACAAGGTTTGAAATCCATGCTTTCTTTACAGATCATATATTGGTTCTCTTAAGTATTAATTCTGTAATTGAATGATTATTGAGCTTAAATATAATATGATTATAAATTGACCATTCACTAGTAAATTAATGGTACTTAAGGATTAAGAAGTAATTAGAAGGGTAAAATGATAATTTTGATCAGCTCTAATTTACAAACCAATAATTGGAGGACAAAACTACATGAAATAATTATATCAATGAACTATATGAGAATATCCTGTAAATATATTATGTAATTAGAGTGCAATTTCATATTTGTAGTGGAGTAATAATGAAGCTAATAAATAGTATTATTTAATTAAAGTGTTTATTTAATAATCTGATCTATTGAAACTTAGAATTATGGGTACATGGTCCCCGACTCACCTCTGTACTATATAGTTTAGGGTGTCAATATTTCAGGACATGAGAAAATGACTAACTTGCGATATGAATTAAATTTCTAGGGTAAGTATATAATTATGAGATACTTATAATTAATTAATTAATTAAGAATTAATTAATTAAATTATTTATTTTTATTTTTGGCAATTACAATTAAATTACTATATAGATTAATTTTTGTATTAATCAATAAATGAAATAATATATTTGATTTATGAAATTAAATAATGTTAAACTATTATGATATAATAATTCAAATTTGAATCAATTAAATATGTTATTTATGAACTAACAATAAGTTAGTTGATAGGGGTGATTAGATAAATTAATTTTGAATCAATTGATGTTTAGATATTTATTTGATTAAAATAAATAATAAATTTGAGAAAATGGCCACGTGGCATGTTGGACTGTCACATGTCAATAACTGATCTTTGAATTAGAGATTGACATGAATGACTGTGAAACCTCATGACACTACAACTCTGCACGGCATACTGCAGTGCCATAGATATTACAGTGAATGCACCAATTACAGTGGGTCCCACTACAATGGCACATTTATAAATAATTTATTATTTTATATACACCCTAAAACCTGATGAGCTTTGATCTAAAATATATACATAGATATTATTTTATCGGCCTAATTAAGTAAATGATCAAGTGATTGAAGCATTCACTGTGATTAGAAGTTAATCAAAGATTCTGTGAATACTCCAATTTTTGTCCGGAGTTTTTGTCTCACAAAAATCATTCTCCAAATCTTTAGATCCCATGTGTTGAGTACATCAATAAACATGAAAGTATCTTTAATATATTATACATGCCTACACACGTCCTGTGTGTTTGAAGATTGGCTTGAAAGATCTTTGTGTGGATCTTGCAGTCCATTGTTCGTGGAACCTCCAGTTCGATGTTGGCAAGGACGTTTGATAGACTACAAGAGGTATAATTCATATATCTGTATGTATTAGATTTAATGTATAGAGAAAAATTATTTTTCGTTAAATTATTTTTCAAAAACTGTGGCGTCACAATTATTTTTGTTTTATAAATAAATAAGTTTTTTTTTAACTCACCAAGCCTCCGCCGTGCGACGCCGATGATTCAGTTGGGGGGAAATGTACTAAGCATAGGTAGGAAATGAATGTAATATCAACTTAGAGGGTTATGCGTATTTATCATGTCTTTCTGTTTGTTGAAATAATGCGAGTTTGTTCTATAAATGTGTTAAGTCACGCTCTATTTTGAATTATTTTCCATGAACATAGAAATAGAGAATCTACATAACAAATCAATGAAGTATTATATAATCTGATTATTTTGTGTGATATATGCAAATAAGATCGATGTTAATTTAATATTCTATAAAATAGATTTATCAAAGTTCTGATTGGCATATGTAATTTCAGTGATTTTTTGCAATGTGAAAGCGTTTTGGCCTTCTTTAGTTTGTTTTTGTTTTAAAACATGGGCCTTTAAAATTTCTTTGTTATTGTATTAATTTCCCATTAGTGTTTGTATATCGGCTTATAAATCTCATTATGCCGGAATTTTGGACATAAAGCAACATTATAATCACGGCACCATAGATCTCACTCAATCGGCCTTCCTTCAGAAACAATGGATCAAATATGTAGTTAATAAAATGTTCGCTAAATTGACATCTGGAATGAGAAATACTTTTTGTTCTAGTTCTATGCGTTTATTATAGTACGTGGATAGTACAACGTTGTTCATTGATTTCTTTATTTTGATACATTTTCTTAAATAAATATGTGATTAAAGTACAATTACTAACCTATATCATTTTAAATCTTTTTAGTTGTATTATTATAACATTAAACTATATGTTGTCATGTGTTAAAAAATATCTTAAATTTATTAGAACTGAAAAAGTTCTTTAATTTATTTAATACTGAATTTAGTTGCACTTATTCGTCAAAAGATTGTTTTTATCTTGTTTATCTCTTTTGGTTTAAAATCTTTTAAGGTTCTCAATTAGAATTAAGAGTTGTGTGAACGTAGAAGTAACTTTAGTAGTTTTTAATATTTTAAATTATTTGTCTAGATTGATGGTTTAAGTTTTCTAAAATCTAATCACTCAAAGTAAATTATGTAATTTATTCAAATCTGAAAATTAAAACGCAAAAGGTATAATAGATAAATTAAAACACCAAAAGTAAGGTACTAAAATCATAAAAGACTTAAAATTTTCCATTAAATAACAACCCAAAATAACGTGATGTAAATATTAAATAAACCGTCCACTCCAAAAGATAGAATAAATGTTTAATTCTTAATATATTGTTTTAGTGGTTTGTACATGAGGGTTGACGATCTCAGCGTTGACTACCCGCAAAGCGCAACTCTTACGGCGTATCAAGAGTGACGACCTGCAAAGCGCAACTCTTACGGCGTATCAGGAGTATCTCCACCAAGAATGTACCATGGAGTGTCACCGCTGAGGTGCACCCCTTGAGGTGCCACTACTAAGGTACCCATAGGGGTCGTCCCCACGGCGGCACCATAGGGTGTCACCCCTATGATAGCACCATTGATGTCACCTTCATGGGTGTACCATGGAGGTGCATTGATCACCCTCTATAATGCAACTTGTACACACACCACTACACTATCACAACGAGTCATCTCATTACAAACCACCAAGTCAAGTGATAAAGACTTGGATGGACGTATGGTTGCCTGGGAACGGTCGAGAGGCTATGGACTGGCAGGATTAGGGGCGAGGTTACGTTGTACTAGGTAGGGGACATACCTTCTCAGTACGACCACTCTAGACATTGAGGGTGTGTTACTCTCCCACCTTGGGGAGGGGTTTTATTTGAGAGAACCTTTGTAGATGAGGCGTTGGGTGAACATCGTCGTCGCGCCTCACCGGCAAGGCGTGTTCTCTCTAGATCATGGTCATTACACAAAGACTCACATGACGCCACCTGATTAGCTCATGTGTAATGATCCTCTTACTCACTTAAGTATGATCAGTCAACTTAGGTGGCACGATTTGATTGGCGGACTTGCAACTAATCAATGGATTAGTTGCAATGGTCCCCCTCATTTTATTCACCTATAAAAGGAGGACTCCTCCTTCATTTGGAAGGACTGGAAAATTTAGAGAGAGAAGCTCTCATTTCTAGAGTGAGAAACTCACACTTCTAGAGAGAGAGCAAGTATTTGTCACCGCCCTTGAGTGTCTAGAGTGCTCCCACTTCACCTCCCAGCGTCCTCCCCGACATTCTCAGGCGTTGTTCCGGTCACGAGCTAGGACTAGACCACTCCTGCACCTCACTCACGTGACACCCTTGCATCTACATTTGGCGACTCCACTGTGGAGTGGTTTGTCACACTAGAGAAGTACCATCATGGTTGGACGTGCAAAGGGAAGAATAGCTCTATCGCGCACGGAGGGAGATGGACCCATACTCAACGACGAACGCAGACATGAGGAGGAGAACACCTCTCGTGAGTTACCACCAAGTGCACCTACACAAGCGCAAGAGCAAGCCGAAGCCATTCAGGAACTCCAAGCTTCTAACGCTGAGATGAGGAGAGTCATTGATATATTGAATGCATACACAAGTGCAAGAGCAACCGACCATCTCCATCATGGGTGCACAACCAACCTCCACCATGAGCGCGCAACCAACCTCCACTATGGGCGCGTAACCAGCCTCCATCATGGGAGTGCAACTAACCTCCACTATAGGCGTGTCGTTGACCTCTCTCACGGGCGTCCAACCATCCGCCGCTATAGGTGTTCCATCACAACATTCACCCAGAACTATGTTCAACCGAACGTTCAAGCCAACACTCAAGATTTTGCACAAGTCAATGTTACACCAACACCTCTTGACAACTTCGCTAGCCCGACTACTACAATAGCTCATACCAACCTCACCCCAAGCGCAAACATCCTTGTTGGAAGTAGTCATTTCATTACCCATGAAGCCCTCCAAAAGGTACACCAAGAGGATAGGATAAGAGCATCATTGAATGAGTCCGTTGTCGACTTCAGGCCACCATATTTAGCTGACATAGCCTTGAGACCATACACAACAGATTATGTTCCTCCAAATTTTTGAAAGTATAATGGTCGAAATGGGTGTGCCAAAGAATATGTGATATGTTGCATTGATGATATAGGACCCTATGGTTATGATGAGTTCATGCGTTTGGGGGAGTTCTCCAAGTCCTTGACGGAGCGCGCTTACAACTGGTATACGAGCTTGGCACCCGAATTGATTTTGACGTGGACGCAAATGGTATCAACCTTCCTAGCAAAGTTCTTTGTCATAGAGGAGAAGACTAGCATACTAGATCTGGAAAGGCAAAGGATCACTGACGACCTTGTGTTATACGTTCAACGGTTTAAGGAAAAGGCCATGGATTGCTAAGAGGATTGCAAGGAGGAAGCCCTTGTAAAGATGTGCATCAGAGGGATGTTGAGTGATTATAAGGTCTACCATGAGAATTTGGGGATTGTCACCTTCACCTGCTTGATAGAATCATCCAAGAGGACAAGCGCTTCAGTACGTAGGCCACGACAACCAGAGAGGAATGACCGTCCTGACCGCCCTTGGTGACCCACCACGTCACACTACCATCCTCAAGTAGCGACTGCACAACCACATGGGCGTGGTCGTAAGAGAGGTAGAGATGATAGGAATGACCCGAAGCCTTTTCCTTGCACCATGGATAAGGTGGAAATTTTTGAGAAAGTTCTTTGATGAGAAGTTGAAGAATGTGAGATCATTACAGAAGGTGTCGGATCCCGTGGACCCACCCCCTTTTCCCCACCATGCCAATGTCAACATGATTAGCGCCGACACAATAGAACCTACCTCATGTGTCAGCATAATGGAGGAAGCAGATGAAGAAGCAACTATAGGGAGAGACAACGCTTTCATAGACAAACTCTTGAACACAAGGACTTGTAAAAATTTTTTTGATACGCTTAGGTTGGATGATATTGCACGTCGCCAAGTCTCTAAAATGTTAATAGATTCACTTAGCAAAATTATGCTCGGATGAATTGTTGCTTTGCACAATCGCCTTTGAGCATGATGAGGTGGAACGAGGAGAGTGTCATCACATTCACCAATGTTGACCGACATGTTAAGAGGATGGGACACAATCACCCCTCTATATGGAGGCAACAGTCAATGGAGTGCAAGTAAGGTGCGCCCTATACTACCTTCAAGGCAGTTGGCATCCCAGAGAAACGACTAGTGAGACAATCAATAATTGTGACAGGTTTTTCATCAGTAAGTGTGAAGACGATGGGTTATGTCAATGTGGAGTTGCAAATTGGACCAATAAGAACCACCAACCGTTTCCATGTGATCTAGTACAATACGATCTACCACGTATCGTTAGGGAGGCGATGGATTCACGATCATAATGTGTCCCATCAACCTTGCATCAGTGCCTGAAATCACGATGGCATGGTAAGAACATCATGGTGGCGGCTACCAAAGCACCATTCGATAAGACTAAGGCTCACTTGATAGAGGCGATGCTCTTTGATGAACTTGCAACAACAGGTGCCGCCGCGCCTAGAAGGATGATTGCCACCCTTTTGCCGAGGTGGGAGCTTGCGAAAGGAAATGAAGCACTCACATCGGGGATCGAGTTGGTAACCCGCGTGACTTTTCCAAATGAAAAGAGGGTGTATCGCTTATGATGGTGCGCGGGGTCAGATGTACAGCTTGATCCCCCTGGTGCTGAGGTAGATGAGGATATAATGATGGAGGAGGCATTAGCTAAGACACAAGGACTTATGCAAGGGATCCACGTGATGAATTACGAACCACCAAACGTACCTCTACCAACCAACCCATCACCATCGCATGAGGGGCTGAAGGAAGTCCAAATTGGGGATGGGAGCACAATAGGCCGGTGTTCCTAGCAAAGGACTTGGAGAGTAAACAATGAGATGACTTGATAAAGATTTTGGGTGAGTTTGAGGATGTCTTTGCGTGGTCATACTCTGAGATGCCAGGGTTGGATTCTACCTTAGGGACGCATAAGCTAGGGGTCTCCGAACAATGCACACCTGTCAATCAACACCCTCGCCATTTTTGCCCCAAGGTGAAACTCCAAATCAAGTCTGAAATTTCAAAGCTCATAGAGGAAGGATTTATCAAGCCTATCAAGCACCCCACATGGTTAGTAAACATCGTTTTGGTAAAAAAGAAAAATGGTCAAATCCATTGTTGTGTGGATTTTAGAGACTTGAACAAGACATGCCCCAAAGATGACTTCTCGTTGCCTAATGTAGACACCTTGGTTGATGCTACAGCGAAACATGAGATGTTCTCTTTCATGGATGGGTTTAGTGGATACAATCAAATCAGGATGACAATCGGAGATGATGAGAAGACTACTTTCAGGACACCCTTTGGAAACTTTTACTATGTGGTAATGCCTTCCAGACTGAAGAATTCAGGGGCTACTTACCAACGGGCCATGACAGAAATTTTCTGTGACATGATCCACGATTATGTTGAAGACTATGTGAATGATCTGGTAGTTAAGTCCAAGAGTGAGAATTCACATTTGAAGCACCGGAGGAGTGTCTTTGAACGATGCAGGCTGTACACGCTTAAAATGAATCCGTTGAAGTGCGCTTTCAGTGTTTTATGGGGGAAATTCTTTGGCTTTTATGCACACAAGCAGGGTATAGACATTGATTAATCCAAGGTAAAGGCTATCAGGGACATGCCCCCACCATGATCCGTGAAGGACTTAAAGGCATTCTTGGGGAAAGTATCCAACGTCCGCCGATTCATACCCGCCCTAACCGAGTCCATCAGTGATATACAACCACTCTTGAAAGGAGATCACATCTTTTCATGGACACCGGAGCACCAACGGAAGTATGATGCCATAAAGGATGTGCTCCTCGCACCGGCCACCATGGTGCCATTGCGTAGTGACCTACCATTGCTGCTTTACATCACCTCAACCTCCAAGTCCATTGGAGCCTTGTTGGCACAAGAAAGGGAGGGGGCAGAGCGCCCAGTGTACTATTTGAGTAGGGTCCTAAGAGATGCTGAGCTTAGATATACACCTTGTGAAAAGAATTGTCTTGCTCTTGTATTTTCCATGCAAAAATTCTGACACTACATGTTGGGTAATCGAGTTCATTTAAGGACTAAGTCCAATCTTATTCGTTTTCTCTTAAGCAGGACTGCATTAAACGGGAGACTAACCCGATGGACAATGTTGTTGAGTGAGTTTGACATTACGCCCCTCACCCCGAAGGCGCAAATGAGTCAAGCACTAGCTGATTTGCTGGCCCAATTTTTGAGTGGTGAACCGGAACCCCTAGACGAGACCATACCCGAAAGTCCTCGTGTTGCACTGTTCTATTTTTTTACTTCGATCCATCCCATAATCTTCTCTTTTAGTCTACACCACTTTCCATCATGAGCCCAAAATAAGGCTTAACAACTTTTTCTTCGCATCACCTTATGAGTGCGATCATACCAACACTAAAGCACCGGATCCCATCAGAACTCCGAAGTTAAGCATGCTTGGGCGTGAGTAGTACTAAGTTGGGTGACCACTTGGGAAGTCCTCGTGTTGCACTCATCTTTTTTTTAACTTCGATCCGATCCAAAATCTTACCGTCTAGTCTACACCACTTCCCACATGAGCTTAAGCCAAGGCTTAACCACATTTTCTTGGCATCACCTTACGGGTGCGATCATACCAGCACTAAAGCACCGGATCCTATCAGAACTCCGAAGCTAAGCGTGTTTGGGCGAGAGTAGTACTAAGTTGGGTGACCACTTGGGAAGTCCTCGTGTTGCACTCCTCTTTTTTTTTACTGCGATCCGATCCCAAATTCCCCGGTCTAGTCCACACCACTTGCAATCGTGAGCCATAGGTAAGGCTTAACAAAATTTTCTAAGCATCACCTTACGGGTGCGATCATACCAGCACCGAAGCGTCAGATCCCATCAGAACTCCCACGTTAAGTGTGCTTGGGCGAGAGTAGTTCTATGTCGGGTGCCCATTTGGGAAGTCCTCGTGTTGTACTGTTCTATTTTTTTACTTCGATCCATCCTAAAATCTTCCCGTCTAGTTTACACCACTTCCCATCATGAGCCCAAGATAAGGCTTAACCACATTTTCTTCGCATCACCTTACGGGTGCGATCATACCAGCACTAAAGCACCGGATCCCATTAGAACTCCGAAGTTAAGCGTGCTTGAGGGAGAGTAGGATTAAGTTTGGTGACCGCTTGGGAAGTCCTGGTGTTGCACTCCTCTTTTTTTTTACTTCGATCCGATCCAAAATCTCACCGTCTAGTCTACACCACTTCTCATCATAAGCCCAAGCCAAGGTTTAAACCACATTTTTTTCGCATCACCTTACGAGTGCGATCATACCAGCACTAAAGCACCGGATCCCATCAGAACTCCAAAGCTAAGCTTGTTTGGGCGAGAGTAGTACTAAGTTGGGTGATCACTTGGGAAGTCCTCGTGTTGCACTCCTCTTTTTTTTTACTGCGATCCGATCCTAAATTCCCCGGTCTAGTCCACACCACTTGCAATCGTGAGCCAAAGGTAAGGCTTAACAACATTTTCTAAGCATCACCTTACGGGTGCGATCATACCACCACCGAAGCACCGGATCCCATCAGAACTCCCACGTTAAGTGTGCTTGGGCGAGAGTAGTACTAAGTTGGGTGCCCATTTGGGAAGTCCTCGTGTTGCACTATTCTATTTTTTTTTACTTCGATCCATCCCATAATCTTCCCGTTTAGTCTACACCACTTCCCATCATGAGCCCAAGATAAGGCTTAACCATTTTTTCTTCGCATCACCTTCTGAGTGCGATCATACCAACACTAAATCACCGGATCCCATCAGAACTCCGAAGTTAAGCGTGCTTGGGCGGGCAACCAACTTAGTACTACTCTCGGCCAAGCACACTTAACGTGGGTGTTCTGATGGGATCCGATGCTTCAGTGCTAGTATGATCGCACCCGTAAGGTGATGCTTAGAAAATATTGTTAAACCTTACCTTTGGCTCACGATTGCAAGTGGTGTGGACTAGACCGGGGAATTTGGGATCAGATTGAAGTAAAAAAAAAGAGGAGTGCAACACGAGGACTTCCCAAGTGGTCACCCAACTTAGTACTACTTCCCAAGTGGTCACCCAACTTAGTACAACACGAGGACTTCCAAAGAGGAGTGCAACACGATATTAACACATGCTATGATGATCTGCCTTTGTGATGCACTTTGATGGTCTGTCTTAGATTTGAAAGTTTGAATCTCTTGCTTTATTTTTAGGTTATCAGCATATATTCTTTGATTTTATTTCCTGATTTCATAGATTTTCTGATTTAATTGTGTGAATTGCATTGTTTCACTGATGACTTGTCTTAGTTTTAGAAGTACTATTGAATGTTTTTCATTATAAGATAAGCTTTTCAAAAACAAAAAAATCAGCAAACCCAAATGTTGTTTCTTAAATTTTTGGGAAAATTACCAATTTGACCATCATAGTTTGTACATACTTTCAATTTGACCATCAAGTTTAAAAAGTTTCAATTTAGTCGTTATAGTTTACTTAACATTACAATATGGTCATTCTGTCACTCTCCATTAATAGATATGTTGATGTGACACGTTAAGTGATGACGTGACATTAAAATATTATTTTATATTTTCCATCTCATATATTATATAATTTATTTTATCAATTTTTTTTTTACTAATTTGGCCATTATAGTTTGCACCTATTTTCGATTTGACAATCGTAGTTTAAAAAATTTCAAATTGGTCATCATAGTTTACATAACGTTTCAAAATGATCATTCTGTCACTCTCCATTAAAATAAATAAATTGTATTGTAATAAATTGAAGAACATGTGACTAGTTATTATTTTTTCATGGATTGCTATTTGCATTGATGTTGGCTTGTGTAGGAGAGATTAATGTATGGTTTGAAATTTCACTTATTATGTAGCTATGCTTATGTATCAAATTTTATGAGATATCTTTAATGTCTTTGCAAAATATCACCTGTTAAATTGAACTTGTTCGCAACTCATAAACCTGTAAATGCAATACAATATAAATGATTCAATACTCATGAACTTGTTAAATACAATATAACTATTTCGATACTTATAAACCTGTTAAATACAACATACAATATAACTATTTCGATACTTATAAACCTGTTAAACACAATAACTGTTCGATACTCGTAAACCTGATAAAAAGTCTCAAAAAATATCAGGCATATAATAAAATTATATATAATTTCATATGCTAGCCAGCTGCTCTACCAACCACAATAACCCTACATGTACATAAAAAATACATATACACAAAAAATACTTCACTCCTATATGTTGCACAATCTTAAGCTGGTTTTCCTCATACTCACGAATATTTACCACTTCCACAGACCTACTGAAGTCCTTGTAGATGCGGTCAACAATTTCATTGATCCTCTTTTACAGCTTCTTAATTTATGTGCCCCTCTTATCAATGTCACATTTTAACTACAGAAATTAAAAAAATGTTTAAGTGGTAAAAAGGAACATATATCACTAGCTACATACAACGTATTTTGTCATGAAACCACCTTCTCGAGTTCAGGAGTTATCCGATCAATTTCTTCATTTATATTCTGCTTCTCTTTCCTTAGGTTTGTAAGTTTGTATTCAATGCTTCGCTGTAACAAACGTACAAAAAATGTGACAGAACTTTTTATTTCTTTATTTAATATGAAACTGAAATTTAGTCAAAAGAAAATCGTATAAATAAAAGGATGAGAGAGCGAGAAGTACCCCTAACCTAATAAAATGAACATTACAAACAACTATCAATCCCGTTACGCAAAATTAAAAACCAAGGAACATCCTTAAATGATCAATCTGAACCTTAATTATATAAAGCATACACTCATACATTTATTTAAGAAATTACCTTCTCAATCTATGCATATTGAATCTTCTTCTCGAGTCCACTAATTCTTCCAAATGCTTCAGACTCCTTAAGATGCATCTCTCTAATTGAACCAAGCTCTTCTAACTCTGACTCAAACTGCTCTTTCTTTTTTTATCCCTGCAGAATAGCAACAATAATTTGAAGACTAGTCATTAATAAAGATAAAGCTTACCTTCAGTCTTTTTATCATCTCACTACTTTGACCTTGCTTCCATTCCTCCAATATACCACCAGTCATCGTGTTAGATTTTGTTACAACTAATCCAAGCAAGTTCAACTATATCACAATAAGATAAACCTGATAAAAGTACCTTGGGAGAAAAAAATCCCATTAGCAATTACCTTTATATCTCTCTCCACCCCAGCTAAGAACCTTAACCTCATCGACATCATCACAAACAAGAGTATTTCCGACAGCATACAAGTGCTTTCTCCAATGCAGGCTAAAATATGCCCGAAGTTCAATTTCCCTACCCTCTGAATAACTGTAACAGAGGTTCCTAATAGCTGTAACAAAAATTAAACTAAGATTTTTAGTAAATAAACAACTTAA
Organism: Datisca glomerata; assembly: GCA_003255025.1. NCBI lineage: Eukaryota > Viridiplantae > Streptophyta > Magnoliopsida > Cucurbitales > Datiscaceae > Datisca > Datisca glomerata. The sequence continues at coordinate 563,324 of QANY01013389.1, read as the reverse complement.
ACTAAAATCTCCATTTCAGAACCCTAAAAAATCAGTAAAGAAACAACTTAAACTAAAACCCCTATTTCAAAATCCTAAGGGATAATATAAAAAATCATAAATTGAACCAATTCCTAAATAAAATCAACAAAGAGGTTAATATTCTATGGACCTGATAAAGAGGCAAGTCTTTTACACCCTCTGATTTTGTCGAGGAGAATAACTTCAAAGAGAAATACCCAAAAAATCTTAGAAGAACTTCAAAGACAAACTAAACTTATGAAAAAATACAAGTAGAAGAAGGATAAATGAAGAATCGAAGATTACCTGCTTGCAGAACCGATGAAAGCTAAGAAAATCGAAGACTCGAAGTAACGCGTTGAACATACATGCCAGAAGCAAAGCTTCGAGAGAGATGAAGGGGATGTGAGAGAGATAATCTGATTTTTTTTTATTGAGGAGAGAGGTAAAAAATATAATATATGAAGTTGATAATATAAAATAATATTTTAATACCACGTCATTGTTAACGTATCATGTCATCAGCTAACATGCTACATCTTTACTTAACATACCATGTCAACATGTCTGTTAATAGAGAGTGATAAAATGGTCATTTAAAATGTGATGATCAAATTGAGATTTTTTAAATTACGATGATCAAATTAAAAACATGTGCAAACTACAGTGATTAAATTGATAATTTTCTCTAAATTTTTTTATAACCAAAACTTTGTCATTATGAGCAATATTTAGATTACATATCTATCCTAAAAAAATTAACTTAAAGCCATTCCTTCTTTAATGTTGTTTATTTCAAAAAATGTGTGGTAAATTTGGTTTTTTTTTAATTTACAAAATTCATTCAATTATACCTATTTGGGGAAAGGATCATAAAATTGACTCCTTTTATAATATGAAATGAATTTAAATAGGAAATATCAATACACATAAACATAATTATCACTTTGTGAATTTCTTGAGCTACAATGTTCTCTCTCCCCGATCCTTTTCTCCTTTCTTGTCTATGCGAACTAAGAACCTGAATTCCTTTCTCTCTGCCAATATCAAATTCTTATAGTGTTTTACATTTTCCTTTTTAGCACACTGCAACAAAGATAATTTACAATTCAATAACAAAGATTTGCATAGAAAGCTTTGCAAAAAATTAAAATTACTGTGAATAGTTGTTTTGAAACAGTCAAACATTGTAACATTGGCTTCAATATAGCCATATGAAACAATAGCACTCAATAAATATTTTCTTGTGAACGTAATACTGTCCGCATTGCATTGAAAATAAAATGCTATAGATTTATTTGCATGGGGGTAGACTCATCCATTATATTCCATGCAGTTTTCAAACTAAGGATTTCCCTTGTTTTGGATACTTATTATTTTTCCAACGAAGGCACACACTGATTTATAAACTTTTTATGCAATAGTTTCTTCTAAGCTTACTGTTGCAGCCTCCAATAGCCTTTTAGATGGAGTAATAACCTTTTGAATGCCTTCTTTTTTATAAGAGATTGAACCCTGAGGTAAATAACTGGTTAGCATTAGAGTAGAAAGATTATTCACATAAAGTAATGATAAATTAAATTCACAGATACCTCTTTCCTAAACGTGTAGCTTCTTCTTCTTGGAGATTAATTATTATCACAGTCGTTGCAAACGTTAATAATGTTACTTCATTTACAAAGTTAATAAGTTAAAAGTCAAATAATGTAATATGAAAAAAATGGTAAGCACGTTTAAAATATCTTCAAAACATATAGCGCGGAGGTTAGTAGCAGCAATTGTAGGAATGTCTTATGTAGAAGCTTCTAACTCAGATCCCTCATTCACAATTAAATCACCCCATAAAGTAAGTTTTATCATTCTTGACCTAGAAAATGGTAATATATATGTAAGATTTGTAGTTCAAGAAAAATAATATGTAGGAGAAACGGAATAAATTTAGTATGTTATTACTGATTGTTCAAAAGAAAAATATCCTTTTTTTTTAATTCTCTCCATTTCCATGCATATGAATGTTGAACATAGGCTTAACACTTATTACAACACCTAGCATATCTGTTGGCAATACAAAATAGTTAGTGCATTCATAGTTACAATGATATAAAAAGTTGTCGAATTAGATTTAGTACCTATGACTTCTTTCGAATCGATAAAATTATTGACATGGATGAAGGCCACGAAAGAATTAGTTGTAAAGTATGAATCTGCAATATCGCCCATCATCTCAATTTCATTATTTCATGTCAAAGACAATTCTAACTCTTCATACACATTCATGTAGTTTGTATTCACGGGCCTTATGTTACCGTTCTTTATTACATATGTACTTCCCTTTTGAATAAGAGATCCAAAATTTTCAATAGCCGCATTGTATAAAGTGCATTGGATTTTCTGACCGTGATAAAATTAAATAGATTTAGCATCAAATAATGATAATTAAAAAGGAATAGATTTCTTGAGTTTAAAGCATACCTCCACATCACTGAGTATCAACTTCATTATATTAACATCTCCCTTATTTTTCTGGTATTTTTTTACTGTGCTCTTTCTCAAAACTTTGACTTTAATAGTGCTTTCATTTTGGTATGCTGATAAGTTTTCGATCAGTGCAAAATCCATTTTAAAATTTGCCGTATTCGTCAAAGAGGCAGAGGTCCAGCAATGTTTGTCAGAATGTCTATCTTTTTTGTGCAAGAACGATGGTGACTTAGAAGACTTCCTCTATTGATCTATATATACAACCAATGGGCTGCAACTTTTCAAAACAAAGGGAAAGTTGCAACTCATCGCTGTTATATTTTTGTATTTTAAATTTAGCTGCTACAAAATACACTGTTTTAACTCAACATGTTGTAACTTTTCAAAACAAAGGGAAAGTTGCAACTCATCGTTATTATAATTTTTTACTTTTAATTTAATTATTACAAACTACAGTAAAGATGTTGTAATTGAAAATGTTTCTGTAACTAATCAATCACTGTCACATGGATAAGTGAAGGTAATTTGAGGATAATCTTGTGAAGAGACACGTTTCTTCAATTGTAGATAATGAGATGTTGTAGTACAAAGAACTAAACGTGGCAATACAAAGCAGAGTGTTAGAAAATTGTTTTTGTTGTAACAAATCAGATGTTGCCGTGTGGTTAAATGAAGGGTAATTCGAGAAATATAGTTTTAGTAGAAGGATAAAGATGGGAAGTGAAAGTTTTTTAGAGATTGTACATTTTTATATCTTATAGATTATTTATAGATTCAATAGAATATTTAATCTACGTGATCTATTAGTAGTTTAGTACTTTCTTGCTCGTTAAAATCAATTAAAATGAAATATATAGCCACCATTCGGGGTCACAATTTTCTATCATCAATATCAGAGAAAACACCATGCGTTGAAGAATTTTCCGACCACAGGACACTATGTAAACTAGCTAATACCAAAAGCTAAAGTCATCAATCATGAGGGATGTTGTTTACAAAGAAAAAAGCCTTAACTAATAACAGACCTCTAACTCTTATTTGTATATATACCTTCTTCCATAAGCAATTAAACTGTATCTGACTTCAACTTTTTGAACTTACTAGACACTAGTGGCAGTGTTATTGTTTTGTGGACTCTAACTAACCTAGTGATCTTATAAGAAACAATCTTTTACAGGTTATTTGTTCACACTTTCTGTTTGTGTCATCAGTTTGAATGTTATTTATAGGCTACTATCGCAGAGTACATGGCACACTACAAGAAAATCATCTTTGGCCACACTTTTTTCGCCATGAAAGAAAATTTGTCGCCAAAAGTCAAGTTTTAGCGACCAACATTAATATTGGTCGCTAAATAAGGCCTATAGCAATGACATTTTTGCGCGTCACAATAAAATTCACACCGGGAAAGAAAAGGCATGGCATGCCAATTTTTTAGAGTTTTTGCCGACGAATATTTATATTTGTTGGTAAAACCTCTTATTTTTACCGATGAAGTAAAATGTTGGTCGGTAGAGGCTTTGTCTTTCACGACCAACCTAGAGTTTCGTCGGTAAAAAGTCTTATTTATACCAACAAATTTACTTTGTCGTCACTGAAAGCTGGCTACCTTGTTAAAACGATGTCGTTTTAACAAGGTAGCTAGCTCCAAAAACACATAAAGAAAGAAAATAAAACAAACCCCTCACATTCCCCCTCGCCCCGCGACATAGCTTTTCCCTCTCACCCCGGCAACGGATCTCCTCCATTTGTAGCCGTTTCTCGCCAAGCTCTCTATTGTCTCTATAAGTGTAGGTAAGCAGACCTCCTCCATCGATCTCTCTCGAGAGGATCCTGTTGTGGGTTTTATAGTCCTAGTTTCTTTCTCCCTTGAGGATCAAGATTCATTTTTTGTGAGGTTCTTTTCGTCTTCTCGTGTAGTGGACTTCTTGTTGTGGGGTTCCTCCTCCTTTGTCAGTGTGCACATTTTTTTATGGTTGATTCCAATTCTTCTTCCCCGTCAGGTTTATTACGACTTCTCTCTCGACTTTGGTCCATTCAGGTTTCCTTCTTGTCCTTGTTTTCTTCTTTGATATTTTCCATAGTTCACTTAGTTGCTGTTAATCACGTAGAATGAGGATGGCTAATTAATAATAAGTTTTGTTATAGTGGCGTTGCATCTTTTGAATTTTGTCTCATTGATGAATAATTACAGTTTCTTGCTCTATTATGGTCTAATCCCACTTAATTTTTCAATTAACGAATAAAACTAATGAAGACAAGAAGAAGATCTGAAATCAAGTTTTTTACTGTTTTCTATAAAGAAGTTAATGAGAATTTACTGCTACGATCGGTTGGTTTTAAAATTAATTAAAAATAAGTTTGAATCACGAACAGTTCGTGAGTGTGATATAATTTTTTTTCGAATCAACTTATTTAATCAAATTAAATAACTTTAAACTAAACAACGTACGATTATGCATAAACGACATTAAGTGAGAAGATAAGGTTAGAAATAATTTTTTCACCTATACCTTGTATCGAAAAATTTCTGAACTGGCGGAATTCTTTCAAACGTTTTTCGTGTTCTTCAAGCTTCAGGATCCGAATCACGCACTTGAACTTCAAGAACGATTTGTGAATTTCATTCATCAACAACCACCCATTAATTTCAGAAATATATTTCATGAGATTTTTGTGTAAAAATTTCAGTGTGAGCTCTCAAAACGATTGAAGAAGAAAAATAAAAAAAATTTCTCTCTCAATAAAATTTTCGGCGGAAACAGGGAGGGAGAGGAAAATGTTTTTCTCTCTTAATTTGTTAAGAAGCAACTGTATCTAATATAAGATCTATCCGCACTCGGATTGCTATTGATATTGATAAAAAGTAAACTTCAATCTTTACAAATATATCCATATATTTTAAATTTCTAAAAATTCACTTTATATATTCATAATTATCGAAAATTATAATATTCCATATAGTTTGAGTTGTATCGAGATTCATCAATCCAATTGATAGATTTAATTGATAATTATCAATTAGTTACTTAATTTATTTTTATTTATTAATTATCCAATAATTAGAAAAAAATAAATTAATTAATTTCAATACATATAATCATGTTTAACTAATTAAGTGATATCACCCATCATATATAGGTGTAAGAAATATTCATTGATACCAAACCATATTTTGATCCAATTTATTTTGTTTCTCTTCCTGTTCTCTTGAACTATTTCTGAGATAAAATGAACCCACATGAACAAAATTAATGATTCAAATACCCGGTGCATTTATCTCCATAAATTCTCGACCTATTTAATCCTGACATCGTACGACTCCACTATAATTTCGATACTGGATCAACTCTCGATTCGTACGCGCTACATTTTTTGTTGGTGTAAATAAATCCTTTTTATTTTCAAGGTCCACAAAATAATTTATCAGAATACCCATCATGAATTTCAGTAACAAGAGCAGAATGTAAAATTATCATTTTACTCCTCTTGTTATTATTTTCTTAACTCATTTATTGACTGTGAATAAGAAAGACATAATAGTGAATTGTCTCGTACAATTCACAAATCTTAATCAATGACTCAATTCATTGAATACCTGGTCAAGTTAATTTATTCACACACCCATCACTAAAGCATAAGGTGATATTGTTGCTTTCACAATCCAACAACAAATTTTCGTATATGTGAGTCACGTAACTCCAACTTAATTGAATTACAATCCAACAACCGATGCATTGTCCGCCAATTTGAACTCACTCTTTTAGCATATCAAAGATTGCAACTAACTAAGTCAACCTACGTATTCACCTCAAGATTAAAGTAATTATGAAAATATCCTTAAGGTGTAACAATTAGATTTAGAGCTAAATAAACGGTTTTAGGCTCTAAACTAAATTGTTACCGGTCTATTCAACATGTTCATAATATGTCTAGGTTAACCGTTTGAGTCTCCATTCCCATGCCCCAAGACCGACATTCATTGGTTCAACCTAACAGTCGTAATCATATTTGATTGTCCTATCAATACTAAGACTGCGAATATCATTCTGAACTTTCTTATAAGAGTTCGTCTGGAAACACTTCTGTTTTCACTCTTCGTCCTTTGATGAAAGATCCAGCACTTTACAAACACACTTTAATAAAACTTTCAATTTATTCATAAGAATTCAATAATACTAATGTCTGAGAAAAATTAATTACAAATAAACAGTTATTACACGCTACTTTATGGACATATTCCAATAATCTCTCACTTGGACTAAAGTAGGCATGTACATCTCTTATCTCTAAGCCCTCCAGATGACCATAAATTTTTTTACTGCTTAAAGTCTTCGTGAATGGATCTACCAGGTTGTTGACCGTCGAAATATGCGTAACCACAAGGTCTCCACACTGAAAATGTTTTCTAATCAGGTGATATTTACGTTTTATGTGTTTGGATCTCTTATGGCTTCTAGGTTCCTTAGAATTAGTTACAACCCCACTAGTATCGCAATAAAGTGTCATGGGCTTGTCAGCGTCTGGAACAACTTTCAGCATCTTCAAGAACTTCCTAAGCCATACAGCCCCATTTGCAGTTTACAAGCTGCCACATATTCATCTTCCATGGTAGAATCAACAATACAAGATTACTTGATACTTCTCCATACAACTGCTCCACCGTTCAGGATGAACACCGATTCTGAAGTTGACCTCCTAGAATTCTTGTCTTATTGAAAATTAGAATCAGTATACCCTATCATATTCAGGTCAGTACCTGAATATACAAGCATATAGTTTCTTATTTTTTAGATACTTAAGGACAAGCTAGACGACATAGTAAATGTCTAGCCTGATGCAAAGCATCGCATACATGAGACTTCCTACAGCTGAGGCATATGAAATCTTTCTTATGTTTCCCTCTTCTTGAGGGGTCTTGGGAGACTGCTCCTTGGAGAGGCTGACTCCATGACTAAAAAGAAGAAATCATTTCTTGGAGTTTTGTATACTGAACCGATTCAACATCTTATTAATATAAGATACTTGAGATAATGCTAATTGTCTGATCTTCCTATCTCGAAAGATCTGAATACCTAAAACGAATGCAGCTTCTCCAAGATCCTTGACATCAGATAACTTTCCTACATCATTCCCAATGAGCAGAATATCATCTACGTACAAGACTAGAAGAATCATATTCCCTTCGTGTATCAGCTTATACATACAGGGCTCATCCACTAACTGTTCAAAATCATAGTCTTGACATTTTTGTTGAATCTAATATTCCACGATTGTAACGCTTTCTTAAGTGCATAAATCGACTTCTGTAGCTCGTAAACTTCACCCTCTTGGCCTTCCTCCATTTACTCGTCCGGTTGAACCGTATAAATGCGCTCATCAAGATTGCCATTTAGAAATGCAGTCTTGATGTCAATTTGCTAGATTTCATAATCAAGTGCAGTAGTAATGCACAAAAGGATTCAGATGAATTTAAGCATGGCCACCGGTGAGAAGGTATCCATATAGTCTATACCTTCCTTTCGGGTGTAGCCCTTGGCTACTAGCCTAACTTTGAATGTCTCTACATTCCCATCTGAACCTCTTTTATTCTTATAGATCCATTTGCATTCTATGAGGTTTACCCATTCAGAAGGATCTATAAGCTTGCAGAGTCCATTCGAGTACATTAAATGTATCTCAATGTTCATGGCTTTTTTCCATAAGATTGCTTCAAGACCATCCATGGCCTCTGAGTAGGAGAAAGTTCATTAAGGTCATTATCTGAGACAACTGTCAAAATTCTCCAGATGACATATACCTCTTAGGTTTTCTCACAACCCTTCCAGTACGTCGAGGCTCTATAGGCTTTGACTCCTGTCGTGATTCTTCCATTATTGAATCAAAAACAATTTCTGACTAGGGAGTTGGTGTCCTCCCACTCAAAAATTCCTCTAGCACAGCTGTGCTTCTTGGCTGTACACTTTTAATGTAATCTTCTTCAAGAGAATGAGTATTCATGCTAATGAATGTTTTCTGGTCAATCATACTGTAGAAGATGTATCACTTCGTTCCTTTAGAATATCCTACGAACATGCATAATTCTGAACAACTAGCCAACTTGCTTGTTTTCGGCTTTAGAACATGTGCTAGGCACCCCCATATTTTAAAATGTTTAATAAATGACGTTCGTCCATACCATCTTTCATATGGTGTACCAGGCATCGTCTTTGATGGAACTTGGTTCAGAATATATGCCACAGTTTCTAAGGCATATCCCCATAAAGAATCTGATAGGGATGAGTAACTCATCATGGATCTAACCATATCCACCAGAGTTCTATTCCTTCTCTCTGACACACAATTTTGCTGTGGCGTACCAGGTGTTGTAAGTTGAGAAAGAATACATTCTTCTTTAAGAAAGTCTTCGAACTCTCCTTGCAAGTACTCTCCACCACGATCCGATCGTAGTGTTTTGACTTATTTTTCTAATTTCTTTTCAACCAAGGCCTTATACTCTTTGAACTTTTCAAAGGTTTTAGACTTTTGACGCATTAGATAAACATGATCAAAACGTGAGTAGTCATAAGTGAAGGTTACAAAATATTCATAACCTTCTCTTGCTTGGATATTCAATGGCCCACATACATCACTATGTATTAGTTCAAGGCATCGAGTGACTCTTTCACCTTTTACAGAAAAATGTCTCCTGATCATTTTTCCTTCAATACTTGATTCACATGTGAGTAGTGATCCCACACTTAAACTTTGAAAAAGACCATCCTTCACAAGTCTTTTAATCATGTCCAAGCTTATATGCGCAAGGATTAAGTGCCACTAATAGGTTAGATCGGTTGAGTCATACTTCAACCTTTTACTTTCCCTTTGTGAATCATTATTCACTTCAGTGTCACATGTCATTGGAACTATTGGTTTTACGTGAAACGATTTATTAAACAGGCGTGCAACATTAATGCGGCATTTATTTATAAAAATATCAATATCTTTATCAATGAATATAAGATCAAATCCTTGCTCAATTAATGCACTAATAGAAAAAAGATTTTTCCTAAAAACTGGGATATAATAAACATCACGTAAAATAATAAAATGTTTCCCAAAACATAATTTAAAAGTTTTCACAGAGACGACTGAGGCTAGTGCTTCGTTACCCAAGTGGAAACTGAACCCTCCCCGTCAAGCATTCTGACTTCCTTGAACCCCTACAGGGATCAACAAATATGATTAGTAGCTGCAGAGTCTACAATCTAAGAAAAAGTAGAGTTAAGTGCATAACAGGCCTCAGTAACCATGGATATACCTTTAGTTTCTAACTCTTTGAGATACTCTGAGTAGTTGGGTTTCCAATGACCAGCAGCTCCACAGTGATGTCACTTGTCTACTCTCATGATGCTCTTGCCTTTGGCAGCTCTCGACTTCTGCTTCTTCGCTTTCTTTGGAGCTCTACTCTTTTTCTTCTTAGAGCCAGAGGTGGGGAAGGCTTTCTTTTAGTAAATTTAGCATCTCCAGACTTCCTCGCCCTTCAGAAATAGAGTCTCAGCAGCTTAAAAATCTTTCATGAGCTCAGGAAGTGAGTACTTTCGCTTACTCATCGAATAATTAAGCTTGAAATTCTCAAAGGTACTAGGCATTGTCTCTAGGATCATATCCACCTAAGTCTCACCATCAACCTCAGCACCCATGATCTCCATCTCATTCAGATAACTTTTGATCAACATCATATGTTCTCTGACAGGGGTTCCAGGTTCCATCCTGCAGTTCATGAAGTTGCGTACCGCTGTCTGTCTGGCCTTACGACTCTGATCTCCAAATATTTTGGTGATGTTCAACATCATATCAATGGCGGTCTCAAAATTCTGATTCTATTATTTCAACACATTGCTCATAGATTCCAAGATGTAACATCTAGCAATATCATCTGAACACAGCCAAGAAGCATAAGCATCATTTTTCTCTTGAGTCGATTCAACAATAGGCTCAGGGGGACAAGAGGTAGTAAGCACAAACTTGTACTTTTTTATCGTTAGCACGATATCAAGATTTTATTTCCAATCCACATGATTTTCACCAGTAAATTTGTTTGCGTTAAGAAAAGTTGAGAGATGGGATAACGACATGGTTACTGAAAAGAATAAATAAAGCGGTGTAAATAAATGCTCAATAATTTAGGAAAATGTGATGCATGATGTAACTACTTAAATATTTAAAAATGCATTAAAAATATTTCTTCCATGATGTTACGATAAAAAACAATAGCTTGTCTTGTCGATGTCTGAAGTCCAAACTATCTCCTATCACATGAGACTCTTCTCGTTTGGTTAATGCTCAAATGTCTCCACATCTAGCTTAACCAATCACTAATGGTTTTGGTCACCTTGGCCCAATTGACTAGCCCCTAAGTGGGGATTCTAATGTGCTTCAGTCTAAGTGTTTCACCAATGCATCGACTTTTTAAAGTTGCTATGTACTAACATTCCGTCTATAGGACGGTCCTGTCCCACCACTTCCTTTAAAAGCCTTAGTTTCTTAAGTTACTTGATGACTCAAAGTGACACAACTCTAAGGTTTCTCCCATTGAAGAGAGGACCGTTATGCGCGGTTCTAAATCATTCCTCGTGGCACGATCAAGTTCGCGTTGAAGACTTATGAATGTTGTAAACGACCCTGCCACATAGTTTTTGAAAAACTTAGGATTTTTTGTTGTTTTCCAAAACATAACTTGTATTAATTTGAAAAAGTGATGAAATTTATAAATCCTTTATTAATTTTAAATCTCAATTTAAAATCATACCCATTATAAATTTCACATTGAAATTAAATTATAACCATTATAAATTAATCTACAATGATGCATGTACATGTCACATGATAATTTGATATTGACATATCCTTAGTTCTATATGACATATTATATGATGGTGCACGATTAAAATTGAATCATACTTTCAAAATTAACCTCCGTATTGACTCATTTCTAATTACAACCCAAAAAGAATAATAAATAAATTACAAATTAATTTATGAACTAATCTTCATGGTGTCTGCAATTTTCTCATTCGTCTCTATGTTGTCCCAATATTTTATAACTCTTTACAAAATATCAGTCCCTTATTTAAAAAAAAAAGAAAATTCAATTTAAAATTTAATTTTCCAACATTTTTTATTTTAATAAATAAATTACCACGTAATTAATAATTGATTTATTTCTAAAATAATTTTTAAAATAAAAAAAATTAAAAAGTACTGAAAAATTACCGAATTAAATTTAAAAAATATATATAGAGACTAAAATGAGTTTGAAATCAAATTTTAAAATTTAAATTTTAAAAACCCTAGATTTCTAAAACTTCCAAGTTTCCTAAAACTGATTAGACAAACAACTATGTAATAGACAACACAAAGGCATTAGGAGGGGCAGGCATTAGGAGGGGCGGCACAACAAGCAGCAGCTGCGGCGACGAGCGTCGGAACAGTATCTCCCGTGTGAACAGTAACTCCTGACGTGAACACTAACTCCGGCGTGAACAACACGTTTCCGATGACTTCTCACTGGCTGTCCGGTGACTTCTCGGCAGCGGTTTCGAGCGACGATTTTGAGGCGATGACGATTTTACATCAAATTTATAAAATCATAACCTTTTGTAACATGATAAATTACATAAAATCATGTACCTCAAGTCCGACGTACATCAATTCTAAATTGAAATAAAAGCACGTAGAGCCAAATATCCACAAAATTCACTATACATTCGTTTCAAATATCAATATGCATAATCAAGAATCTATTGCTCTTATACCAATCGCTAGGACCAGTTGATTTTAAAATTAATTAAAAATAAGTTTGAACCATGAACAGTTTGTGGGCGAAATATCAAAATTTTTTCTAATTAGCTTGTTTAATCAAATTAAATAACTTAGAGCCAAACAACGTTTGGTTATGCATATACGAGATTAAACGAGAAGATGCGGTTAGAAATTTTTTTTTCACCTATACCTTATATCAGAGAATTCCTGAACTGGCGGAATTCGTTCGAGCGTTCTTCATGTTCTTCAAGTTTCGGGATTCGAATCACGCACTTGAACTCCAAGAACGATTGGTGAATTTCGTCCACCAACAACCACCCATTAATTTTAGAAATATATCTCACAAAAATTTTGTGTAGGAATTTGAGTGTAGACTCTCAATACGATTGAAGAAGAAAAATCGAAAACTTTCTCCTTCAATATAATTTTCGGCAGCAACAGGGAGAGAGAAGAAAACATTTTTCTCTCTTGTTTTGTGAACAAGTAACTGTATCTAATACAAGATCTATCTGCAATCAGATTGCTTTTAGATATTTATAAAAAAAATAATTTTTGATATTTAGAAAATACTCATATATTTTTAAATTTCTGAAAATTCACCCCATATATTCATAATTGCCGAAAATTGTAATATTCCCTAGAGTTTGACTTGTATCAAGATTCATCAATCAAATTGATAGACTTAATTGATCATTATCAATTAATTAATTAATTAATTTTTATTTTCTAATTATCTAATAATTATAAAATAATAAACTAATTAATTTCAATACATATAATAACACTTAACTAATTAAGTGACATCATCCATCACATATAAGTGTAGAAAATATGCCTTGGTACCAAAACACATTTTGATCCAATTTACTTCGTTTCTCTATTCCTGTTCTCATGAGCTATTTATGAGACCGAATGAATCGATTTAAATACCCGGTGAAGTTATCTCTATAAATTTCTGACCTATTTAATCATGACATTGTATGACTCCACTATAGTTCGATGTCGAATAAACTCTTGATTCATGCGCGCTACGTTTTATGTTGGTGTAAATAAATCTTTTTTATTTTCACGTTCCACAAAATATTTTAACCTAATACCTATCGTGAATATCAGTAATAAGAGCAGAATATAAAGTTATCATTTTACTTCTCTTGTTATTATTTCATTAACTCCTTTATTGACTGTGAATAAGAAAGATATAATAGTGAATTGTCTCGTACAATTTACAAGTCTTAACCAATGACTCAATTCATTGAATACCTGATCGAGTTAATTTATATGCACACCCATCAATAAAATATAAGGTGATATTGTTGTTTTCGCAATCCAACCATGAATTTTCATATATGTGAATCGCATAACTCCAACTTAATTGAATTATAATCCCAACAGCCGAGGTATTGCCTGCCAATTCGAACTCACTCTTGACATATCAAAAATTAAAACTAACTAAATCAAACTACGTATTCGCCTCAGGATTAAGGTAATTATCAAATACACTTAAGGTGTAACAATTAGATTTAGAGCTAAGTAAACAGTTTTGGGCTCTAAACTAATTAGTTACCGGTCTATTCAACATGTTCATAACATGTCTCGGTTAACCGTTTGAGTCTCCACTCTCATGCCTCAAGTCTGAAATTCATTGGTTCAACCTAACAGTCGTAATCGGATTCAATTGCTCAATTGATCGTACAACTGTGAATATCATTCTAAACTTTCTCATAAGAGTTCGTCTGTAGACGCCTCTTTCTTCATTCTTTGTTTGTTGATGAAAGTTTCAGGACTTGAGTAATTTACAAACACACTTTAATAAAACTTTTGATTTATTTATAAGAATTCAATAATACTAATGTCTGAGAAATAATTAAATATAAATAAATAGTTATTATACGCTATTTTATGAACATATTCCAACATTCACTATTTCCTATAGGTCGCATTGAAGTTCTTTGCTTCAGTACGACTTGAAATACATTCTATAGGGAAGATGAAGTCTGTGAGCATAAATTTGAGAATGTGAAGAGTAGCTTTATTCCCAAAATGATTTTGGGCTCTAAACTAATTTGCTACCGGTCTATTCAACATGTTCATAACATGTCTCGGTTAACCGTTTGAGTCTCCATTACCATGCCTCAAGTCTGACATTCATTGGTTCAACCTAACAGTCTTAATCAGATTTGATTGCTCAGTTGATCCTACGACTGTGAATATCGTTCTAAACTTTCTCATAAGAATCCGTCTGGAGACGCCTCTTTCTTCACTCTTTGTTTGTTGATGAAAGTTTCAGGACTTGAGTAATTTACAAACACACTTTAATAAAACTTTCAATTTATTCATAAGAATTCAATAATACTAATGTCTGAGAAATAACTAAATATAAATAAATAGTTATTACACGCTATTTTATGGACATATTCCAACATTCACTATTTCCTATAGGTCGCATTGAAGTTCTTTGCTTCAGTACGACTTGAAATACATTCTATAGGGAAGATGAAGTCTGTGAGCATAAATTTGAGAATGTGAATAGTAGCTTTATTCCCATAATAATAAGAGGGCCTCAGGCATTGCCCTTAGCAAGAATTAAAAAGATAACGAAGAACTTATGATATAGTTGAATTTTATATCTTTAATGTGCATTGTCGTTTGACTAACAACTACAATGTTGATGATTTTAAGTTGTTGGGTATAAGCACATCTTCCAAGAAAAAGAGTCGAGGTGAAAATATGGAATTAAAGAAACAGATGAAGTCGATGGAGAGCCAACTACAAAGCTTACTCGCTTGAGCTCTTCCAAATGGTTTTCCACCTCCTGATGAAGACTCAACAACAGAAACGTGAAGTTCAGAGATACATTTGTGAACCACATTTTGTAGTGAATTATATTTCAGAGATTTTATAATGAACTAATATTGATTTGTTACATTATACATATATATATATATATATATATATATATATATATATATTAATGATTAATATATGTATTTCTTAGGAAAATATCGGGTTTGATAAATTTTCTGATGATATTATTACTATCACAAGTTTATATGGAAACTAAAAATTCAGTATTTTTTATTTACATTCTGGAAAATAAATTGGTTGCCAAAGACTTTAGTGACAAAAAGAAATATTGGTGGCAAAACAGTTTTTGCGATGAAAATTTTTTTGGTCGCAAAAGCCTGTTGTGACAAACTTTTATCTTCGTCGCAAAAACCTTTTGCGACCAATTTTTCTTTTTCGCAAAAGTTCTAATGCCATGAATTTCATTTTTCATCACGAATAATTTTCACTGTTGAAGGGAAAAGCGACAATGTTCATGATGAACATATGTTTACCGTGTTAGACCTTTAGCGACAAATATTTTGGTCGTTAAAGTCCCTGTTTCTTGTAGTTGTAATAGCAAGAATATGGGGTTAGGTTACTCATTTGGGACTTCAGAAGGATGTTATTGTCGTCTATTGATAGTCAGAGTGTTATACATTTGACCAAATATAGAATGTATCATAAGAGGACCAAACACGTTGATTTCATATATCACTTCATTCGTGAGTTTGTATCCCAATACGTCATTATGATCAGTATAATTTTTATAGCAGAGCATTCAACTCATATGATGATTAAGTCTATTATTATCGCAAGTTTTAATTTTGCCTAGACTCAATTGATATTCGCAAGAGTGATTTATTGCTATTTTGGAGAAGATGTAAAAAGAAATCTATTTTTGAAAATCAGGGTGTAAATTGAAGCCAATGTGGTTTGTTGTTCGCGTGGCTTAAATTATGCAGTGAGAATATCTTTGTGTCACTTTGGTTATTTAGCGTCATGCTCTCTTAAATTTCTATATAAATATGACTCATTTCTTTCTTTTTGTATTGTACTAAATCATACCAAATATTAGAGATATTTTTGTGGGGCTTACGATATTTTGAGGTTTTACTTTAATATTCAGGGGTAGAGTCAGGACTCGTCTTCAGTGGGGTCGCTGGTTCCACTCCCCTTATTTATATTCACAGTGTATTTGATATCATTCTAATTTATATGCATACACATACTTTGGTTGAAAGGTTGCAATGACCATTTTGAATATAAGCCCTTTTTATCTTATCTTGATTATTTGGATGATAATCTATTATTCGAATCCGTAATCCAGGATCCGCAGGTAGATTATTTAAGTCGACCTCAAGATGACTATGTCTAGAACTAGAAGAAGACAGTGAATGTGAATCCACCAATTCCATTAATTTTCTTTTGATTTTTTTCCATTTTAGCACAAACCAGATTCCGAATAAATAATAACCACAAAACGGAATCAGATTTCTAACAATTAGCCACAATTTCTACACAACAGTCAACACAACCAAAAATTTACATCAATTAGCAATATACACAACGACAGAGCAATCCATCAGATGAATAAATCTCAAGAATATATATCTCAGATCTGAATTTGCAACAGAATACATATAGCAAAATATACTAATACTGTCTAAACGAGATTAGAATCACATAGAAACTCAAATCGCATCTCAGAATTTAGACCAGACAGAAACTCATGGCAAATAGAGTTCGAGAGAGAGAGAAGAAATACCTTGCAGGCCATTGGTCGTAGCTCAGTCAATCAGTCACAAACGTCGTGCAAGTGTAGCTCCATCATCATGCACGTTCAGCTCCGTCGTCGTGCTCATGCAACTCTGTTGGCTTTGGCCGTAACACTATTTAAAAAAAAATTGAGTGGGGTAAGTTAACCCCACTCCCATGTGAGTAGCTCAGCCCTGTTAATATTTGAGTTTGGTGGATTTAGGTTTGTGAATGCTTTTTCCATTCTTTTGTACTCTCTTTATTGATTAATGAAAATTTTCTCATCTTTGTCCATGAACGTAGGCACACTACTGAACAATTTAAGTACTTTGTATTCCGTATTTTATAATTTATCTTTTTTTTATATTTTACATATTTCTTAAGTTTTTGGGATTGAGGTCAAACAGAGAAATGAAAAGACTTTGACTAAATAGAACGTTGTTGGAATATGTCTAGCATCACGTGACTTTGCCCTCAATTGGTGACAAGGCCATAGTTCTCATTTTCGTAGCAGGTGTGTTTTAAGGACTAGAACATGCTAGAAATTTTCAATTTGGTATACCATCGGTTCAGTTGGGCATGTGTTTGAGTTTGTTGTGTAGGGTGGCAATTGTAGTGTGCTTTATGGCCTGATTATTTAGTCAGGGTGTGTTAGAATGATCTCACATCACGTGATTTTTCTCATTCCATGCTAGTTATGAAGTCATAATTCTTATCCCCTTATGTGTTAGAATGATCTCACATCACGTGATTTTTCTCATTCCATGCTAGTTATGAAGTCATAATTCTTATCCCCTTAATACATGAGTTTTAAGGAATAGAACGGGCTTTACTTTTCAACTTAAAACCCATTTGTTAAAATATGAGAACTAAAACTTTATAATCAGGATAGATGGAGAAAAGTATGATGTGAGAAACATTTCCAACACTCATCTAGTACCACAATACAGCAAGCCAGAGACGCTGCACACACATAACAACGGTATGCGACACACCAAAAAGATACCCAACCACTATTACTAAGTGAGAAAGTCCAATTCATTTTACTTTTTAAAACTTTCATGTTAAAGATAAAATAACTAAAACCTTATAATCAGTAAAGAAGTGTCAAAAGGCAAACTATGCGACATGCATTTCCAACATATATCATAAATTATTCTACGACTTAGATTGAAAAAATAAACCTCCAAATTATAAATTGAGAATCAAAGTAATTATGGGGACTGAAATTACATATTTTCAAAGAAAATAGACGAGTTTCATTTAAAAAAAGAAAAGTAGAGCTATAATGGCAATCAAGTAAACACCGCGTTGCACGTCTTCTTCCACATGGTCAGTCAAGTAGAGGAACAGATTAAGCCAGACATGGCAAGGAATCTTCTCTTTCACACGTCTTCTTCCACGTTGGTCACACTCATGTTGTACAAATACATGTAGGGTACATTGACTTGACTGAGTTTTCCTATACCAAATGTTTTACATAGAACTCTTCATGCATCATTCTTCATTCTATCATTTAATCTAAATAGTTAAATACACGTACGGTGTGTATGATGCGTACACTTATTTTTGTTCTTATAAATTTTTTTTAAACAAGATACATTTATTAGTCAATAAAATTAGAAGATTACAATTATAACTTTTATGATTTTCATAAATCTTACTTACAAAAATATTTTCAATTAATTTAGTTATACTAGAAAAATATTATCTATGCATTTTTCAGTTTGATTTTTTTAATATATTATTTCTTTTATCTTGATCAGCTAAAAACATATTTAATTTTTTATTGATTATTGATTGAATTTTACTAATATATATATCTTAACGAAAAAATAACTTAATCTATTCTCATGTCTAAAAACTCCCAAGAGCTCTTATCGACGGAGTCGTTTGACACCTCGATGTCGACTCATCACATCCTGGGGTTGAAGAAGGTCGCAAGGGTTCGGTCGTTCGCCGATTCAAGTGGTACGTGAGTTGGGTTTAGAACGTTGTGAGACAGTTCGGTTCCTATCTATCGTTGGTGTCAAAGGGAGAACTGCGAGGAGCCAACCCTAGTACGAGAGGACTGGGTAGGGCCAACCTATGGTGTACTAATAGATTTCAAATTAAAAAATGATAAAAAATAAAAAATTTCTTAAGAGCTACATTATTTTGAGAAATAAGAAAATTATAATTAATGATATATCATTAATTGACTCAAAGATAATTTTGAAATTATAAAATAAAAAATAGATAAAATGATTCAAAAATGATTCTCAATCCAGTTTTAGTATATTAAAGATTAAAAAAATCTTTTTTTTTCCTCTTCTACTTTTATCATAAATAATTAATTCTTTGTTAATAATGTTTGTTAATCATGAGAATCTTAATTAATCCCGAGTTTGAGTCCTATCACCTTAAAAAAGACTCTTAGACCAACAGTTTCTATCCTCTTGGACGGTGATTAATATCTTAGTTGAAAGTTTTGAAGACACAATCGGTTAACGACAAAAAGAAAACCTTAATTAATGAAAAATGACCTTAATAGTGTTTTACTTGCATAATAATATTTGTCATCAACGAGTATCGATTGATTACGGGATTCTAAAAAATTATACCAATGAAAAGCTTTGTAATAAACCCAAATTCTAGTATCAATGACTTTTTTTATGGTCGACCCTAGTGTATCTCAAAAGTTTATAGGGTAAAATATAGTTTTACCCACTGTAATTTGAGATAGTTTTTATTAACAACCTTCAACTTTAAAAAGTTTTAGATAAGACCCTACAAAATAGCTACAGAAGGGCAAACATAGAATAACAATGTAACTGTAAGAGCTTATCTGAAACTTTTTAAAGTGGAGGGTTGAAAATAAAAAATATCTCAAACTGCAGAGGGAAAAATTATATCTTACCCAAGTTTTTAACTATAAGACTAAACATTGTTGCGGAGGATGGGAACCACTAGCTTAGGAGATTTTTTCTATGTTGTTGGTGTAAATGATTTTTTTCGGTATTGAAAATCCTCTATGAACAAATAATAAAGATCATAATTTGAAGAGAGAAAGAGAAAATAAAAGACACAGCAATTACGTGAAAAACCCTTAAAGGAAATATAAATAATGGGAAGATTGTTGATATTCACTTGTATCAAGGATTTTACACAGTTGCTGATGAGAGAAGAGAGGAAGGGTAGTGCCTTTAGTTGAAGTTTGCTTAGGTCTCTTCTCTTTTTTTTATATGAGCTTGTACTTATAGGCCTTACAAGTATAATGATAAAAAAGAGATGATCACATCTTCTATGCTTTCGGCTGATGGGATTATTTTCGGGCATGGGCTCCTTTACTTTGCTCATTCTTTTCAACTGTTTTGTCCTCATCAATTTAATCAGTCATAACCACTTGGTTGTTCCTCGTGGTTCGAGCCAATCAATCACAAACACTTGACTGTCAGTCTGAATCCTCCTTTCTGTTTTGATGTTTTATCTTGTTCAAGAGGTAATAATTCACTGTTCTTGAGGTGTTGGTTCCCATTCTGGAAGCGATGATCTCTTGTTCTCAAAACGTCGGTTCCTGTTCTGTTGTTCGTTCCCATTTTGGGAGTGATGGTCCCCCATTCCAGAAGCGCTAGTCCCTCGTTTCAGAAGAAGTAGTCACCCGTTCCAGAATCGATTGTCCCCCATTCCAAAAGCGATAGTCTCCCTTTGCGGAAGCAAAGGTTCCCCGCTTCAACATTCTTTCCCGTTCTGACGAGATCTCCCGCTTCAGCATTCTTTGCCATTTCAATGAGGTCTCATGCTTCAACGTTCTTTCTGCACATGTGTCTTGGGTGGGTTTTTCCTGTTCATTTGCCCCCATTTCACTCAATAAGGTTCACTTATTGAGGTATAATAGTTTGTTTTTTCTTATTCCGTCGTTATGTCTGCCCATTTCTATTCTCATTTGCTTTGCATTTGTCGACTAACTTTTTTGCGAACTCGCTGTCGATGATGATTACTTTCCCCTCATTCTTTGTGTTGTCTTTCCGTTTTTTTTACTACGGGTTTATTGGTAGAGTTTCTCCTGTTTTCTTATTTTCTTTTTCTGCTTTCAAAATTTTCCTTCCTTTTCTCACTTCTTTTTCCTTTACTCTTGGCCGTCTTTTGCTCAGCTCTTCTTTTGTGCCCTTATTTACTCAGCTCTTCTTTTCTCAACATTTTTTACTGAGTTGAAGGTCTTTCCTCAACTTCTTTTCTTTTCTTTTATGTTCTGAAATTTTTATTCTCAACATCTTTTCTGTTCTGAAATTTCCCGTTCTTCAGACACTTCTTTTCCATTCTCTAGATTTTCTCATTCTGAGGACATTTCATTTTTCATTCTTCAGACTTTCCCGTTCTGAAGACATTTCCTTTTCCGTCTGCCAACTCTTCTTTTCTGCCTTTCTTCATTCGACTCTTCTTTTCTCAGCGTTTCTTTACTGAGCTAAATGTCTTTGCTCAACTTCTTTTCTTTTCTTTTCTGATCTAAAATTCTATTCTCAACTTCTTTTATGTTCTAAAGATTTCCCGTTCTTCAGACATTTTTTTTCTGTTCTCCAGATTTTCCCATTCTAAAGACATTTCATTTTCCGTTCTTTATACTTTCCCATTCTGAAGACATTTCCTTTTCTGTTCTCCATCAATTCTTTTCTACCTTTTTTTACTCGGCTCTTCTTTTCTCAGCGTTTCTTTACTGAAGCTGAAGGTCTCTCCTCAACTTCTTTTCTTTTCTTTTCTGTTTTGTTCTGAAATTCTATTCTCAACTTCTTTTCTGTTCTGAAGATTTTCCCGTTCTTCAGACATTTCTTTTCTGTTCTCCATATTTTCTCATTCTGAAGACATTTCTTTTCCGTTCTGAAGATTTTCCCGTTCTGAAGACATTTCCTTTTCCATTCTCCAGCTCTTCTTTTCTGTTATAAATTCTATTCTCAACTTTTTTTCTGTTCTGAAGATTTTTCAGTTCTTAAGACGTTTCCTTTTCCTTCTTACATTTTGTTTCATGCCCTGCGTGTTTTTCTCCTTGGCTTTTTTTTTGTTTATTTACCACATTTTAGAGAGAATATTTTTTTCGCTCTCAAGGGCTTGGGCATCTAAGCCGCTAGCCTTTTTTTATATTTTCTTTTGAGAATAGTACACGTAGACACTCTCAAGGACTTAGACTCCTTCCATGAAACCATGGCCCCGTTTTGATTTCCTTCTAAGAACAATGTTCATAGACACTCCCAATGACTTTTAGGCTCATTCAGTTGAACCATGACCCAATTTTGATTTTCTTCTGAGAACAGTGTTCGTAAACATTCCTAAGGATTTAGGCTCGTTCAGTAGAACCATGCCCCATTTTGATTCCATTCTAAGAACGATGTCGGTAGACACTCCTAAGGACTTAGGCTCCTTCCGTAGAACTGTGGCTTCATTTTGATTTCCTTCTGAGAACGGTGTACGTAGACACTCCCAAGGAATTAGGCTCCTTTAGTGGAACCATGCCCCCATTTTTATTTAGCCCTTTGATAGAGTTTCCCCCGTGTCTTTTGTTATGGACTCATTGATAGAGTTTCCCCTATTTCTTTTGTTACGGGCAAGAACTGTGATAAGAATGTTTGTACAAGAACAATAATAATTTATTGAAATGAATAAGGAGCAAGTATACCGTTCCATAATTGCATCGCATGAGTTTGATTTTGATATTCTGCATTTGTTGGTAGAGTTTTTGCTGTTTTCATATTTTCTTTTCCGTTGTCGTTTTCATTTTCCGTTCCCGTTTTTGTACTCAGCCATTTTTGTTTCCATTTTTCGCTCCCATTTCCGTACTCATAACCATTTCCGTTTCCATTGACGTTCCCGTAGTGGATGTTGTACCCATTTTTCGTACTCATAGTCGTTCCAATTGTCATGATTTTTTTTTGTTTCCTTTTTCCAGACATTTCATTTCCTGCTGCAGAGCATTTCTTTCCCATTCTCAAGACATTTGAATGCAATCTTCTTGGTTTTCCTGTTCTAAAACATTTAAGTGGCAACTTTCTTGACATTCCCTTTCTAAGAGGTTTGAATGTGGTCTTCTTTGCTTAGCTTTTTACTCTGAAATTCCTTCCCAACTCTTTTTTCTTTTCTAACAAATTTCTTTTCTGAGATCCTTTCAGATTTCTGTCCTGAAATTCTAACACTCTAATTTTTTCTTTTCGTAAGAGCTGAAGCTTCTCTGATCTGAACTTCAACTTTTCCGTTCTGAAGCTTTGACTTCGACTTTTCTGAAACTCTTACTTCAATTTTTCTGAAACCTTTTTTTTTATTTCATGAGCTTTCTAATCTAGGCTTTCAGAGCTATTCTGATATGAGCTTTATGAGCTTTTCTGGTATGATCTTTTTGAGCTCTTCTAAACTTTCTGAGATCTTCTTTTCTGATCTCATTCCTCTCTCTTTTCTTTTTCTTTTTTTGGAACAATAATGATGTAAAAGAAATAATCCAATCGAATATGCAAGGAACGAGTTTATCATTTTTTCTTCCGTTTCTAGTTTCGTACTTGTTGTCGTTCCCATCTCTGCTGCCAACTTGTTGTCATTTTTGTTCCCATTTTCGTTGTTGATGGGGAGTTTGATTTGGTTTTTGGCATTTTGAGAAGGATTTCTCGAGTTTTTCTCTCACTCTCAATAAAAGAACCAAAATGTAAATGATTTTTTAGGTATGGAAATCATTTACGAACAAATAAGAAAGATCAAAATTTGAAGAGAGAAAGAGAGAATAAAAGACACTATCATTTACGTGAAAAACGCTTAAAGGGAAAAAATCACAGGAATATTATTGATATTCACTTATGTCAAGGATTTACATAGTTGTTGATCAGAGAAGAGAGGAAGGGAAATGCCTTTAGTTGATGTTTGCTTAGGTCTCTTCCTCTCCTTTTTACATGAGCCTGTACTTATAGGCCTTACAATTATAATAATAATAAACAAGGATGATCACATTCACTATGCTTTCAGGCTAATGGGATTACTTTTATGCGTTGACTCCTTTACTTTGATAATTCCTTTGAACTGTTTTGTTTTCAGCAACTCAATCAGTCATAGTCACTTGGTGGTTTCTCGTGTTTTGAGCCAATCAATCACAACCGCTTGACTCTCAGTCTGAACCTTCATTTCCGTTCTGATGTTCTGTCTTGTTCAAGAGGTAATGGTTCCCCGTTCTCAAGATGTCGGTTCCCGTTCTGAAAGCGATGACCTCCCATTTTCGAAATGTTGGTTCCTGTTCTGTTGTTCTTTCCCATTCTGGGAGTGATGGTCCTCCGTTCTGGACGCTATAATCCCCATTCTAGAAGTTGTAGTCACTCATTCCAGAACTGATTGTCCCCCGTTCCGGAAGCGATTGTCTCCCGTTCCAGAACCGATAGTCTCCCATTCCGGAAGTGAAGGTTCCTCGCTTCAGTATTCTTTTCCGTTCTGACGAGGTCTCCTATTTCAATGTTCTTTTCCGTTTTGACGAGATCTCCCATTTCAGCGTTCTTTCTGCACACGTGTCTTTGGTGATTTTTTTCCTGTTCAGTTGGGATTCAAACTCGAGATCTTTCACCTTCATTGAAGTCATATGCCTTAGTGACGAGCTCCCTACTGCTCAACCGACCCCTGGATTAACTATATTAATGACTTTGTTAACAGAGGTATATAACTTCATAAACGTGTTCCATTCCATTGATTATATATGAATATAAATGTATAAAATTTCTAAATAATATGATTAATAATGAACATGACTGAATCAAATTGACTTGAAGTCAGCGCGTGGAAATTTAATAAATTTTCTTCTTCCAAACTTCGGATTGAGAAGACCAATTAATTTCCACAATTTGGTATTTTAATATGACAAATTCAAAGGCGACAGCTGCTAAAATTGTATAAAAAAATTCGTATTCTCGAGTATAAATTTACACAAAATATAGTATTTAAGTATAAATAATTGAGAATAATATAATTAAATAATATTAATGAATTGTTTGAAGCTATAGAGATTATTCGTATAATTAAGATAAATTATAAACTTGTTTGTATATTTACTATATTTTAATATTTTGATAATATTCTTAAACGTAAATAAAAATTGATGTGACTAAAGGACCCTGATGGAAATTGATACCAAAAGCTAAAGAAAAAAAATTCCTTTAAATAGCTGACCTCTTACTCTCATTTGCATACCCACTTCTTACTCTCGTTTAAATAACCTCTTTCTCTCTCTAAACCTTATTGCACTAATCCCTCTCACAACTTACAAGTTAAGATCGAACATGAAGGTATGGAATTACCATTTCATTTAGTTCTTTGGGTATTTACACACACACACATATATATATATATATATATATATATATATATATATATATATATATGATAACCGTATCTTCAATTATTCAATTTTTAAATTAATTTTATTTTCTCTAATATAATAGAATTACAAATACACTACTGATGTCACGTTTCTACATTATTTATACTAATTGATGACACAATCGGTCACACGTAATATATATGTGTGTATAAAGCAGCATGAATAAGATAGGTTAAGTATTAAGAAAAGGATTAATAATATAAAGAAGAGAGTAAGACGTAATTAAGATGGGTGATTATGACTTAATTTGCAGCAAAAGGTGGTGATAAAAGTGCCAATGACATGTTCGCAAGGAAATGAACATTCCTGCATATGTGGACTGCTGAGGAAGGAGTCCAACCCCCGGAGAAAGGCCATGAGGATAGCAGTGAGCATCTCAGGTAAATGACAATATAATTGCTAGGCTAATCCCAAATCTGATCACACATATTTGAGATGGTAAATAAGATATTAGTGTGTAAATGAGAGATATTAACTACTGAATGCAGGGGTGGAAAAGGCAGCGTTGGAAGGGAGTGAAAAGGACCAAATAGAGGTAGTTGGGGACCAAATCGATACCGTTAAGCTCACCAATCTACTTCGCAAGAACGTCGGCTTCGCGCAGATAGTTAGCGTCGGCCCCCTGGAAGAGAAGAAGGATGAGAAGAAAGCTGAGGAGAGTAAAGTGCAGCAAATTGTATGGCCTTATTCTGGAGGTGTTACTCACTATTATGTCCATGATTCCAACTCTTACCATGATCCCTATGCTAATTGTACCATTCTGTAATTTCCTTAGATAGAAATATATACTCACAGATACACACCCTAGTGGCTACTTTTATATTATTATTTTTCATTTATATTTAATTTTGAGTGTATTCGTAAATAATTTATTCCAGTATCTGTATTCAAATTTTAATTGAATTACAAAAATGTCTTAAAAATTATGTGAATTAACGTAAAAGTATACAACTTTTTGAAAAAGTATACAACTTTTTGGTGTTGTATCATTAACAAGTTTGATGTAAACTATTTAAAAAATATCAAAATAGTTGAGACGTGATTCATTTTTTTTTTCTAGAAACAAGATACTTAGGTCAAGGTACTTTCAATAGGATTATTGATTTGTAAATAATTTTTTCCGCTAATGAAAGATGAAAGGGAAAAGTCTTGATAATGATAAATTTACAAGAGTATTAATGAGAGAGAGGGTTCAAGAATGAGAGATTTATAAGAAGTAAAGTGTTCTAAATTACATGTGCTTGAGCTTGTATTGAATGTGTGTGTTTTTGTTTTTGTATTCCATGTCCTTTCTCTTTCGTTTAATACATTGACCTTATATAGACTTCCCAAAATTACATGGGTTTGATCAAAATAACAATATAAAAGTAAGCACTCATTATGTCTAGAGATTACACCCGTTCGTGGAGATCACTCTGCTAGGAATGAGGCCCTTTCTCTTTCTTGTTTCTCATCTTGCTCGCTCAGCGGCCAATTAGTCACATCCACTTGATGATTTCTTGTGACTTCGAGTCAATCAGTCACAACCATTTGATAGCCTGTCAATCTATCTCATTTAGGCCATGTCAGCTTACCCAATCAATCACAACCACTTGACTGCCGATCTAAACCCCTTTCATTTGCTCCTAACAACTAGTAAATCTTTTGCGTTCTGATGTTCTCCCCCATTCTTGAGGTGCTAGCCCCGTTATTGAGGTGATGACCCTGTCTTTAAGGTGATGTTCTCCGTTCTTGAGGTGTTGATTCCCGTTCTTGAGGTGTCTCGCAACTTCAGCCCGTAACTCGTTACTACTTTTCTACCGCTTTCCGCGAGCCCTGAATATGCCTCACTTGTCCACATGGCAACGAGTATTTTTTACCTGTTCATTTACCCTCATTGCTCTTCGGTGATACTCATCGAAGTGCAATGAATGCTCTCAGTACGCGTCTAGTTTTGGGAGAGCGGCTATCTTTGGTTCACTTTTACCAATCCAAGATCTTCTTTTATCCTACAAGATATTAATTGTTGTGCAAGAAAAAGTCAACTATTTTTTAAATAATGAAACGACGTACCATCATTGCCTCGTTTCTGGGGTTGCTGACACGCTCCTTAGAAATTTTATTTCATCTTATTTTGTCACGACATGCGCACTTATGGATCTCCTTTTTCATTCTCCATGTGCGTCATTTTGTTTATAGTTCTTGCTTTATGTACATTTCTGGTCCGTTAACTTTTCTTCTCTCTAGCTGTCGTGTTGTCATTGGCTTGCCCATTTTAGGAAAACCGGTGTAGTCATTTCATTACATCTCTTCCCATGTGTTTGTCGTTTCCCTTCCCCTTTTCAGAATTGGTGTCTTTTCACTTTCAAATCCATTAAATGTTCTGAATTTGATTTTGGCGTCCGTACCTTATATCATGATGGTTTTCCTCACCTTTTCTTTTCACGCTCATTCATACCTTCTGTAAGTTTCCCTTCTTCATCTTCATTTGTTTCTTTTATTCTCGTCTTCCTATTTCATATTTCTTTCCCTGATAGCAATGGAGGAGCATCCATTTAAGGTCACCGTTCCCCTAGTTAGAAATAGAAACGAATTCAATCATTTCTTTGCCCTTCATCGGAATGCATTCTTGCCAGACGTAGTCTGCGGTTTCATGGAAGGAATCCATAAACCTTTTCCGTCTAATCCCCCATACCAAATTTCTCTAGCCCCGATGTACATAGCCTTAGGTTTAAAACTTCATTTTTTCCTCTTTTTCAAGAATTAGTACCTTCAACCTTGCCCCTTCCCAATATACCCCTAGTACTTACATGATTATTTTAGAGATAGAAGCCCTCAATAGGAGGCATAATTTAAATATAGGTGTAGATAAGATTTGTGCCGTATATATAGTGAAAAGGCATGAATTGTCCTATTACTTAGCTCCCCGCGTAAGTGAGAAGAGGGGATGACTAGTCACTGACCTCCCTAGTGGGGTTAAAGGCTGGGAAGAGGGTACCCTTCTTTTTGGTGGAAATTGGGGTGGTGATGGCTTCTGGGTCGTACCCCAGATCTGGGGAGAGTTCAGTAAGTGGCCGGAGTTCCCCCTGCTTTTTTATTATTTTCAACTTTATCGTTTCATCGTTGTGTTTATCTAAACACTAACCTGTTTTTGTTTTTGTGCAGACAAGAATCTGAACAAGAGGTCTTTCACTCCGAAAGAAGTAGTCACGTGACTTCATGTTGCCTATAATTGTCCAGAATGGGACTGGAGAGATCTCATTGACAAGAGAGAGATCGAAGTCTAGTCGCACCCGTTCTTGTTGTTGAGTCTGTTTCCCCCTCATCTTCAGCAACAGAAGTCCCTCAGGCCATCCCTGTTCCCACTTTTCATCAAATATTTTGGTCAATTTCTTCTGAATCTTCAGAGTCAGAACGGGAATGAGAGGGGTTTTCTCGAGAAGAAAGAGAACGTGAGGCTCAACGGGGAGCTGCATAGGAGGCAAAGGAACATGACGTGATTTTCTATTTTATATATAACGATCTTGAGATGTCGAAGCGTCTAAAGAGTAATTGGGGGGGGGGGNGGGGGGGTACCTTGTGAGGGTAAGCGTCAAAAGGAAGGAATGCTAGCTCGTCAGGTGCCACTTCAAGGGAGGTTACTCCCCCCATCCCTGATCTCCCTGCCCCTATTGAGAAGGTTTCCCCTATTCTAGAGATGAGTGTAGTGCCTCCTCCCTCACCTATTAAGAATTTAGTCTCCCCTTCCTATGGTTCTCTGTATCTATATGAGGAAATGGGTGTCTCGCGATGGTGATGATACCTCTCGGCTCCACTAGTTCCCGCTGACGTCAACTTCTTGAAGGATCCCCGCTATTTGCACATGGTCGTGAAAGGGGATTATGTCTAATGTGGGCACTCTTGTTCTCCGTCAGATCTTCATCCATGACAAGTTTATCATCCTGAGTCATTCTCTGATGAAAATACTTCTAGTTTTGCCTCTTTACATCCTCATTTTTTCTGTGTAAATTTCTTCTCAATTTTGACTAACACTTTTTGAACAGGCTGTGACATACCAATGCGGGCTACATGAGGATATTCATGCTGCTGAGGAGGAGAAAGCCATTTATAGGAGAAAGGTAATGGAGACTGCCAAGGCTTACGACACCCTTGTCTCAAAACGGAATGATCTTAAGAAGGTGGAGGCTTATCTTTAATGGGTTGTTGCCCGTTTGACTTCTAAGCTAGAGACGACCATTCCTAAACAGTTGAAGCTTGAGTGGTCTTTGCGGGAGGCAGAGAGGATCTCCGAGATAAGCGGGGAGAACATGTCCGTTGTTAAGACAAAGCTAGCTATGGCCGAGGAAGCTTTGGCTAAGTCCCATGAATAGGAGGCTGGTCTTACGGCCGAGTACCAAGCTATGGTTGATGAGTATAAGAAAATAGCTTATATGGTTGGTTACCGCGACGCCAAGACTGATAGATCTCCCCGCATGTCACTGGTCCCACTTCCTAACGATTCTGTTGATTCTGAGGCTGAGTTTCTCGCTT
The DNA here is from genome assembly GCA_003255025.1 of Datisca glomerata. Lineage (NCBI taxonomy): Eukaryota > Viridiplantae > Streptophyta > Magnoliopsida > Cucurbitales > Datiscaceae > Datisca > Datisca glomerata. Next base: position 533,581 of record QANY01013389.1, on the reverse strand, counting down.
CCACCACTGAAGCGGTTGCTGATGTTACTCCAAGGGATTCATATACTTAGCACTTTTTCCTGTTTTCTCACCTTTTTTCATTGTCTTGTACTTTTTCTTTGGAATCATTTTGTAATTTTCCATTTTTCAATGAAATGACTCATTTCTTCAATATGCTTTGTCGCTTTCTTTAACAATTAGTATGAGTTTATCAATCAATTTTTTCAAGTCTTCTTGACTGCTTTTAGTGAAGTTCCATGATTAATAAAAGACGTTATTCCCTTTTAATCTTTTTAGATAGTTAAGTAAATTTAAACGCTTGGGAGTTTTTTCAAAAAATGTCTAGGCAAGAGTATGTTTACCTGTTTTGACCGTTTATACTTTTTAATGGTTGATTCCCTTCCTGTTTGTTGCAAGCAGGCATGTTTAGAATCGCCTACTTCTATGGTTTTTTCTTCTTCAGTTATTTTTCCTGAGTAAGGCTCAAGGGTTTTTCATGCCCCTAGTTTTTTCTGGGAGTAGGACTTATGAAATGCCTCTCTCAAAGACTTTTTATGCCCTGAGTTCTTTCTGAGAGTAAAACTTATGAACTTCCCATCCCAATGACTTTTTATGCCCTTAGTTACTTCTGGGGGTATGAATTATGAACTTCCACTCCCAAAAACTTTTAATGCCCTTAGTTCCTTATGGGAGTAGGACTTATGAACTGCTCATCCTAATGAATTGTTATGCCCTTAGATCCTTCTCAGAGTAAGACTTATGAACTGCCCCTCCCAAAAACTTTTTATGCCCTTAGTTCTTTTGTAGTAGTGATTCTGTTGACGAGAGAAGATTGACGCGACTGTTTTTACGTAGAAAACACTTGCGGAAAAAAACCACGGGAAAGATGTCTCATTATAATGAATTTCTTACATTCTTTACACAATATATGTTTTTTAGATACATCACGTTCCATGGATTCTGTAATTTTGTCCCCTCTTCCATTTTCAAGTGATAATAGCCATTTTCTCCTATTTTGCTGATGATGTACGGTCCCTCTCAGGTCGGCCCAAGCTTCCCTTCCACTTGGAAGATTTTTTTGAGGACCCCAGTTTGGAATTCCCGTTTTCTTACCTTATTCTGAAAAGATCTCCTTTTCTGATTGTAACGGACCACTCTAATCAGGGTCGCTTCCTTTCTCCTCTCTAGTTCATCAAGACCGTTTCTTAGGAGTTCTCCATTTTGTTATCCATTTGGCTCGGATCTGATGATAGGGATTCCAATTTTTATGTGAATGACTGTTTCTGCACTGTATGCTAATGCAAACAGGGTTTCTCCCGTTGTACCTCTCAAAGTTGTTTTGTATGCCCATAAGACTGCGGGTAGTTCTTCCACCTATTTTCCTTTGACAGACTCCAACTATTTCTTTAGGTTGTCAAGTATGACCCAGTTTGATTTTTCTGCTTGCCCATTCCCTTATGGGTAATAAGGCATGGAAGAGCGATTCATGATCTTCAGATCTTCACAAAATGTTCTTACTAAGCTCCCAGTGAATTGAAGTCCGTTGTTAGACACTAAGATCTGAGGGTCCTTTACCTGCACACCAAGATTTTTCATAGGAACCTTTTACTTATTTCTCTCGAATTCTGGCAAAGGCCTCAGCCTCAATCCACTTAGTAAAATAATTCGTTGATGCCAATAAAAAATGCTTTTGGGAAAAGGCCATTGGGAGTGACTCAACAATGTTCACGGTGAACAACCAAAGAATTACCACGATTTTGAGTTCTTCTGGGGCCACCTTTGCTAAAAGCGTGAAGCGCTAACAGTTGTGGCATCTTTTCGCATACTGGTTGGCATCCTGATGCATTCGAGCCAGTAGTATCCTTCGTTCATGATTTTACGGGCTAGTGATCTGCCCCTAATGTGGTTTCCGCATATGCGTTCGTTAATTTCCACTAACACATACTCAGCCTCTTTTTCTTATAGACACTTCAGGTAATGTCATGCAAATATTTTCTTATATAATACCCCGTTAATCATTGTATACCTGGCACCCTGTTGTTTAACCTTTTTTGGCAAGTAATTTGTCTTTATGAAGCATTTTTTCTTTAAGTAGGCGGATTATGTCATCTTGCCAACTTTGTTCTTGTTCAACTTCTACAACAACCACGTTATTCCAGGGGAGAGAAGTGCTTGACTTATTTAGAATTTCTACGAGGACGTTCCTTTTGTAGGGGAAGCGTAATGAAGATCCCAGATTTTTTAGGGTATCAACGTGCCCATTCTGAGTTCTTGGAATTTGTTGGATTCATATTCTTTTATCATGCTGAATAGATCTTTTACCCGTTCTAAATAACTCACCATCTATTGGTCTTTTGCTATGTATTCCCCCGTGACCTGTTTCACAATCAACATGGAATTACAAAAAAATTTAACATTAGTCACCTCATATTCCCACAATAGGGATATTCCTACGATCAACGCTCCGTACTCCACTTCATTATTTGACGCATCAAATTCGAAGGAGATGAAGTATTCCAATATTTCTCCAAAGGGTGTTTGTACTACCACCCCTGCTCCTGCTCCTCTACTGTTTGAAGCACCGTCAACAAAGAGTTTCCAAGTTTTGTAATTGTCCGTTTAATGGGTTTCCCATTCCACTTACACGTCTGCAACGAAATCTGCTAATGATTGCCCTTTTATTGAAGTCCAGGGCTCATAAATGATGTCGTACAGGCTTAGCTCAGTTGACCATTTTTCTATTCTCCCGCTTGCCTCTATTGAGTGCAGAAGGCTTTTAATGGGAGAATCGGTTAATGCCTTGATGCTGTAAGCTTAGAAATGAGGTTTTAGTTTCCATGCTACAACTATAATGGCCAGTACTAGTTTCTCCATTCGTTTATATATTGTCTCCACCGCTACAAGGCTTTTGCTCACGAAGTATATAGGTTTCTGTTTTCTTTCCTCTTCTTTGATGAGCACTGCACTGACTGACCCCGTGGAGACGGCTACACATAACAAAAGTTGTTCACCGGGAGTAGATTTAGAGAGTAAGGAGGAGTCGTTAGGTACTCTTTAACTTTGATAAAGGTTTCTTTGTAGTCTTCATTCCATCCGCTCACAGATTTTTTCCATAACCTCTCGAAGAAAGGTTTGTATATGTTTGTCGATCTGGAGATGAACCTGTTCAAGGCAGTCCGTCTTCTCGTTAACCCTTGGATTTTTTTGAGGTTCCACGGGGACCTCATTTTTGCAATTGCCTTTACCTGGGACGGGTTTACTTCGATTCCCCATTGTGTATTTAGGTGTCCAAGGAACTTTCACGCTGCCACTCCAAAAGTGCACTTCTCTCGGTTCAGCTTCATGAAATTTTTCCTTAGAACAGAGAAGGCTTCTTCAAGGTCCTGAATGTGGTCTTCCCGCTTCTTACTTTTGATCAGGATCTCATCGACATAGATTTCCATATTCTTTCTGATCTACTCGTGGTAGACTATGTTCGCCAACCTTTGATAGGTTGCACTTGTATTTTTCCTTGATCGAGTTGGAACATTTTCACCTGATTGTAACCCAAGTAAGGGTCCATGAAACTGAGAAGTTCGTGCCCCAAAATGGTATCTAACATTTGACTATCCTTGGCAGTGTGAATTTGTCTCTAGGGCATGCCCTGTTTAGGTTAGTGAAGTCGATGCAAATCCTCCACTTCCCGTTCTTCTTTCGTACCATACCATGTTAGCTACCCATTTTCGGTAGTTTACTTCTATGATGAAGTCCGCTGCCAAGAGCTTCCCAACCTCTTTTTTGATCGCTTGATTCCGTTCAAGAGTGAAGCTTGTCTTCCTTTGTTTCACCGGTTTCACAGTGGGATTCATGTTCAATCTGTGGCAGATGATCTCTTCTGGAATTCTAGGCATCTCTTGTGTCGCCGCTGTAAATACATCCTTGTTTTCCCTTAAAAATTTTATGAACTTCTTTTTCTCGTTTTTCGTGAGCCAGGCCCCAATGTTAGTTATTTTATGGGTATCTTATTCCAAACATATGGGTTCTGTTTCTTCTCTCACCTCGTATCTCAGGCCATTTTGTCCATTTTCCTGTGATTGCTATAGATTTGTGGGTATTTGTCCTTCGGCCTTTTCTATAGCCTTTTTCTTATAAGATTCTAAAGCGGTCACTGAATAGATTCGAGCCGCGGCTTGGTCGCCCCGTATTGTTTTCACTCCTTCTGGTGACAATAACTTCAGCACTTGGTAGAATGTGAGGGTACAACCTTCATTTTGTGGAGCCAGGTTCTTCCTAGGATTGTGTTATACGGGGAAGCTGTTCCCAGTACCATGAACTTGATCATATCATTAAAAAAATATGCGCTCACTGGGAGAGTCAGAGTTCCTTTCGAGTAGTTGATGGCTCCGTTGAAATTGATCAGCAGCTGTGAAGTCCCTTGCAACTTTTGAAATCTCATGGACATTTTCTCCACGGCTGCTCGGTATAGGATGTTTACTGCGCCCTCATCGTCCACCAAGACCCTCCTCAACAAGAAATTACACACCTGTATTGAAATGATAAGGGCATTGATGTGGTGTCCATCATGTTCCAGATCGGAGTCATTGAACACTAGCAGCGAATCTTCGTTGCCGTTTAAGGACTTTTGCTTATGCCTTTCTAACGTTGGACGCTTGCAATATATATTCATTTCCTTTCTTTTCATCCTCTCTTGTTCAGTTAATGCTATAACCATGTCGACGATCCGAAGGGGCTGCTTTCCCTTATCCCTTATGTCCTCTTCTCGACTGTCTGTCTTAGCCTCGCATCTCTGTTAATATTTTTTTACAAATTGGCTAAGATATCCTTCTTTAATCAGCTACTCAATGTAGTCTTTGAGCTGAAAATAGTCTCGCGTGTAATGCCCATTGCTCTTTTGATAAGAGCAATATTTATCATTATCTTTGTAGCTAGGTTTCTTGGTAAACGGGGCCGGTCTTTTCAGCCAAGGTTTGTGTTTAGTTGTCTCTGGTACTTGGTTGATCGGGATGGTCAACGGTGTGTAGACTTTATCCTTCGGGTGGACTCTGTAAAAATCTCGCATTCGGTGGGTATTCCTGTCTTGTTAGACTTCCCTCCCATCCATTCTTTCTGTTTCGTCATGCTTCCTTTTTTCGTCTCTTACACTTTTTTCTCGCTTTCGGGATTCTTCATTTTTTGTCCAAATATTCTCCGCGTACTCCTCTTCTCTTCTTCCAAGGGAATATATGCTTGCGCCCGTTGGAAAATCATCGCCATAGAAAGGGGCTTCACCTTGAATAGTTCCTTGAAAAAGGGTGAATCTGAGTCCAGACCTTATCAGAAGGCCAATCTGGTAAATCGATCGTCACAGTTCTCGACCTTGGCCATTTCATCTTTGAAGCGATGAGTGTATTCCCGTAGGGACTCCCCTTCCTCAATAGAGATTATCATCAGGTGTTCTGAGTCTTTCATGACGGTACGGTACGTTGAGTATTATTCTATGAAAATAGAGGATATGATAGCGAAGCTCGTGATTAAGAGCATCGGTAATGAGTGGTACCACTTCAAAGTCGTCCTGTCTAAACTGGTGGGGAACATTCTGTATATTAAATTGTCATCGTGTTAGTACAGTGCCATGTCTTGTTTGAATCGTCGAAGGTAGTCTACGGATCAGACTTTCCTTCGTAACATTTGAATCTGGGCGCAACGAATTTTTTTGCCATGGGTTGTTTGAGTCAATGTATTCAAATTTTAATTGAATTACGAAAATGTCTTAAAAATTTATGTGAATTAACGTAAAAGTATACAACTTTTTGAAAAAGTAATGACGTTGTTAATACAAGTTTGATGTAAACTATTTAAAATATATCAGAATTGAGATGTGACTAATTTTTTTCTAGAGACAAGATACTTAGGTCAAGGTACTTTCAATAGGATTATTGATCTATAATTTAATTATATAATTAGCCAAGGCATAAAAAAATTGAAAAACTTTAATTTGGGCCTATCAAATAGATGATTAAAAAATATAAAAAGGTTGAACTTTCATTCGATCTTGAGACTTCGGACAGTAGACAAATCCTTTCCGGACGAAATAGAGTTCAAATTTGGGCAAGTTTTAAAAGGAGAATTTTGATTTATTTACCACAAGAATTTCATCAACTTGTAGAGTTTGATATGATATGGTGTTGTCTTATTATCTATGAGACAAAAATGTGTGATGGATAATCGTGTTAGACTTTGTGGTAAGTTGTATTTAATTGTTTAGCAAATGAGTAGGAATGTTTTTATAACTCTAAATTTTTAATTTATTTTCATTTCTGAAGATGAATTATCACAATACTTAAATTTTTCAGTTAAATCAAAAGTCTGGTTTGATTTGTATTACATATTTTTCATAAAGTTATATTTAAAAAAATTCAGACGACTCTCGTCAATTGTCTTAAAGTTTATGTTAATGGTTTTCCTAAAAAGAACATCTTATCATGAAAAATATAAAACGACATGTCATTATCACAAAAAAATTGACGTGTCATTTAAATTGACAAATTACCCCTACCACTAAAAAAAGCTACATTTTGTGTGTTACAGAAACAGGCTGGCATTTAATATATCAATTCTACCTCAAAAAGCTAATTAAACAATTATACACATATTAGATGACAGGGTCTAAGGAATGACACCCTTCTCTTCAGCGAGAAGAGAAGTTTGTCTTCTAAGAGCAAAACTTCTATCCTACGACGAGTGTGCCACTCCTTATAATCAATTGATTGTAAACAAAGTAAGTTTTTCTCTTCTTTTATGGTGCGCTTTTGGATTCATATGAGAATTCAAATCATTTTTCCTAAGAATCAGAATCAAAATAGAATTATATCCAATCACATTATTCAAAATAAGAATCAGAATGATGATTTATGTTTACTAATAAAAAACAAAATTAAATTATATGAGATTACTAAAATATCTTTAAAAATGAGTGTTTTTTTCTTTATTTAATTATTTTTTTTATTTAGATTTAATTATAATGACCTATATTGTTGTAAAGAGTTTTTTCTCGTACCAACAGAGTCACAGTAATTATCGATAAAAAATGAGGAAAGAGTTAGAGAGTGAAAGAGGAAGTGTAGTAAATGCTTTGAGTATTGTCTTTGTTGTCTTTTTAGATTGTCCCTTCTCATTCATTACACGAGCCCTTATATAGGTCTCAATTTAACAATAAAATAATAAAAAGAGGGGAATGATCCCCCCTCTCCTCAATGTTTCAGGAGTTTTATCATGCCTATAGTATCTCGCTCATATCTATGGGATTTCCTGTCAGGTGTGAATCCCTTCATTTCACTCATTCCTTTCAGCTGTCTCATCCCCCTCTATTTCAGTCGCCAATTCAGCCATAGCCACATAATCTTCTCTCGTGATTCAAATCTTATATTCCTCGTTCTCATGCGATGGAGATCTCCTTACTGCCTTTTGACCGATCCTTTCCGTCCACATGGCACACTGGAGATTTTCTACCTGTTCATGTGCCCCCGATTACACTCAATGAATTTCAATTCATTGAGGCGTAATGAGTGTACTTCACGCATGCCTTGATAGGAGATTGGTAGCCTATTCTTTTTTCACCTTTTCACTGCTTTATTGGTCCTGGAAATATTAATAGCATGCAGAAATGTACATTATAAAATAAAAAATATATATCATCGTTTCCTCGCGTCTCCAGGAATGGTATTTTGTCACTCGTCTACGTCGTTCCACCTTCTCGTTCTCGTTTCTTGGCGCCAAATGTGGGTTTTCAGTTCAAACTCTCAAGTATTGCCTATGTCGCTTCAACTTCCTATTTTCGATTAGTGCGAGTTTTCAAGACACGCTTCCCCCTCTTTCCAGTTGTCGTCTCGTCATTTGCCAGTTGCGGATGACGGCTAATGCTATCATTTCAAGCACTCTATTCTATATGCTTGTTGTACTCCACGCCCTTTTCAGAATTAATCGTGTTTTACTTCTTTTTTCAATTCCGTAAATTACAATGCATTCATTTTCCACATCCGTAGCCTACATAAGGCCTTTGTCTTCCTCATTTTTTCCTCAATGTTTTCTCTGCCCCCTATTAGTCCTCTTCTTCTTCCATTTCTGCTCCACCTCTATTACTTTCTCTTTCTCAATTTTCTTTGTCAGTCATGAGGGGAGATAAAGAGTTTAAGGTCACCATACCCTTAGTTAGGAACCATGACGAGTTCAAACAGTTTATGGATTGTCATAATGATGCATTCCCCCAGATGTCATTTGCGACTTTGGGGATGGAATACCCAAGTCTTTCATCTTCCATCCCCATACCAAATAACCCTAGCCACTATGTATATGGCTTAGGATTGAAGCTCCGTCCTCCCCCCTTCCCCCTTCAAGAGTTTTTAGTACCTTCTATCTCAATACACCCCCAACACGTACAAGATCATTTTAGGAGTATATGCTTTAAATATGAGGCATAACCTCAATAAAAGCTGGGAAGACGGGAGCCTTCTGATTGGTGGGAACTTGGGCGATGATGTCCGCTGGATCATCCCCAGGACCTGTGGATCTTTTAGTAAGTAGTCAATGCTCTGGTTTCTTGTCCTTTCCCTTTTCTCTATTATTATTTTTGGTGGTACTGACATTTTATCCCACTCTTCATTTGTACAGATAAGAAATTGAAAAAAAAAGGTTCTTTGTTCCCTGAGAGTAACTGCGTGACTTTCTACTGTCTGTAACTACCTAGAACGGGACTGGAAGGATCTACCCAATCCAAGCAGGCATATCGACATTGCCTACGCTCTCATTCTTATAGTCGAAGCACTCGCTTCTTCATCTCTAACTTCAGAGATCCCCAGAGTTGTCCCCGTTCCTGCCTTCCGCCGCATTGTGACAAAGCGAGAGGAAGATGAAGAAAATGAAAAAGAAATAGAAAGGGAGGCAGAACGGAAAAAGGTTGAAGAGTAAGACGCTCTGTTCTGTTGGTGGTGAGAGGAAGGTTCGTCCTAGAATGGAATCCAGTAACTCCTTCCGCATCATCCCTGACATAAACGCGCCATCAGGTCCTGCTCCCATTTCTACTGTCGTTGTTCCACCTCGTCCTGCTTCAACTGGTCCTTCTACACTCACAGCCGAGGACATTCTAGTAAGGGAAGAAGCTTCTCCTCCACCTTTCCCATCTACTTAGAGGTCAGCTCCCACTTCTGCCGATTCTTAGGGGATGCTCGAGGAGACTAACGTTCCTGCTTCCATGAGCTTCTTAAAGGATCCCCGTTCTTCACACATTATTGCAAAGGGGATCAAGTCTGACATGGACAAGACCTTCCTTCGCCAGGTATCTGTTAACGATAAGGTCATCGACCTTAGTCATAGCCTGATGCAAATAACTTTTTCTCTTTCTTTGATTTTATCTCTTTGCTCTTTCCTTTATTCTTTTTCGTTTACTAACACTCGGAGGATTTTTATAGGCTGTGACTTATCACAATGGGCTCAAGGAGGAAATCTACTCAATGGAGCTCGAGACGATGGGATTTAAGAAGAAGATGTAGAAGATAAACAAGTCTTATGGCGCTGTCCTTATAGAACGGGACCATCTGAGGAAGGTCGAGACAGACCTCCAAGGGGTTGTCGCCTGTCTTACTGAAGAACTAGATGCCTGAGTGGGTGAGATTGGATGAATCTCTGAAAGAGTCAGAGAAGGCTAGTGAGATCAACGGGGAGAACTTATCCGTTGTTGAAGGGAAGATGGTTGAAGTAGAGGGGAAGTTGTCGTCCGTAGAGGCAGCTTTGGCTACGGCTGGTGAGCGGGAATCTGAACTTGAGGCCAAGTACTAGGCCATTTTTTATCAGGTTGAGGGTATGGCACATAGTGCGGGTTGCAATGACGCTAAATTCGATAAGGCTCCTTGCATGTCCTTTGTTGACCTTCCCGATGACCCTGCTGAACCTAAACCTGACATTCACGTTCCCGCTTCTGACCCTCCTATGGAGGCTACTCCTGAAGAGAAGAATTTTCTTTGCACTTTTTATTTTCATGTATATTTTTACTTTTCTTCTACTTTTAACTTTTTAGTAGATCTTCTTGCATTTTTCCAAAGCCAATGAGAAGATCTTTCCCGTTTCACTACTTCTTTTATCATCCTTCCTTTTTTCAATACTCAAATAAGTTTTTGCTTCTACTGTCCTTTGCTAAAACACTTGGAAAAAATTCAGCAATACACTTTCACTTAAGAAATTTTCTTCTTTTTGTAGTTGTGCCCGCTTCTGTTTTTAAGTTGGCTCAAAAAATAGTATTTGGTTTGATTGAAATACAATAAGGTTGGCTTGTTCCCTTTTAGTCAATCCACTCATTTTCATAGTTTTTTGCACTGTTTATTTGTCGTTCCATTTCGAAGACATTCATTCATTATTCTTCTTCTTTTTGCCCATCTTTAAAAGATGTTTTTTATTTTGAGAGTAAGACTTATGAACTGCCCCTCCCAAGGGCTTATGCCCTTAGTTTCTTTAGGGAGTATGACTTATGAACTTCCCCTCCCAAGGACTTACACCCATTTTCGTTGTTGTTTATTAGAGATGATAAAGCTGACATAAAGAGTTTTTACATGGAAACCCATTGCGGGAAAAAGCCATAGGGATATATTTACTATAATGCTCTTTACAACATTAAAGAACGTATTTTTTAGGTGGACTGCATTCCATGGTTTAGGTAGGTATGTTCCTTCTTCTATTTTCAAAAGGTAGTAGTCACTTCCCCCTATCCCACTGATGATATATGGCCCTTCCCATGTTGGCCCAAGTTTTCCCTCTGTCTGGAAGATCTTTCTCAAGACAAGGTCCTCATTCTGAAATTCCTATTTTTGTACCTTCTTCTGAAAGTAAGATCTCCTCTTCTGATTGTAATGGGTGATCTAGATCAGGGCTGCTTCTCGTCGTTCTTCCTGTTCATCAAGATTTTTCTTGAAGATTTCTTTGTTTTGTTGCTCGTCCAATCTAGATCTCATAGTAGGGCTCCCAATTTTAACAGGAATCACTACTTCTGCTCCATATGCTAGAGCAAACGGTGTTTCGCGTGTTGCCTCTCTAGGAGTTGTTCTGTATGCTCATAGCACTGCTGGCAATTCTTCTGCCCACTTACTCTTTCTGACTCTAGTCATTTCTTCATATTGTTGAGTATAATCCGCTTTGACCTTTCAGCTTGTCTGTTTCCTTGTGGGTAGTGAATGTAGAGAATCGGTTGATGATCATCAAGCCTTCACAAAAGGTTTTCACCATTTTCTAGTGAACTAAAGTTCGTTGTCAGATATGAGGACCTGGGGGGTTCCGTATTGGCATACTATGTTCCTCCACATAAACCTTTTTACTTCCTCCTCACGAATTCTAGCGAAAGCTTCAACCTCAATCCATTTAGTGAAGTAAGCTGTTGTGACCAATAAGAAGCGCTTCTGAGCAGGTGCCGTGGGGAGTGGTCCAACAATGTCTAGAGCCCAATGCATAAACGATAAATGACTTGCTACGGTTTTGAGTTCTTTAGGGGCCATTTTAACTACGGGTTCAAAGCGCTAATACTTATCACATTTCTTTGAATACTTTTTAGCGTCTTGGTGCATCTTTGGAAAATAGTAACCCTCGTTCATCATTTTGTGTGCTAAAGATCTTCCCCAAGTATGATTTTCATATATTCCTTCGTGTATTTCTACTAAAACATATTGAGCTTCCTTGTCTCATAGACACTTCAGGTATGGGCCTGTAAAGGATTTTTTACATAATAGTTCATTTATCAATGTCTATCTGGTGCTCCATTCTGTGCTTTCCTGGCGAGAAGCTTGTCTTTTGGAAGTATTCCCTCTTTATGGTAGCATATTATGTCATCTTGCTAGTTGTGTTCCCTTTCTACTTCAATGTCATCTACGTTGTCCACGGGAGCGAGACGCTTAGTTTTTCCAAAAATTCTACGGGGACGTTCCTTTTGTAAGGGAAATGCAACGATGATCCCAAGTTCGCCGATGCGTCAGTGTGCCTGTTCTTAGTCATTGGGATCTTTTGGATTTCGTAGCTTTTCAATGTGCCTAGGAGGTTCTTCGCCCGTTGTAGGTAGTTCATCATCCTTTCATCTTTCGCTGTATATTCTCCCGTTATCTATTTTACAATCAACATGGAATCACAAAATATTTTTGCATCTCTAACCTTATATTCCCGTAGCAAGGACACTCCTGCTATTAGTGCTTCATACTCAGTGTCATTTTTTTACGCATTGAATCCCAAGGAGATGGAGTGCTCCAATGTTTCTCCAAAGGGGGTCTGTATTACCACCCCTGCTCCTTTGTTATTTGAAGCACCATCAACGTATAGTTTCGAAGGACCATTCTCAATTTCTTTGTGTGATTCCCTTTCAACTTCTCATTTAGTGAAGTCTGCAACAAAGTCTTTTAATGCCTGCGCTTTGATTGAGGTTCTGGGTTCGTAATGAATGTAGTAGTGTCTTAGATCAATTGACTATTTTTCCATCCTCCCGTTTACTTTTGGAGAGTGTAGGAGACTTTTGATAGGTGAATCTGTCAACACTTTAATTCTATGCGCCTGAAAAGACGGCCTCAGTTTTTGTGCGGCGATCACAACGGCCACCATAAACTTCTCCATCCGTTTATACCATACCCGGACTACTACTAGGCTTTTACTGAGGGCGCATACAAGTTTCTGCTTTCTCTCAAAAAGGCAGAGGGTGACATCACCCTATGTAAAAAAAATTATTTTTTTCTGTATTTTAAAATTTTTTTGAGTTTTTTTTTGTTGTTTGCATTTTATTTTTGTTTTTTTGTGTTTGTTTATTTTTCTATTTTCTTTCAGTAGATATTATTGGTTTGATTTAATTTATTTTTATATATATTTTTAATTATTTCACGTCTTGTTTCATTATTTTCACTCTACATATTCTTTTTTTAAATTTATCATACATATTTATCATCTCTAATATTCATTTCCATTATCCTTTCTTTTTCTTTATAGTTATTATCTCTTCTTATTTATTTATGTATTATTGTCATATGTCACGGTTGTATATGATTATTATTTTATTCTTTTATCATCAGAATTGACGCTCGTAATTAAAACCATAACAATTTGATTTAATTTTGTTAATTTCTTTATTTAGTTTTCACAAAAAAAAATCCGATGACGGACTTTAGAATTTTTGGGATACCAAATTTCTCGAACTACCGGGGTGAGGAGTTATTTTTAGGATAACGAGAGTAGCTCCAATAACGCTTTGATTAAAAAAATAATTTTTTAATCGTCTTTGTACCACCCGTTGAAGTTCTTTTATTTGCTCATTTTTATGATGCAAAATGTACCAAACGGGACATTCAAAATTGAATTTCTATAAAATTATTTAAAAAAAATTGGATAGTATTTGATTAAATTTGGTACTGGGCATTGTGGGATGCTAATACCTTCCCCACACGCAAATGACTCCCGAACCAATTTTAAATTTTCGCAGACCAAAATATTTGATTTTAAAATTGGGTAATCAATCACGTCCTAAAATGATTGGTGGCAACTCCGACACTCTCCACTTTCCATTTTTCTTCCGTACCATTACCACGTTGGCCAGCCATTCTAGATAGTCCATTTTCCGAATGAAACCTGCTGTCAAGAGCTTTTCAACTTCTTCTTTGATTGTCTGATTTCGTTCTGAGGCAAAGCTCATCATCCTCTGCTTCACTAGCTTAACAGTGGGATTCGTATTCAACCTATGACAGATGATCTCTTCGGGAATGTCTGCCATCTCCTGTGTCGTAGTTGTGAACACGTTCTTATTTTCCGTCAGGAATTTCACTAACTTTTCTTTTCCACTTCTTTCAAGATGGGCACCAACATTTGTCATCTTCTGTGTTCCTTCCTTAAGGCACACAAGTTCAGTTTCTTCCCCAGCCTCATACCTCAAGCCACCTTGTTCGTCTTCTTATGATCGCTATAAATCTGTAGGTTCGTTGCCTTCGGCCTTTTTTATAGCCTTATTCTTGATGGATTTCAGAACAGTCACGGAGCATATACGTGCCACGACTTGATCTCCTCTAATTGTTTTAACTCCCTCTAGTGACGAATATTTCAGTACTTGGTAGAAAGTTGAAGGGGCGACTTTCATTTTGTGGAGCCAGGTTCTCCCCAGAATATCGTTGTACGGGGACGATGTGCTTAGTATCATGAACTCAATCATATAGTTGAAGGGGCATGCATTCACTGGGAGAAAAAGGTTTCCCTCTGAGTAGTTGATGTCCCTATTGAAACTTATCTATGGTTGTGAAGTTCCTTGCAACTCATGTTCTCCCATTGACATTTTCTCCAAGGTTGCCCGGTATAGAATGTTCATTGTACTCACGTCATCAAATAAGGCCCTCCTCAATAAGCAGTTGTCAACTTATATTGAAATGACAAGAGCATCATTGTGATGCTCGTAGTGCTCCAACTAGATCAACGAACACCAACGGCAGATTTCTGCTGTCACTTGACGATCCTTATAGGCGTTTTTCCAGCATCTGCTTTTTGTATATATCTTCCTATCCTCCCTCGTTGTTCCTTCATGTTCTGTTAGCAAAGTAACTATGCTGATGATCCAAAAAGTTTGTTTCCCGTTGTCGCGCTTGTCTTCCTCGTGGTTCTCCTTTTCAACTTCCTGTTTCTGCTCTTCTTTCTTCACAAACTGATGGAGGTACCCGTCTTTTATCAGTTGCTCGATGTAGTCCTTAAGTTGGAAATAGTCCCCTGTGTAATGCCCACTGCTCTTGTGAAAAGAAGAATACTTGTCTTTATCCTTATAGCTTGGCTCTTTTGTTAACAGGGATGGCCTCTTCAGCCAATGCTTATCTTTGATCATGTCTATGACTTCGTTTACCGAAATGGTCAATGGCATGTAAACCTTGTCCCTTGGGCATACCTTGTATGAGTCCCGCCTTCGATATCCCCTTTTTTCCTGCATGCTATTTCTCCCGTCTTCTCTTTCCATTCTGGCAGAAATTTTTCTTTTGGGTCTCGAACTTCTTTCCTATTTTCTTGACTTATCAGTCTTCTGTTTAGACGCTTTCAATAGGTTTCTTTTCTCCTCTTCTAGAGTGATGTAGGCTTGATCCCGTTGAAAGGTTTCTTTCATGGACAACGATTTCATCTAGGATAAATCTTCGAATAGGGGTGAGTTCGGGTCTAACCCCCGTCTGAAGGCTAGTCTAGCAACTTGATCATCGTAATTTTTTACTTTCGCCATCTCGTCCTTAAATATGTTGGTGTATTCCCTTACTGACTCCCCACTCTTAGTGAAAATTATCAAAAGATTCTCTATGTCTTCCATGAACGGTTGATAGATAAAGTATTGTTCTAGGAAGACAAATGATATAACAACAAAATTAGTAACTGAATGCACAGGGAGGGAATGATACCATTTCAGAGCTGCCCCATCCAGGTTGGTGGGGAACATCCTACACATCAGTTTGATATCGTGCTAATATATCTCCATTACTTGTCTAACTTGCCGGAGGTGGTCTACGAGATATTTTATCCCCTTTTAAATTTGGGGGTCACAAAAATTTTGGATACAGGTGAGGGATTCGAGGTCGGTCTTTCTCATGCTTCCCAGGTTTCTCATATCCATCATTTTCACTACAATAATTCTTCCACCGCTTTTTTCGTTATAACTCAGGACTAACGAGCTTCTCTCGTAGCCTCTTTCACGTGATTTTGGTATTGGACTTCTACTTCCTCTTTTTGTATGTTTATGTTGTTCTCGTGGTTTTCCTTCCTTACGTCTTGCTCGTTGCCCCCCGAGTGGACTTCTTATTCCTCGTTATTCACCCTTTGACTAACTTTGGCATGTGTACTTGCCAGTTCTTGCTGAAGCGTGTTGATTTGGTCTTGCACAGTCTGTTATGCGCTAGGCAGTGCCTCCGTGTTTCTTCTTTCCATTTCTTGAGTTTCGTTTAAGATTGTCTGCAGCATTTCTGTCGGTGGAGTTGGTTGATCCATATTATCATCTCCATTTTTGGTCTTGTTGCCCTCGTTCAGGGCTGCGTTCGATCTGGTTCAAGACATATTTGATGGTTTTGGGATGGGTTTCTCGAGCTTTTCTCTCAGCCCTCAATATTAACACTAAAATGTAAATGAATTGTTTATTCTCATTTATTACACGAGCCCTTATATAAGCCTCAATTTAACAATAAAATAATAAAAAGAGGGGAATGATCCCCCTCTCCTCAATGTTTTCGAGAGTTTTATCATGCCTATAGAATCTCGCTCATAACTATGAGATTTCTTGTCAGGCATGGGTCTATTCATTTCACCCATTCCCTTTAGCTATCTCATCCCTTTGTCTTTCAGCCGCCAATTCAGCCGTGTCATGTAATCTTCTCTCGTGATTCAAATCTTATTTTTCCCGTTCTCATGCAGTGGAGATCTCCTTACTTGATCGATCCTTTCTGTCCACATGGCACATTGGAGATTTTCTACCTGTTCAATTACTTATTATTTATGAATATTCATATATTAAATAATTATACATAATTTTTAGTGATATTATATAAAAGATATATAAACTTTCTATATAATCTCGTGAATTTAACAAATAATAATTTTCAGAATACCTAAAATCAAAAATTTACAAATAATGATAGAGTGAAAATGATTTACCTACTGGGGCTAGGTTTGTGTCGATAAAGCTGTTGTGTTGTGGAGGGAAGTTGCACGAAAAAGGAAAATGGACGATGACATGAAGCTGCTAGTCGATGGTCAGCGACGAGTAAACTATGAGAAAAAATAAAGAAGTCCGGTTTAGTTGGGTAAGGAATTAGAGGGTATATTGATACCAATTATTTTACTCGTACTCTGAAACCAAGCAGTGAATAAAATCAATCCCGATCAATATTATGGGACCTATTCAAAATCAGATTTTGAAAACTGTAATGAACAATTGAATTGATTAATTAGTTGTAAGGAGTAAGTTTACTGATGGAAGTTTAAGGAGAAGTCCCTGCACTCTATTTCTTCCAGCTGCTTTCATTGAATTTTAAGTTCAAATGAAGAAAATGAAGCAAAATCTTCGCTTGAGCGACTCTATTTAATTCCCAATTGGTTTTCCAATTTCCAGTATTGCCCTTGAGAGGGTATTGAGGTCTGTTGCTTGAAGGGACATGGGTCAACGCACAGTGTCAACCCTTTCTGGAATTCCACGTACGGATATGCTATAATTGGTCATTTTCAGTCTCCACAATTCTCTACCTTCTTCAAAATAAAAGTGATTGAAAAATGAATTAATAAATTTGATGCAAAGATGATATTTTTTCCCTAAAAAAGTAATTAAAATGAACTAATTAGCTAAAGATGGTGGAGGAAAATGCAACCTAAATCTTAGCTAGTTCAGACCATGGGCAACACCGAGAATTACATAGGGGCTGTGATATGGATCCGTGTTATTGAAAATGACGTGTCAAGATTGAACACGTAGTGTCTAAATACACCCACGTGATATTTACCAGAGACAGTAAAGCTGAAATATGATAATAGTGAATATATTTGTAAGGGTCGCCCCTGGACCTATAAGGGTGGTGGGTCCATTTCGAGATCGTATATCAAGTGTTGAGTCTTGCATTCGAACTATATGACAAAGGCTCGAAGGCTCTTCATTGCCTAAGAATAATCTGGGGGTTGTGGTATGGTAGGATTAGGACAATATTATGTTATAGCAAGATAAGAGAATTACTCAACGGGTATGGCCTCCTTAGACACCTCGGATGTGCCCCCCTCCGAAGAAGGAGGGTAAAAAACATGCGACACAAATCTTAAGAGTCGGGTCGGAACCGTGGTGGGGTGGGGGAGCCCAACCCGTGGCCACGGTGGGTCGACGGCCCTCACCCTGTCCCCATGGTGGGCAGTCTGTGCTCCGCTGCACGTGTCTCATCATCAGCTCCACTGTCGAGGAAACTCAGTAGCATGGAGTCTCCTTCAGGGTCCGTTATGTAATGTGATTCTAACGTCTATGATCCGACTGTTTAATGTCATTGAGGCATGACCAGATGAGAGAATTAGGTGTGACCATGTTTATGAATGTGATGTCATTTTAAGTTTATGATGCACGTGTTAGATGTGTTCATATTGTTGTCATATGATTACCACGAGGGTGCACTAGCAGTCCCAATCTAGTCCCTTCTTTATAAAAGAGCCTTGGTATCATTATTAGGGCGATAACTCCTCATCGATCCCGAGACCAAAAAACCTCGACAATATTCTATCCTCGAGTTTCTCACCTACCTCAGAGTCTTAAAGGCATTTGTCACCTTCCGACGGCTCCCTAAGGTTGTTTGTCCTTCACTATCCGACCACTAACTCCCACATTCTCAGGCATACTTGGTATAGACTAGATCACTCATATACACATCACCCTAAAACCCCGAAACATTTTGGCAATTCCACTGGAGAATGATCTGTCTACCATCTTCTTCTTTCTTCGAGTATGCCTAAACGGATTCGAATGACGAGAGTTTCTTCTCATTTGGAAGGATATAATGTTAACCTAACCATTGAGAACCATGACATGGAAGATACTATTTCTAGGGAGAGAATCAACCTCCCCATCGTTACTGATGCTGCAATGACAGCGACTAAGAAAACTAACGCCATTAGAGAGCTTCAGGCCTCTAACGCTGAGATTCATACTATTCTGAGTACGTTGAGCGCTCTATTCATAGGTGCCGATAACCCTCCTCCACCACTACATGTCGTTCATATCGACCCTTCTCACACGATGAACCAGGCTGACATTGATAGACAGATACCAGCTATAAATCCAGGGGGCTTGTCCGGCTCAGGAACGAAAAATAGTGACCAAAATGCGGGTCACTAAAGCAACCCCGTAAATGTTATCATTCCACCGATAGCCTTCCCGGAAGCCTTTGCACGTCCCATGTCCGCACATGACGTCCCAGTCAATGACACCGATATTGGCCCTTTCTTTACCAAGGAGACATCACAGAAGATGTTGGAGATGGAGCATATCAAAACCTCTCTAAGCAAGATGATAGTAGACTTTCATCCCTCTTACCCATGTGAGCTAGCCATGAAGCCATACCCGCCCGACTATGTACCCCCAAACTTCTGTAAGTATAACGGGAAGGACGGATGTGCTGGGGAGCACATTATACATTTCATTGATGACTTGAGCCCGCACGGATGTGACAAGTCCATGAGGCTAAGAGAGTTTTCGAAATCACTGACTGAGCGAGTATACACATGGTACATTAATCTAGCGCCGAGATCAGTTTTAACATGGTTGCATATGATTTCTGCCTTCATGAGAAAGTTTTTTATGTCTGAGGAAAAGATGAGCATTCTCGAGTTGGGCGTGAGCTTCAAAAGAAAGATGAGAACCTAATGACTTACATCAGACGGTTCAAAGACAAAGCATTGGACTGCTAGGAAGATGAGGACTTGAGTTTGCATTATATTTCTTTTTTCTTATTTCCTTCTGAAGTTTATAACTTAAACACAACTTTAGAAAATAAATACATTTTAAAAGTCAATTATAGTTAGCTCAATGTCTTAATCCACCCCAATTTGCATTTTGTTTTTAAATTTGAATGGAGGCAAAAAAAAATTAAAATAAAATATAAAATCAAAGTCAAACTATCTTACTGCTAGGAAAATCTATTGCTCGTAGTTTGCCTTTGAGAATTTTCTTTGGGTAAAAGGAAACGAAAAAGAAGAAGACTGTTAAATATGCGAAGTGCTGCCATTTTCAATAATGAAGGGAAGCTTGTGGCTCTCATAGTGTCCACAAAGCCAATCATGAAAGCACCAAAGCATTTTCTCAATCTGGAAACCATAAAATTGCTCGTGATATTGGCTTTATTTCAAAACTTGTAGAAAGACTTCATATAAGAAGAGGAATTTTTTTTTTCTTTCCCTCGTAGGAGTGGATTCTGGAATTATTTATCCAATCATATATGCTTTCCATGACAAGCTCTAAAAAGGGGAGATCATTAATGCGGACATAGAAGTTATGGGGAACCAGCCTTTCCCCCCACATGCTACATGACCATTGTGATAGGAAGTGGCTGATATGGTATCAAATCCAAGGAGGGGTACGTTAAGTACAAAGACAATCATGTGTTGTAAGGTCCAATGATTATGTACTCGAAGTCACAACACACATGTTTATTTATGAAATGCCTATTCTGAAAATTACAATTATTTATCTATGTGCATGCTTGTACGAATAGGATGGGCCACATGAGACCACCTCTATTGCTGATAGTAGATGGGATGACCCTCAAATGCTTCAAGTTGTACCGACGATGTTCAACTTTAAGTGCATAAAAAACTATCATGTTTAGCATTGTAATTTTTACGTAAACTTTTGTCATTATCAAAATAGCCCAAAAACTTATAACGGGTCCGTCATCCTGAAATGCGTGTAAGACATTTCAACAAAGATTGATCCTGGGACATTTCTAAGACATTTCAGTGAAAGTTGTTCCTGGAATGCATTTAAGACGTTCAGCAAAGATTGTTCCTGAAATGTGTCTAAGACGTTTCAGCAGTGTTTGTTCTTGAAATGCGTATAAGGCGTTTCAATGAAGTTTGTTTCTAAAATGAGTATAAGATGTTTCAGCAAAGATTGATCCTGGGACGCTTTTAAGACATTTCATCAAAAGTTGTTCCTGGAATGCATTTAAGGCGTTTCAGCAAAGATTGTTCTTGAAAAGTGTCTAAGATGTTTTGGTAGAGTTTGTTCATGAAATGCATGTAATACGTTTCAGCAGAGTTTGTTCCTAAAATATGTTTAAGATGTTTCAGTAGAAATTGTTCCTGGAATGCATTTAAGATGTTTCGGCGAAGTTTGTTCCTGAAACGCACTTAAAACATTTCAGCGAAATTTGTTCCTAGAACGCATTTGAGACATTTCAACAGAGTAGGACCATGGGATGCGTTTAAGACGTTTGAATAAAGTGTATCCCTAAAATGGAATAGAAACATTTCAGCAAAGGTAGTTGGACAGAATTTAACCGTTGTTGTAAATCCCTTCAAAGTGGAACTTGGCCACCATAACTTGTTTGAAATACACAAGTTGTTTTAACTACTTATATCACTCGTTACCATAGAATATGACCGTTGTCGTGTAGATTAAATCTAACATAGAGATTTATTATGAATATGCTCATATTAAAACTTGTATGTAAGAGTGAAATATGCGCGAAGTAGAGATGTAGAAGCTTAGGTTCGAACGTATGTGCGAAGCAAGGATGCATGATAACGGTTCGAAGTAGGAAAGAATGAGCATGTCTGATGAAAATCCAAAGTATGAACTTATGCAAGATAAAATTTGAAGTAGGAATGGGTATATAACCCATTAAGCATTACCATTACGGATAGTCCAATATACAAGCACCTCCTTAAGAAACTTGATTATATTTTTATGTATGTGTGCGCCTTCTTAGGCAGTATCATGTACATTCCTACGTGTATGAACTTTCATAGGTCGAATCATCTACACACGACAGTCTAGCATGTGCACGTGCCGGCGGGCCATTTCTTGATGAACTTCTCCCTGGTTATTATCTCAGTGTCAGAAAATGGTGGTACGTTTGCTTATAATTTTAATGAATTATCACCAGAAATAATTGTGTACACATCATTAAGTTGTATCTATCACATACAAGAATAATGTGGGTAGAAAATGTTGCATGACTCTATTCACTCGTCATGATACTTTGGCATTTGAACACACATTATGAACATGCATCTGCCACATATACTACCATGTATACTCACCCATGGTTACATTGAAGCTTAAGGTTGTGCATTACTAGTGTATATATTTTTTCAGCTAATCATCCTTTCTTGAATGCCGGCAGAATCATATTCTTTATTAAAAGAAACCTACCTAGCCAACTACTTCTTGCAACTCTTATTGGAGGCTAAATGAAAGCAATTTGTACATCATCACATCTAGCTAGGGACTACAACAGCAACGTCGACCATCACAATTGAACATATGTCTCATCAACTAAGACCACAACGCATGAATGGACTATGATTAAGTTCAATTGCTACACATTTGATCTTGTACATGGGACTAATGTAGATATGGATCTGCGTCATTGAGAGTGACATGTCAATATTGAACACGTGGCGCCTGGACCTATGAGGGTGGTGAGCCCATTTCGAGATCATATGTCAAGTGTTGAGTCTTGTCTACGAGCTAAGCGACAAAGGCTCGAAGGCTCTTCCTTGCCTGAACAATCTAGGGATCGTGGTCTGGTAGGATTAAGACAAAGTTAAGATATACCAAGATAGAAGAATTACTCTACGGGTTTGGCCTCCTTAGGCACCTTAGATGTGCCCCCCTCCGAAGAGGAGGGTAAAAAATACGCAACCCGACTCTTAAGAGTCGGATCATAAACGTGGTGGGTTGGGGGAGCCTCAACCCCCCCCCCCCACGACGGGTCGTCGGCCCTCACCCCATCCTCATGGTGGGAAGCCCTTGCTCTGTTACATGTATTTTGTCATTTGCTCCACTGCTAGAGAAACTCGACGGCATGGATCTCCTTCGGGGTCCGTTGTGTAATGTGAGTCCAACGTCTGTGATCCGACTACTCGATGTCACTGAGGCATGACCAGTTGAGAGAATGAGGTGTGACCACGTTTATTAATGTGGTGTCGTTTTAAGTTTGTGATGCACGTATTAGATGTGTTCACATTATTGTCATGTGATTACCACAATGGCGCACTAGCGGACCTCACCTGGTCCCATCTATATAAAAGACCCTTGGTATCATTATTGGGGTGACAACTCCTCACCGATCCATAGACAAAAAAACCTCGGCAATATTCTCTCCTCGAGTTTCTCACATAGCTCAGAGTCTTAAAGGCATTTGTCACCTTCCGACGACTGCCTAAGGTTGCTTGTTCTTCACCTTCTGACCATCAACTCCCATGTCCCAGCTATAATTGTACATCATCACATCTAGCCAGGGACTACAACAGAAAAGTCGACCATCACAGTTGAACATATGTCTCATCAACGAAGACCACAACGCATGAATGGACTATGATCAAGTTCGATTGCTACACATTTGATCTTGTAAATGGGACTAATGTAGATATGGATCTGTGTCATTGGGAGCGATGTGTCAAGATTGAACATGTGGCGTCTAAATACACCCACGTGGCGCTTACGTGAGATGGTAAAGCCGAAATAGGATAGTAGTGAATACATTTATAAGGGTCGCGCCTGGACCTATGAAGTGGTGAGCCCATTTCGAGATCATATGTCAAGTGTTGAGTCTCGTCTTCGAGCTAAGTGACAAAGGCTCGAAGGCTCTTCCTTGCCTAAACAATCTGGGGATCGTGGTCTAGTAGGATTAAGACAAAGTTAAGCTATACCAAGATAGAAGAATTACTCTACGAGTTTGACCACCTTAGGCATCTTGGATATGCCACCCTCTGAAGAGGAGGGTAAAAAAGACGCAACCTGACTTTTAAGAGTCTGATCATAAACGTGGTGGGTTGGGGTAGCCCAATCCGCGGCCACGGTGGGTTGGGGGAGCCTCAACCCCCCCCCCCCCCCCCCCCCCCCCCCCCCGACAGGTCGTCGGCCTTCACCCCATCCCCATGGTTGGCAGCCCGTGCTCCGTTTGCACGTATCTTGTCATTTGTTCCACTACCGGAGAAACTCGGCGGCATGGAGTCTTCTTCGGGGTCCGTTATGTAATGTGAGTCCAACGTCTGTGATCCGACTACTCGATGTCACTGAGGCATGACCAGTTGAGAGAATGAGGTGTGACCACATTTATTAATGTGGCGTCGTTTTAAGTTTATGATGCACGTGTTAGATGTGTTCACATTGTTGTCACGTGATTACCACGATGGCGTACTAACGGACTCCACCTGGTCCCGTCTATATAAAAGACCATTGGTATCATTATTGAGGTGATAACTCATCACCGATCCCTAGACAAAAAAACCTCGACAATATTCTCTCATCGAGTTTCTCACATACCTCAGAGTCTTAAAGGCATTTGTCACCTTCCGATGACTGTTTAAGGTTGCTTGTTTTTCACATTCTGACCACCAACTTTCACGTCCCAGGCATACTTGGTATAGACTAGATCACTCATACACACATCACCCTAAAACCCTGAAATAGGGGCGATTCGGTCCTTCTTAAATATCCGATCAGATTTTGACAATGTAGATTAAGTGGAATTGTTTACAGTAAATGTAATTTTATTTTTTTTACATTTTTAATCATTCGATCTGGATCATCTAAATCTAAACTGCATGAATTAAACTTCTTCTCTGCATTTGCTTGCATAGCCTTATCCATCTCTTGCATGTTTTGATGATCTCGGATAGTTTTATCCGAGAAGTATAAATGACGAGATCATATATATATGTGTATCAGGTGTTATTAAAGGTCATATCCGAAATAGCATCAAGGACAGTAAATGCTGGACTAAATCGAATCCAAAGTTTAAAAACTTAATTGATAAAAAAATTTGAGAGTAAAGTAAACAAACATGTATTGATTTGACATGAGCAAGAGTTGGTAAATAGTCCTATAAAGGGAACTAAGTGGGTTGAGATTGATGAAGGATGAGAGCCACCTCCCGTCTCTCCATAGATGAAAATTGGGAGCATTTGCATAGTGAGAAACTACTTGCAACGGGAAAGAAAGACTATATGAAGCTTCACCGTTTCTTGAGATTAGCTTTGGGCATTTCTTGTGCAACTTAGGTAGAAGGCGAAGTATGCAGAGATTTAGAAGTTATGCTTTTAGGCATGCTTAAGTAAGAACTTTGAATACATATTAATTTTGAAATTCTTCAGCCAGTAGAAGCTTTAGAAGTTATGGAGAGATTATGCACTTCAAGGTTTTGCTAGGTTGAGTTTTGACTTTTGGGGGATCTGTTGGTTACTTTTCATGCCTTATAATTATAATTATGGGTTATATAACTCGAAATGTCCATGCGTAAAGTACTTACATGCAGAGTTTTCACTATCTCGAGGAGACAGTCTAAAAATGGCAGTATTTTCTCTTATATTGGGGAATTTATTATTTACTTGGTGAAGCAAATGACTACATGAAGTTATGGGATCTTTTCCATTTAGTTCTAGTTTTCTTAAATAGGAGATGTAGTATCCGGGGTTTATAAAAATAATAGTCACTACAAGAAAAGTCTTGTTTCTACGATCACAATCGTCGATAAATATGGTCACAAATTTTTTTTGAAAATTCATTTACTGACGGTCAGAATGATCGTTGTCAAACATCAAAACAAATATTATCGAAAAATAATATTCAACGTTTTGGCTGACCTTTAATAAATATCAATATTTTTTTCGACGGTTCTGACCGTCGAAATAAATGAGTATAAAATGTTACTTGTTTCGACGCTAATATTTTTCAACGGTTTGTCAAGTCAACTTCGACGGTGAATGACCGTCGCAAAAGAGTGTAAGTAGATTTATTTTTTACAATCCTATTTGTCAAAAAAATTAAATTCGACGATCTCAAAACCGTCAATAAAATAGACAATTTTCAACGGTCTAGCTTGGTCGAAAAAATATGACTAATCATTCAACTCACTAGTCTTAAAGGATCAGAGAAACATCATTTCATTGCATATTTATAGAGAATATTCACTATTAAGAAAGATGAAATTACTATAAAGTAATATTTCTTGCATTCATAGAAAGTTTAAAAGTTGATATTCAAATCATAAATTTAATGCATAACATAATAGTGTTCATCTCAAAATATAACCTAATAACTATTATGATGGTCCAATAATATTAGCTCACAAAAGAAAGTATAAAAAATAGACATGTCTTCACTTCAATTTTATCTCCACCTACTGCACAAAAAAGAATAGCATTTATCACTGTATTATACATTAGAAAGTATTATATGTACAAAAGAGACAAAGTATACTAGAATTTACATCTCTCATTGATGAATCCCTACTTAGTTCATCTGAAATAGAATATTCATTCTACGATTGATTAAGAAAAGAAGCTTGACTCGTCATGATTGGGAGATAAAAGTATCATTTTTTTTAATATTGTTCCATCAACAAAGCATCATATTTTTTATTTTGTTCCATTAACAAAGCCATTTGTTCCTTTTAACGATTATATTTCTAATTTTTTTGCAGCATGATCCTCCTCTGATTTCTTAGGACGTACAAATTGACAAGACTGAGTAAAGTATTCATACACAATAACATGGAAACCTTAAAAGCATGGCAAAGAAGGGGGGGGGGTGTTCTTAGCCATAATCCGTCTCTTTTCCAACTGATTAATTAACCCATGCAATTGCAATTTTGGCAGTGGAGGTAATTTAAGCAGTAAGAAAGTATTAACAAGGCGAAAGGAAACTAGACATTTATATAACACCTCTCAAAGTCAATAACCCTGTGGATCTCATTTGAACTACGCAAAGCAGCTAATGACGACTGCATCGAATCAAAAATGAAGTTAAAACAGAATCATGAGATTCAAACAAGATGCCGAAAATCAAATTGTGATAAAATTGAAGAGTGAAATATTAGTAACTGAGACCACATAACCTGATATTCAGTGATCCATCAATAGAAGGTTCGATCTCATAATGCAAAAGGTGATAATTAATATATAAAGACCACCAGAGAGAGGAAATTAAGAGGAAATTTCCACATTCCACATTGAACCATTCAGGTTAAATAAGAGGAAATTAATGCAATGAAGCCAAAATCCATAGAAAAATGCATCAGCAATATGGAAGCACAACCCAACACAACCCAACAAGATCAAAATCTTTGGAACAAAAAGGGCATGGATATTCAGCACTCAAATCATCAGAACAAATGGGCATGGATATTCAGAAATCATGCAAACACAATACCCAATAAATTCAATCTTATGTAGGGCCTAACACCTAATGACAATACCAAAAATCAGAAAATAATTTACAAGAAGTAGAACAGGAGTCTTGATGCATTCTTTCTCTAATATAAATGATTTGTACCTCCTCGTATTCCACTTGTTGGTGATACTTTTTGAGCCAGTGGCGTGAACTATGTTATTTTTGCTCGATTTTGTTTGTTTTGCTCACTCATTGCCTAACTTAAATTATAAATTGCATGAGAAGTGATCGAACAAATGCACTTTCAATATAATTAATGATCAATTGTAAAAATATTAATACCTGCCATTGAGGAGTATTCCATGAGTCAGCGAGTCAGTGTCAATCACTTACTGTAACACCCGGTGGTACATTCGCTTGTGCCTCCTCTTCTAATGTAGCACAACGGATAAAATATTTCCTTCTGAGACCGTCTCGATAGTTTTTGAAGGATGCATCCATTTAACGCATAACATTAGTCATTTCGCCATCAAATTCTAAATCGTTCTTACACAAAAATATTTTTACTCCTAGTCTATACTCTGGACGTGCTCTATTCTCAATACTTATCTAACTTTTATCCATTTTGTTATAAACTTCTCACTGCATAAAAAAGTTAAATCAATTAAAATATTTATGAAAATTATTGAGACTTCAAATCATATAGTGGACAATAAACATGCATAAGCAATCAACATATAAGAATTAACTTTAGACACCTTGATAACATGCCATTTATAGAGTTTTCAAGACCTCCTAATGTTTTTCAAAATTGTTAACAACTTTTCAGGGTTCTAAGCTAGATATCCACATCACCTGAACAAAATTCATATATAAACCTCATTAGGACAGCACATTAAATTTATCATGATTATCAAAACAAGTTCTAAGATATTCATGGTCAAGGACTCAAGCATTGCCATACAAAATAACACAAGTTGCAACTTAGAGTCTGCTATATTTGTTTGAGTAATGACATGAAATATCAATACATAAAACAAGCCTTTTTTATCATAAAAATAGAGACCAAAAAGCCACCACCACAGTGACTTTTTTCCTAACACTACTACAATTTCGATCTTGAATGAAGGTGAAAACTAGGTTATAATGACAGCTTGCCACCTATCATCTATCGAGCTGTTATATTTACTATTTTCCAATAAAAACCGTCATAATATGGTGCCACAAAAATTATTAGATGACCTAGAATTCTCATCATCATAGGTTCCGCCAAAAGTTATTAGATGACATGAAAGCCCCATCATAATAGATGCTGTCAAAAGTTATTAGATGACGGGGAATCCCCATCATCTAATGTTCAAATTATTTTAAAAAAACTGTCATGGAAAGCGAAAAATGCATTTCCGTGACAGTTTTTTCATTTAATTACTTTCTCACGACATATTTTTTTATATACATTAATGTCAAAATAATTTTTAATCAACACCTACAACAAGATCTTTTTTTTTATAAAAGTTTAACACCTATAACAAGCTTATCTTATTCCAATATTTTTTTGTAAGCTTATCTTATTCCATTACAGATAACTAAGACCTACTAATGTCTTTATAACACGATTCTTGGTGAAAATAATAGCAACTAAAAAAACATAAAACTTGTCTAGTTCTCAATGAACACAAAGACAACTAAAAATTGTTGTAAATTTTTATGACAATGATTCAACTGAGTCATACGCAAACATACATACATACATCATACGTTTATACACACACACACACACTTCCATAAATGTATTTCTTATATAATTTTTCACAAGAACTAAGCCATATATAAAATAATAACTCAAATAAAGCATAAAATATTTAGCGAAATTCATTTATGAGATATAAAAATTTGTCAGTTCTCTCATCTTCACAAAATTTAGTTTCGTGCTCAACTCAATGAAATTTTAAAAATTAAATAGGAGAATGAAAACTTGTATAAAAGTTCTTCCCTACTTCTGCCAAGTTGTAAGTATTGGTTCCTCGAGAGACGCGAGAAAGCCAGTTGTGGTGTCTATCTTTATGTGTTTAGTGTGCTCAATTTCCTTCTATAGCATTTTGTTCCACAACTCAACCAAGCTCTTCAACGTTGGTCGTCCATGAGCCTGTACAAGTTTAACATATTAATACTACAACTTAACCAAGCTCTTTTAAATCATTGCTTTGCATCATCAGTTCAAACTCCAACCTTCCAAAATAAAAATATAGAAACCAATAAGAGATGTTAAATAAAATTACCACTTCAGGATATCACCAGGTTTGATAAAAAAATGGTCTTAAGAAATGTGGTAGAGTTCAAATATTTTTTACCTCTTTGATATTCCAGGTAGATGAGAAGCTTCAGTTGCATAACCTATTCCTAACATAAATTAGGCTAAATCATCTTGATATTCTCTGGCAAGCCTACTTGCCCTGCATTTCAAAATAAAATGATATCTCAAATTTTCTAATGTAAACATATAAGGTAATCCATGCTACTTACATGCTTGGAGGAATTAAAAACTTTGAAAGATTGAACAATTAGGAGCTTCTATCAAGAAGAGATCTAAGTTTATTATGTTTTTCAGGATACAAAGTCTAGCCAGGATATTTAGACAAGAATTGCTTAACTGATTCTAACTGGTGAAAGACAAAAAAAAACTAATAGAGAACATTTTATCAAGGGGCAAAAGATTATATGAGATGTGTCTCTAGTGAAAATACCCAAGAACTTGACCATCCATATTCCTTTTGATAGCCTTTTCATGATCCAAAATACCTTCTGGTGTAGTAATCACAACATAATCCCACTGCATAGCTATTAGATGACGGGGAATCCCCGTCATCATAGGTGCCGCAAAAAGTATTTAAACAACGGGGAATCCCCAACATCTAATGTCCAAATTATTTTTAAGAAAACAACTGTCATTGAAAAGAAAAAAATGTTTTTCCATGACAATTTTTTTCATTTAATTACCTTCTCACGACAGATTTTTTATATATATTAATGTCAAAATAACTTTTAATCAACACCTAAAACAAGCTTTTTTTTTATAAAAGTTCAATACCTATAACAAGTATATCTTATTCTATTTTTTTTGTAGGCTTACCTTATTCCATTGTGGATCATTAAGACCTACCAATGTCTTTATAATACGATAGTTGTTGAAAATGATAGCAACTCCAAAAAAAAAACATGAAACTTGTCTAGTTCTCAATGAACACAAACAGAACTAAAAATTATTAGTAAATCTTTATGGCAATGATTCAACCGAGTCATATGCAAACATACATACATACATCATACATTTATACACACACACACACATCCACATATGTATTTCTTATACAATTTTTCATAAGAACTAAGCTGTATATAAAATAATAACTCAAAAAATGCATAAAATATTTAGCGAAATTCATTTATGAGATATAAAAATTTGTCAGTTCTCTCATCTTCAAGAAATTTAGTTTCGTGTACAACTCAATGAAAATTGGAAAATTAAAGAGGAAAATGAAAACCTGTATAAAAGTTCTTCCCTACTTCTGCCAAGCTTGGGAGTTTTGGTTCCTCGAGAGATGCCAGAAAAGCAGTTGTGGCATCTATCTATGTGTGTTTAGTGTGCTCAATTTCCTTCTATAGTGTTTTGTTCCACAGCTCAACCAAGCTCTTCAACGTTGGTCGTCTATGAGTTTGTACAAGTTTAACACATCAATACTACAACTCAACGAAGCTCTTTTTAAATCATTACTTTGCATCACCATATCAAACTCCAACCTGCCAAAATAAAAATATAGAAACCAATAAAAGATGTTAAATAAAATTACCACTTCAGGATATCATCAGCTTTGATAAAAAAAATTGTCTTAAGAAAGGTTGTAGAGTTCAAAATTTTTTTACCTCTTTGATATTCCAGGTTTATGAAGAACTTCAGTTGCATAACCAATTCCTAACATAAATTGGGCTAAATCATCATGATGTTCTCTGGCAAGCCTACTTGCCCTGCATTTCAAAATAAAATGATATTATAAATTTTATAATGTAAACATAAAAGGTAATCTATGCTACTTACATGCTTGAGGACTTAAAAACTTTGAAAGATTGAAACTAATAGGAGCTTATGTCAAGAAGAGCTCTAGTTTTATTATGTTTTTTAGGATACAAAGTCTAGCCAGGATATTTAAACAAAAATTGCTTAACTGATTCTAAGTGGTGAAAGACAAAAAAAACTAATACAAAATATTCTATCAAGGGACAAAAGATTATATGCGTGTGTCTCTAGTGAAAATACCCAAGAACTTGACCACCCACATTCTTTTGATAACCTCTTCATGATCTAAAATACCTTCTGGTGTAGTAATCACAACATAATCCCACTGCATAGATATATATAATCTCACCATGAATATATAATACATGTAAATATTAGAAGCCATACATGATGTTGATATTTGCTTCAAGAAGGGAGAAAAAAATGATGAGTTCCCGATGTGAAGGGAAAACATAGAGGTGCTATCATGATGGAAATTAGGGTAGTGGGGGCTTCATAAAGTGACACTACTAGGGTAGTGATGCTTCCATGTCAGGCCAAGTTTGTTTGGAATGCTAGCACAAAGTTTGCGAAATATAGACAATAAGGCCAAGGTTATCTACAATTAGTAGGTGGAGGACCCCTATTTGAGGTGTCACTATCGTAAGTGGCAGGTAAAACATTCAAGACAACACATAAAAGCATATACTTGTGTTTGACCTGTGAAGATAATAGCTTAATCAAATCTTCTTGTTCTTTTTTCACATGCTTACGATCATCACCATATATAGATGCAGCCTTTACTAGTATTTTGTCATTGATATTCTCAGCCCCATAGTTGCAACAATCCTCCGACAGCTTGGTGCTTGCCTACCACAAAGTTCATGATTGGCCAAAAAGTCTTTGTGCAATAACAAACAAATTCATGACTGATGATGATAATAGAATACTCACCTGCCTTAATATGCTTGTAGCCAATGGCTATAAATGTTTATCCTGCTTTAACAATATTGTTTTGGAAATCCTGGTAACAGAGAGGATAATATAATACATTTGTAAGACTAGATGAATGATCAATAAATATCAAGGAATCAACAAAAATATTTAGTGGTATACTAGACCAACCTCATTTAGCTTCTTCCATAAAAAGAGATTTAATATCATTTATACACAGCAATAAATAGAAGGGAAAAATTCTTTACCCTTCCAGCACGAGTTGATCTATATAGTTTTTCTAGTTGTTGATGTCTTTGCAGCTCAGCTTCATTTACCATCACACCTGAACTTTCATAACCACTCCTACTAAACTGCTTTATTACAACCTGAGATCCAAGAAAAACAAAATTAGCATTATCATTTGTTTTCTTTTGCTTCAATATTCATAAAACAACATAACAAGAAATGATTAGGAAGGAAGTTGTCGGTATGCATATTGATCTTCCTATTCACTATCATCCTACTGCTAGTACCACCAAAGATATCCTTAATAAATTGAGAAATTATAGAATTATCAAATATTGCACTTCAGAGTTTCCTCTTTTCTCATATTTGCTAAAACGGAAACGTTTATTTAATAGGTTCTACCGTAGATTTAGGTTTTAATTTGATGGATTTAGCTTTTTCTCATTGTTGAGAATAAAGAAGTGATCTCAAATATCCTTTGCTGTCATTTTCTCATCTACCATTTTGGTAGATATGGGTACCAACAACATTAATGATTCGCTTATTTTTCTTCCATTTTCCATGAAAAAAATGACAATTTCTATCAAATTCAACGTTCTATAAATCTCTACTACTCTCATTTACTCGTAACACAAAGAACAAGTAGACGAATTGACCAACAAAAAATAAAGAAATTAAAGACCAAAATTAAATGGTTATTCACAAAGTACATGTTGCTGCTTTGCTAGTTTATACTTAATTTTACTAGCTTGTCTTTTAAAAACGTTCATGGCAAATAGTTAGTTTCAGCTTATAAACTATCCCGAGAAAATCAATGTAAAAGGATTAAAAAAGATGCAGTACAATAGTTACTACAAGAGCAAGAGATCTAATAGCCAATGCATCGTACAGGATCATAATCTTTCTCTTAAATTTGACTGATTTTCTGTGTGGAAAATTGGATTTGGACGGCTAGGTAGATCAATAATGAAGGTTCGAGTTCCTCTCTCTCTATTCATCAAACATTAAACATAATAAACAAATTTCGGGGTGCAAAAGCATGATAAAAAAGACAGAAAATGAAGGATGAAGAATACCCACCCCCTACGCCTATCAAGAACAGCAACAAACTTTGAAGTGCACCGTTCGATGTGGGATTCCATTGACGAGGAGGGATTTTGTATGATGACCACCTAACGCCTACTTCATCCCGACAAATCCTCCACCGGCTTGGCTTCTCCCTCCCGAACAAAAAAGCTCGAAGAGCCATGAAGAGAGAGGTAAGGGAGAAAAAGAAAGGCAGAATTGAGACGATAAGGGCAAGAGAGATGAAGAGAGGAAGATCTGAGACCAGAGAGGCAAGGGAGAAGAAGAAAGGTAGATCTGAGACGAGTTTATGGGAAAAAGGGAAATCGAAGGAGACGATGTCATGTCTTGCTAATCGCCACTGATCTCCTGTCGCCTTTGTTAAAGAGAAAGAAAACTAAGTAAAATTAGGGTTTATGAAGGATTAAATAGGATGGTGTTTTCATAAATAAAATGAATTTTAGTAATTTTTTATATCATTATAAGAAGCTATTATGACAGCCCAAAAATTAGTTGGCAATTGACAGTTAATTTTTGAGCTGTCATCTTACTCAAATTGCTTCACCCTACACTATTTTCTTTTGACAGATTGTAGGCAGTTGTCATTGTATAATTGAGGTGGATGTCATTGTAAACCAAATTATTGTAGTCATGTAATAAACAACCCAATGATTCCAAACCTAATTCTATCCATGCCATTGCCATTCCCACTTCCATTTTGATTCCATTCCGCAATCCAAACCGCACCAAAATGTACTATGTACTCCAAACAAATTCATTTCCCATTCTGATCCAACCAACTTCATTCCACGATCCAAACCCCACTAGTATTTACTTAAAAACTACTTCATTTCAAAAGCTCTTTCCCATTTTGACTCCATTCCTCATTCGAACCTCACCCAAATGTATGCCAAATTACTTCATTCTTAGAAACAATAGCCTATTTTGTCCAGGTAAAAGCTTACTTTGACAACATCCCTTACAAAGAACTCGAACTTAGTGCATATGTAAATTATTTTAATAGATGTTCTTCGACTAAGTTTAGATATCCAGATTGGCACATTCCTAAATCTGGAAAACTCAACCAATAGTGTATTGTTTTAATCTGGAAATGCACATTTTCTAGGTCATTCATGCCCAGAGACAAAAGAAACTTTCCTACATTAAATGTGCATCTTCAACTTCTAACGATTGATCATAGGCTTAAACACTAACCAAGTTCAAGTAAAACCCAAAAGATGTGGAATGATCAAATTCAATTAAATAAATACCAGTAAAGTGGAAACTTTTACACAACAAACATAACAAACACACATACACACACACACACACACACACACACACACACACACAGAATGAGAGAGAGCTGACCGATAGTAGAAGCTGTGGGGGAATCGCAGGGAGAAATAGTAAGCCATGGAAATATGAAAGACAGAAAAGGGTCCCAAGTCTTTAACTTAATTTTGATGATTTTATTTGTCGAAATATATTAATACTACTCTGGCCATGTCATCTAAGCCAAGTCAACAAGATGCTAAGTCAAGGTTCCAATTCATTAAAGTGTGATTTTGGTCTTTTCTACAGTGCCATTTTCACCTCTCCTTTACCAGCTTCACAAAAGGCCAAATTATGTTATCTAAGAGAATATTCTTTGGTTATTGGTTAGAGGAGCCAGGCTACTTGTTTATCCTCTTGAATTGGTCTCTAAATCTCTTTTTAAGCTTGTATGAAAACTCTGCAAATAGTGTATTCATCTCTACAATAGAATTTTCAGTAATATAGTGCAATTCAGTAAGCCTTTGTGCTACTGTTTCATTAGCTATCTGTGTAATACAATAGCTTAGACTTGGTATAAGAGCTAACGAGTAATTCCATGAGTGACTCAAGCAACAACACCAAAAATATAGCTGCAACTAATCCAGGAAATGTAGCAAACAACAATAGTCAAGCACTCGCAATGAATCAGGTAGCTTGACCTCCCCTCAAGTGTGTAATTCTCAAACTCCTTTAATTCATCTTTATCAATTAAGTTTGATAGGAGCAACTTCTTGTTATGGAAGTCCCAAGTGATCCCTGCTGTAGTGGGACACAGTTTGGTTGAGATCATTTTTGGTTACTCATAATGCCCACCCAAGTATCTGGAAAATGGTGAAATTAACCCAGCTTACAAATTTTGGGTAAGATGTGACCAAATTCTCCTAAGTTGGCTTAGAACCTCAATGACTGAGGGAGTTTTGGGTTCTGTTTTTAACTATGAAATTTCCAGTGAGGTATGGATCTCACTGGAAATGAATTTTGCAAGCTCTTCACGAGGCAGACTTATGTACCTAAAAGGGAAACTTCAGGAAGCAAACAAAGACAACAAATCCATAAGTGAATACTTTGATTACATAAGGTCCTTGGCAAATTCTCTAACAGCTGCAGGTCAACCAGTGGGTGAAGAAGACCTGATTATTCATATTCTTGGACTTGAATAAGATTATGTGGTAGTAAATATCAACTCGAGGTCCTCAAGTATGAGTTTAGAAGATGCCCAATCTTTACTCATGAGTCATGAAAATCGATGGGAAAAGTTTAACTCAGCTAAAAATAGTGTGGTCTAGGCCAATGTTAATGTAGCGACCTCAAACAACAATAAAAAAAGAAACTTCCCTAACTTTGGTAGTGCATAGTTTGGGAACATAAGCAATAACTTCTCTGGTAACAGGGGAAGTAATTTTACCAGAGGAAGGAGAAGAGGCAGGTTTAGGAGAAATAACAATAGGTTTATGTGTGAAGTGTGTGAAAAGCCATGCCTTGGAGCAAATGTGTGCTACTACAGGTTTGATAGAAGCAACACTCCAAACTTCCATAAACAAGCCAACAATGCACCAGTGAATCACTTCCCTTCCCAACCAACTGCGGCCTACACAACAGGACTTGAATCCATACCAGACTCGAATTGGTATGTTGACAGTGGTGGAAATAGCAATGTAACCTCTGGTTTTGGCAATCTGAGCATAACTTCATACTATACTGGATCTGAGAGGATTGCTGTTGGTAATGGTACTCTTCTCCATATCACTCATATTGGTAATTCAGTCTTCCCTGTGTGTTTTTCCTTCACAAAACAACAAGATTTATGAAACTCAAGAAACACATCATTGTCTTTTGTAAGTTTGGACATACTGACCATTCTTCAAGGGATCCTTGGAGGAGGTCTCTACCAACTAAAGTTACCCAGTGATCGAAGGCTCGTAGCTCTAGTTTGCAGTCCAGTGTCTAGGTTCCCTAAAAGCATACTCTTTGTCTCAATGTTCTAGTCATACTAGTGTTGGAAACACAGTGATCGCGAGGCGGAAGCGTGGGGCTTTAAAAAATTTATTAAAATGAATTTTTTTCGATAAAAGAAAATAAATGCGACGTAACGGTTTTCAAAATATTTTTTTATTAAAATACTCTTTTCAATCAGTATCAATTATATCTTTAATACATTAAATCTAAGACATACACGGATATGAATCATATACCTCTTGTAGTCTATATCGCAAACCAGCAATCTTGCATTCCCACGAACAACAGAATTGAGATTCACACTAAAATCTTCCAAGTCAATCCTCAAACACACTAGGACATGTGTGGGAATGTATAGTAATTCAAATATATTTTTTCTTTCTCTAGATGTACTCAACACATGAGATCTAAAGATTTACTGAGAATGATTAATTTAGCAAGACAATCAACTGAGAAAATACGATGATTATTCTTTCAGAGTTTTTTATTAACTTTTAATCGCAGAGAAAGTTCATCATGATAGCAACTGTATTCTAAAGGCTCAACCAACCCTGAGGCCATTAAATAGATATATGTATATTTTCTAGGGTCATCAGATTTTTAAGGATATATGCAAAATAAGATTAAATCATCAAATTGTCATTGCAGTGAGACCCACTGTAATTTGGTGCACAACTGCAGTGCCACACGGCTGTGCAGTTGTTTTGAAATAACACAGCGCTTCATGACACTGTTGGTCATCGCAGCGCGTGCGAGGTGAAAGCGTGTGGCGAGTGACCATTTAAGAAAAATAAATTTTTCAATAAAAATAAATATTTTAATTACAAAACTGTGCAATGCCATGATAACAAAAAATTTTTATTGAAAATTCATTTTCAATCAGTTAGGATTCATTATCTATTTATATATAAAATCTACAACATGTACGAATCATATACCTCTTGTAGTCCTAATTAAGCGTTCTTGTAAAACTGATTGATCCACCGTCCCATAAAATTATTCTAACGATCAGTAGACTCTAAGATCCACACCAAGACATTCCACACTAGGACATGTGCGAGCACGTAGAATATTACAAGACATTTTTTTGTCTAGATGTACTCAGCGCATGAGATCTAAGATTTATTGAGAATGACTTTAGTGAGACGATTCTCTAAAATAACGTGATGATTATTCTTTTTGAGATTTGATTAACTATTAATCGTAGAGAAGAATCGCTTTGAGCAATTGTGTTCTCAACTCAATTATCTGATTGATGAATTCACTCTCTGATTCAACTAATTAATCTTATTGATACCATCGGAATAATATATGTATATCTTTTTTGATAATGACGTATCAGATATTTAGTGATAATTAAAATTAGAAATTAATATTTAATTTTAAATTGCCCAATGCAGTGAGGCCCACTGTATAATGGTGCAAAACGATAGTGCCATGTGGCACTATAGTGTTGCAACCCCACTATTGTAGTGCAACATGACATTACATTAGTTTATATCAATCTGTTATACCCAATCAATGGTTGACACATGACAATTACTGTAAATCAAATATTTATTTTAATTTGATAAATATCTAGAATCAGTTAATTCAAAATTATCATATATGATTACCCATATCAACTAAATTATCTGTTATTTCACAAATAACGAATTTAGTTGATCTAAATTATTATCTAATAATAATTTAATTATCTAATTTCATAAATTATATATTTTATCTCACTTATCGATAATTAGAAAAATAATCAATAATTATTTATATGTATAATTTCTGAAAATTACATTTATATATAAATAACTCAATTAATTAATTATTAATAAATTAATCACAATATTATCTCATAATTATGTATTTGCTCCAAAATAAAAATTTATTTGCAAGTTAGTCATTTTCTCATGTCTTGAAATATTCACACCTTATACTGCGTAGTATAGAGGTGACATGGGGACCATGAACTTATAATCTTAAGCTCCAATAAATCAGATTATTAATTAAACTCTTTTATTAAATAATCTTATTTATTAATTCAATTATTACTCTACTAAAAATATTGAATTGTACTTTCAGATATTATAGATTATATTTACAGATATTCTTATGTAATCCATTGATTTTATCATTACATATAGTTCTGTTGTCCAATTATTGATTCGTAAATTAGAATTGGTCAAAGATACTATTTTACTCTTCTAATTACCTCTTGATCCTTAAGAATCATTACTTCACTAATGAATGGCTAATTTATAACCCTATTATAAATTTGAGTTCAATAACCATTCAGTTCTAGAATTAACAATTAAGGGAACCAATATATGATCCGTTAGGAAAGCTTGAATTTCAAATCTTGTAAGATCATGTTTTCAGCCATCCATATCATTGAATCTACAAAACAAAAGTCACTAGCCTATTTTACAACCAAACCTTAACGAGTGAATCAAACGATTCAGTAGACATGTATAGAAGTTCATGACTACTCATGATTTTTACTGATCTACATATGATCATCGAGTTGATATGTATTAAATTTTTATTATAAACGGCACGTTGATAAAGATATTAATTCACATCGGTCCTGTCATATATAATCTCATTATATAAAGTACATTCACTAGGGTGTATATCCTCATCAATGATCGGATCTAGATCACACTCATTCATAATACTTAGTGAACCGTACTAGCAATCATTCATTAAAGATTTCATACTATAATATGTTGCTGATAATTCTATTCATTATCTGTGAGCTTAATCTTCTCGTACTATTACAAGATCATAGTCTCATTAATGAATATAAAATTTTCATATATTTATATAAATTATTCAACAAGAATTTAAAAGAAAAATGTAATCTTCATTAAATTTCATATCAAAATATCAATACACATGCTTCGAGGGCATAACCCCCAACATGCACTATTATAGTGTCGTGTGGCACTACAGTACTGCACGCCCACAACTGTAGTCATGTCAATCTATGACTCTCAATCAGTGATTGACAAGTGTCAATTATTGTGAATTAAATATTTATTTTAATCAGATAAATATCCACATATTAGTTAATTTAAAATCAACTTATCTAATTATCCCTATCATTTAGCCTATCTAGTAGTTCACAAATAACAGATTTAGTTGATTCAAATTTTAAATTATTATCTAATAATAATTTAACATAATCTAATTTCACAAATTAGATATTTTATCTCACTTATCGATAATTAGAAAATTAATTAATATAATTAATTATACATAATTTTTGAAAGTTAATATAAATAATTTAATTAATTAATTTTTATTTAATTAATCACACAGAATTATCTCATAATTATGTACTTGCCTTAGAATAAAAATTCTTTTTGCAAGTCAGTCATTTTCTCATGTCCTGAAATATTCACACCCTAAACTGCATAGTACATAGGTTACTTGGGGGCAATGTACCTATAATCCTAAGCTCCAATAAACCAGATTATTAATTGCACACTTAATGATTATAGAATGTATTTACAAAGTATTCATGTATAGTCCATTGATATAATCATTTCACGTAATTATGTCCTCCAATTACTGGTTCGTAAATTAGAGTCGATCAAAATTACTATTTTACCCTTCTAATTACCTATTGATCCTTAAGTACCATTAATTCACTAGTGAATGACTAATTTATAATCATATTATAAATTTGAGCTCAATAATGATTCAGTTCCATAATCAACACTTAAAGAAACCAATATGTGGACTGATAGGAAAGCTTAGATTTCAAATCTTATAAGATCATATTCTCAGCCATCCACATCACTTAATTTCCAAAACAATAGTCATTAGTCTGTTTTACAAACAAACATTAACGAGTGAATCAAAAGATCCAGTAGACATGTATAAGAGTTCATGACTACTCAGATTTATACTGATCTACATACGATCATCAGATTGATGTGTATTAATCTTTATGATAAACGACAAGTCAATAAAGATATTAATGCACATCGGTCTTGTCATATATAATCTTATTATATGAAGTATATTCACTAAGATATCTATCCACATCAACGATCCAAATCTAGATCACATGCATTCATAATGCTTAGTGAACCGTACTAGCAACCATTCATTAAAAATTGCATACTTTAATATGTTGATAATAATTTTATTCATTATCTATGATCTTAATCCATATGTACTAATACAAGATCATAGTTTCATTAATGAATATAAAATTTTCAGATATTTATGTAAGTCATTCAACAATGATTTAAAAGAACAATTAGAAAAAAATGTAATTCCATTAAATTTCATATTAAAATGTTAGTACACATGTTTTGAGGGCATTACCCCTAACAATCTTCCACTTACCCAAAAGCAAATATGGCATCTCTCTTAACCATATATTACGCATATGTCCCTTAAATGACTTCGCAGGAAGCGTCTTGGTAAAAGGATCAGTCAGCTTTTGATATGACGTTATCTTCATAACAGTCACATCCCCTCGATGCACAATCTCTCATACAAGATGATATTTCCTCTCTATGTTCTTTCCCCTCTTATGACACCTAGGGTCTTTAGAATTAGCTACCCCCATTGTTGTCACAGTATATGATCAGTGGTTTGTCCATATTTAAAACTACTTCCAGATCAGTGTAGAACTTTCTAAGTCATATCGCTTCTTTCTCAGCTTCACAAGCCGATATATATTCAGCTTCCATAGTGGAATCTACAATGCTGATTATTTTATACTTCTCCAGACTACAGCTTCCACCTAGGGTGAATACTAATTCAGACGTCGACTTTCGACTATTTCTGTCTGATTGAAAATCAGAATTAGTATATCCAATGGGGTTCAGGTCTCCACATGGATAAACAAGCATATCGTTTCTCATTCTCCTAAGATACTTGAGAATGCGCTTTACTGCAATTTAATTTTCCAAACATGGATTCGATTGATAATGACTGGCAATTCACTATATAACAGATGTCTAGTCTCGTACATAACATGGCGTACATGAGACTACCAACAGCTGAAGTATAATGAACCTTTCTCATATCATCTTCCTCCTGAGGTGTCTTAGGACATTGCTCCTTTGAGAGTACAATTTCATGTTTGGTCAGTAGTTGACCTTTCTTACAATTTTCCATAGAGAATTTCTCCAGCACCTTATCAATATAAGATGACTGAGAAAGTGTCAAGAGCTTATTCTTTCAATCCCTAAGGATTTGGATGTCTAGAACATAGGTCGCCTCTCTCAAATCTTTCATTTGAAATTTTTCAGCTAACCATTTATTTACCCTTGAGTAGAATATCGCAACATAAAGAACTAAGAAAATCATTATCTTGTCTTTGATGTATTTATAAACACAAACTTCATCAACATTTAATAATCTCGTCAAAGGTAAGATTTCAAGATCTAGATGCTTACTTTAATCCATAAATAGATTTAAGCAACTTGCATATTTTCTGATCTTGCCCCTTTTCCACGAATCCTTCTAGTTGCATCATATAAATGTTTTTTTTTCAGTAGAGCTATTCAGAAAAGTTGTCTTGAAATCTATTTTTCATATTTCATCGTCTAAATTAGCGACAATGGACAAAAGGGATGCTAATGGAATTTAGCATGGAAACATAGGAGAATGTCTCTTCGTAATCGACTCATTCCCTGTCTAATAACATGAGCTGGACACCACCCCATGTACAGAAATAATGCAAAATTGGGTTTGGAGCCATTCCATAACTCTAAAGGTGTCTTACTTACAGACTTATAAGGCACTGCATTCAAAATATATGTTGCCGTGTGTAATGCATATCCCCAAAATGTAAAATGGTAGTGATGAGTAGCTTAACATCGACCTAACCATATCCAATAAGGTTCAGTTTCTTCTTTCTAAAATACTATTTTTGTGGCATTCCAAGTGCTGTGAGTTGGGATATGATTCCATACTCCAGCAAGTAATCCTTGAATTCTAAAACTAAGTATTCACCACCTCGATCTGATCGAAGGGTTTTCAATGATTTACCTAATTGTTTTTCAACTTCAGCTTTAAAGTCTTTATACTTTCCAAAAGTTTTAAACTTTCTATGCCATAGGTAAGTATAACCATATCTTGAGTAATTATTAATAAAAGTAACGAAATACTCAAACCCACATCTACCTTATACATTGATCTGTCCACAGACATCACTATGCACTAGCTCAAATGGTTCCTTTGCACTTTGGCCCTTTCCTGTGAAAGTTATCTTGGTCATTTTACCATCTAAACATGATTCACAAACAGGAAGAGCTCCAACTTTTAGTTCTCTCAAAGCACCATGCTTTGTTAACATGTTTAACCTATCTAGACTAATATGTCCCAACCTAAGATGCCAAATATATGTTTTACCATTATCATGAGAAACTCTTTGTCGTTTATTACTTTTAGGTTCTACTACTTTAAATAATTCAAAATAATTTAGCGCACGTTTTGTCGGTTTAAGCATATACAGTCCGTCCAATACTTTTGCATGATAAATATTGAATCCATTCTTAGAAATACAAAACTCATTATTAATTAAAAAAACTTCAAATAATTGTTCATGCAAAAGAGAAAGAGAAATCAAATTTCTCAAAAATCCAAGAATATAATAAACATCGTTCAAACCTAAATAATTATTTCCAAAATTAAGACGGACTATTCTGAATGTTTTTACTGACACGAGCGCACCACTACCAACTCTCATAATGACCTCCCCGTCAGTCAATGACGAATCAAGAAACTTTAAAGAAAAACATACATGGTTAGTGACTTCTGAATCCAGTATGCATGATGATAAATCATATTCCACTAAACAAGTTTCAAGTACAAGTAAATCGTATTTATCTTTCTTTTTCAGCTCAGAGAGATGCTTGTTACAGTTTCTCTTCCAATGACCTTGAACTCTACAATGAAAACATTTTCCTTTGGGCTTGTTGTCGTTCTTAATCTTCTTGGCTTTCGGCAATATCTTGGCTTTCTTTCCTTTCTTGTTATTACCTTTGCCTTACCATCGATCTTTTTCCTCTTGTTACTTTTAACAATAATGGAAGAATACTTTTACTCTACAATATTTACCTCGCCCTCTTTGGTCATACTCTTATTGAGTAACTCAAAAGTTTACAGATCATTCAACAATTGGGTCATGTTGAATTGTAACTTTTTCATAACATAGTTGGTAGTGAACGTAGAAAAAGCAGGTGTGAGCGATTCAAGTATAATGCTGACTTAAGTTCGTTCATCAATGGTCTCCCTATGTACTTCTGTCTCATGCATTATGTTGATCATGTTCATGTATAGAAATACATTTCTTGATCTTGGTCATCATGTAGCTCCTAGTAGGTTCATGATGACTTTGATTAGACTACTACCCAAACATCACCAGTAGAGATTCCATAATCTCATAGGCAATCTCCATACTCTCATGGTTGGTTCTTAGAACATAATCCATGCTCACAAGCATGTAGCATTTCACTTTGTTATTGGATTGAATCCAAGCATCAAACTTGGCCCTAACATTCTTAGGTACATTAGCAACGGGCTACTCAGGACATTTCTCAGTAAGAACAAGTTTGTAGTTCTCACAAATTAGCATCAAGTTTAAATTTGATTTCTATCTTATGAAATTATCACCATTCAATTTCTCAAGTACAAGTAAAGCAGTAATAATGTTGCTCATGGTAGACATAATAATAACTTAGAAATAAAACATACATAATTCAATATAATTGAAATAAATATCAAGAATTCGGAAAGTAAACGTGGGGCATGAATGCAACATATTAAACACATAAATTTAGCATTTATTAATTCACGATAAAACAACCTAACAATTAATGTGTTGCCTTGGGGTCAGTAAGATTAATCTTAGACTGTCTATGAGACATTTTCATTCTTATTAATTAAAACTTAAAATATCTCATATTTTATTTTTTTAATAATAATGTATCGCTTATTTGGTCAAATCACAATTTTTCACTCTCACGGTGTTATACTAGTAACAGAGATCATATGTTATATTGACATGTCAATCTCCTCCCACTCACTATTTTAGGATGATGTGTTTTTATTTTAACTAATCAATTAATTCCAAATTAATTACTAGTTAAAATAATAATCCTATGAATGTTAAATTAACAGTAATCCAATCTCATTGGTCTAAATTTATTTAACCTTCTAAAGAGACTAAGTCATAATTAGGCGAACTTAGATGAAGTAATTAATTATATTTATCAAACTTTAAATAACTCTTTTACTAAAATTGGTTATCATAAATATTACATTTAGAGTGGTGTGATTATCAAGTTTTAACTAATTTAAACGTAGTAGTTTACTTGCAATTGATTTTTCAAAACAATTCATATGAACATATTAGGACAGTCCTAATAAATCATGTTTCTACTGATGAGATGCATGATTAAATAAAATTATGTGAAGTTTCATGTATGGCGTGTGATCGATTAATGCATGGTCATGTTATCAATCATATCAATAAATAATTA
The DNA here is from genome assembly GCA_003255025.1 of Datisca glomerata. Lineage (NCBI taxonomy): Eukaryota > Viridiplantae > Streptophyta > Magnoliopsida > Cucurbitales > Datiscaceae > Datisca > Datisca glomerata. The sequence goes on along the minus strand of QANY01013389.1, from coordinate 488,670 downwards.
TTTAACAATTAAATAAAATAATAATGGACCGAACGGCTATTGGTTATTTTAAATTACAATCATTGAAATAAAGATAAAATTATAAAGAGGACTTCACCTGATGTCCATCTCCATAATTTTCAAGTTTTGAACAAAACCCTTTTAATTTAAGAAAAACTATTTTTCTTAATTAAAAATTCTTTTAAAAATATTGAATTTGAGTTCATCAAAAAAATAATTTATTGACTTGGTCAAACTTGATTCAAACCCAATCAATTAATTAATTTTAATTTTCATAAAATTAATAATTAATTTTAATTTTCATAAAATTAATAATTAATTTTAAAATTATATTAATTTCAAAATTTAAAAGATAAAAAGTTAGAGTAGGATTTTGATAAAACTGTACAGTGATAGGGTAAGTTGGTATTAGGTTTCAACGAAAGTTCCCTAACTGTGACAACAGTTCACTGATGACACGACTCTCCCACCGATGACAGGACTCTCCCACTGCACGCCCACTGTAGTAGTTCATGTCAATCTCTGATTCTCAATCAGTGATTGACACGTGGTAATTGTTGTGCATTAAATATTTATTTTAATCAGATAAATATTCATATATAAATTAATTCAAAATTAACTTATCTAATTATCCTTATCAACTAGTTTATCTGTTTGTTCATAAATAATAGATTTAGTTTATTCAAATTTTGAATTATTATCTAATAATAATTTAACATTATCTAATTTCATAAATTAGATATACTATCTCAATTATCGATAATTAAAAATTAATCGATATAATTATTTATATATAATTTCTGAAAATTATATTTTAATACGATGCCGACAATTTTATTTGTTATCTATGATTTTAATTCCCTCATACTAACACAAGATCATAGTCTCATTCATGAATATGAAATATTTTAGATATTTATATAAATTATTCAACAATAATTTAAAAGAACAATTATAAGAAAAATTCAATTTCATTAAATTTCATATTAAAATGTCAATACACATACTTTGAGGGCATTACTCCTAACAACTAGGTATATAAATAACGGTTGTACTACTAGTGTTATCCCTAGTGCTAGTTCTGTGTTTGTTTCTGGTTCAAGAAGTGTAACATTTTTCCTGCAGAAAACAACATAAATACTACTTCTTGTTTAAACTCTGTTAGCTCAAACTGTTCTAGTACTACTCTATGGCACATAAGACTTGGCCATCCTTCTCAGATAGTGTTGCATAAAGCTTCCTTTTTCCAAGCCTTCCAAAATGGAAAGATACACTCTGTCCCTTTTCCTACATCTCACATAGTCACTAAACAACCTCTTGAATTGATATTACTGACTTATGGGAACTAGCACATATTATTTCTAGGGAAGGTTTTAGGTACTACATACACTTTTTAAATGCTCACAGCAAGTTCACCTGGATATATCCTCTTAAACAGAAATACGAAGCATTTCAGATATTTCTCATGTTTAAAAACCTTATTGAGAAGCAATTCAATTTACCTATTAAAGTTGTCCAATCTGATTGGGGGGAGTATAGGCATTTCACATCTTACTTAACATCTCAAGGCGTCACTAATAGACACCCATGCCCCATCCCCCCTCACCATTAAAATGGCTCAAGTGAGAGAAAACATAGATACATAATTGAAACATGCTTAACCCTTCTAGCTCAAGCCTCTCTTCCCTCCAGATTTTGGTGGGATGTCTTCCAATGTGTTGTGTTCCTTATCAACAGGTTACCAACACCTACGTTAGGTCCAAATCACCTTTAGAAGCCCAAACTTACATGATACCAGATTATCATTACCTCAAAGTCTTTGGGTGCAGCTGTTATCCCTATCTTAGAGCATGTAATGCTCATAAGCTAGAATTCATGCCTGCAAAATGAACATTCTTAGGCTACTCAACTATCCATAAGGGTTATAGTTCCTCTTCTCATCAGATTTCAGGGTCTAGTTCCTTACCATTTCTTCCCTCTCCCCAACCTAGTAATAATATGCCTCTTACTTTATCTTCTCCAGGTCCTCATAGTACAGGTTCTCCTCCTCATTCACCATCAGGTCATCTTCTACCGGGTTCACCTCAGTTGGCAGACTTCACTCAAGCATCTCTTGAAGTACGTGTTTTTTGCTCCTTCTCCTTTGTTCATTCATGTTTCTCCTACTAATGATTTTTTTAATGTCTTGGACATTTCTATCACAATTCCTAAACCCACATTACCCACACCTTCAGCTTGTTCCTAATCCTCTTCTACCAAATATCTCATGATCATTAGGTCCAAAAGTGGTATCAGAAAACTAAAGGTCTTTCTTACCTCCAAATACCCTCTCCCACCTCATCCCAATCCAGATGAACCTATATCAGTCAAGTAAGCCCTCTCAGATCCTAAACGGTCTCAAGCTATGATAGAAGAGTCTAATGCCCCAATGTAGAATAGAACATGAGATCTGGTTCCTTTCTCTTCTTCCATGAATCTAGTTAGGAACAAGTAGATCTACAAGGTCAAACTCAATGCTAATGGCACTGTCAAATGTCTCAAAATCAGGCTAGTTGCTAAGGAATTTCACCAAACCCCTAGGATTGATTTATCAGAAACTCCCAGCCATGTTGTCAAACACAATACCATTAGGATAATTTTGACTATTACAGTAACCTTGGATGGCCTATACAACAGTTAGATGCTAATAACACATTTCTTGATGGGGAGCTAACTGATGCAGTGTTCATGAAGCAACCAGAGGGTTTCATTGACCAGTCTAGACCAAATCATGTGTGCGGGCTTAAAAAGGCTCTATATGGCCTTAAACAGGCTCCAAAAGCCTGGTTTGACAAATTAAGGCACACTCTCATGCATTGGAGTTTCCACAATTCCAAATCAGACTCTTCAGATGACAGGAAGAGCACTAGAGGCTATGCAGTGCTCCTTAGGGGTTCTTTAGTTTCTTGGTCATCTAAGAAGCAATCAGTTGTGTACAAGTCTTGCATAGAGAGTGAGTATAGGTCTCTGGCTAACACTGTAATATAAATTATGTGGCTTACTCAGCTTCTCAAAGAACTGCATATACCACGTCATCAGCCCTCCACCATCTGGTGTGACAATCTTGGTACAACTGCTATTACAAATTACTCTATGATCCATGCAAGGTCCAAACACATCGAGGTGGACCTTTACTTCATAAGGAATCCAATTCTATCCAAGTGTCTTCCGGTTCTTTATGTGCCATCCCTTGAACAGACCGCAGACATTCTCACAAAAGTCCTCTCCATAGACAAGTTAAATTTCTAAAATCCAAGCTCAAAGTGGGTACTCCCACCTTTGGCTTGTAGGGGAGGGGGTATTAAGACTACTCTTGCCATATCATCTAAGCCAAGCCAGCAAGATGCCAAGTCAACGTGCCAAGTCATTAAAGTGTGATTTTGGTCTTTTCTACACTGCCCTTTTCACCTATCATTTGCCAACTTCACAAAAGGCCAAATTATGTTATCTAAGAGAATGGCACCAGTGCTTTTCCTGTCACAAAAACCCCTTTTGAAGGGGTTTGTAAGACTCATTTTAAGCTTGTATGAAAACTCTACAAATAGTGTATTCATCTCTGCAATATCATATTCAGTAATATAGTGCATTTCAGTAAGCCTTTGTGTTACTATTTCATGGACTATCTGTGTAATACATTAGCTTAGACTAAATAAATAAAAGGAATTGGACATGTTTTTTTTATTTTTGACGTTATTGTTGATAAAACAAAAAATAGTAGACTTTTTTTTTCAACGGAATCAAGTGACCGTCTAAAATGAACCTTAAATCGGTTTCTTTTATCGATGTTTATGTCGAGAATAGTAATATTTGTAGCGCCAAATAAAATTTCAGCGTGGTTGGAACTACTATTGAATAATTTATGAATTAATCAATTAAAAATATAATAAATATACCAAATTGATAATTAATTATAATAATTAATGGAAACTAAAAGGATTATTACTGATTAATTAAGGTGTCAAAGTAATTATAATAAAATGCAATTAATAGTTTATGTGATTATAAAATTAATGATATTAAGTTATTAATTATTATTGATTATCTAAAGAAGATGACTAAATAAGTAGTAATTCTAGATTTATGATATTATTAAAGAGATCTTCCAAATACTGCATGTTTCAATAATACAATAGTATGTAATATCTAAATTGAAAATGAAAAGAGAAACATTATATATAGTGAGTCATGTGCCCCTACTCAAATTTTGTCAAGTGTTAATTAAATAAACTATTTTCTTTAAATTCAATTATAGAAATTACTAATCAAATATAATTGTTTTTTTACAAAGAAATATAATGGTTTATTACTCATTCCTAATTATTGCATTATTTTATATGGTTAATGAGTTTATAATATTAAATAACTAATGACAATGACAAATATAAAATGCAAAGAGGCATTGTAACAGGGAAATCAGAGGGTTTAAACATTGTTGAATTTGTAACTGAAAAAAAAAAGTTTTGAAACTTCTCTTGAAAAAAGTTGAGATTAATATTAAAAAAATGTTTTGAGCTTAGAGATTAATTGATCATCAATAAGAAGAGTTGAAAATGAATTATGGACGATAAGATCAATTATTTTTGTGTGAGAAAATTCATTAAGGTTATGTTAGAGGTAGATATTTTAATGTTTTTCAATTATGTTATACATTCTTAGTAATTTGGATTCCAGACATATTTAATTCTTCTTTTTCACTCTAGCATGAAAAGTTTCTAATTTATTTAATCTTGAAGGTCAAATTGGTATTCTACGAGTTTTAATTGCTTAGTACAATTTATCTTTTCAAACCAAAAAAAAAGTTCAAGAGATGGTATGAGTATAGTATAGACTAAGATTTCAAACATATTTTGTAATGGTTGTAGAAAATTAAATCATCTTGCAATCTTAACTACTCTATGATTTTTATTTAAGTTTTAAACTCATGCTCATTTGATTTTCTTTAAATATTATCTTTTTTTATTTATGACATGTTGATTACTTTGTCCAGTTGATATGATATTTTATTACCATTGAAAGAATGATATCTCAAAATAAGATTAGTGGTGACAAAAATTTTCAAGAGTTTTATTTTGTATCTCCTTCAATCTCCAAAATTGGAGTTATTTAAAGTTTGATCTAACATTGTAATATATTTTTACATGAACTAACTGAATACCTATTATTGTATTATTTATTTAAGTTGAAGCTTATGTCAATTCAATAGGTTAGTATTTGATGAATAAATTACATTAATTTTCTTATATTTAAATAGGTTTGAACATAATCCCGTGCGAAGCACGAGCATCTGTTCGAATATGTCTATAAAGTAGCGTGTAATAGTTATTTATTTATATTTAGTTATTTTTCAGACATTAGTATTATTGAATTCTTATGAATAAATTGAAAGTTTTATTTTAAATTAAAGTATGTTTAAAAATTACTCAAGTACTGAAACTTTCATCAATGAACGAAGAGTGAGACAGAGGTGTCTCCAGAAGAACTCTTCTGAGAAATTTTATAACAATATTCACAGTCTTAGGATTGATTGGGCAAACGAATCTGATTACAACTGTTAGGTTGAACTAATGGACGCCAGTCTTGAGGCATGAGAGCAGAGACTCAAACGGTTAACCTAGACATATAGAATAGACCGGTAACAAATTAGTTTATAGCCCAAAACCATTTACCAAGCTCTAAATTTCATTGTTACACCTTAAGAGTATTTTCATAATTACCTTAATTTTGAGGTAAATACGTAACTTGACTTAGTTAGTTGTAATTTTTGATATGTCAAATGAGTGAGTTCGAATTGACAGGCAATAACTCAGCTGTTAGGATTGTAATTCAATTAAGTTGGAGTTACATGATTCACATATATAAAAATTCATTGTTCGATTGTGAAAGTAACAATATCACCTTATGCTTTATTGATGGGTGTGTGAATAAATTAACCTGGTCAGGTATTCAATGAATTGAGTCATTGATTGAGATTTGTGAATTGTACGAGCCAATTCATTATTATGTCTTTCTTATTCACAATCAATAAATGAGTTAAGAAAATAATAACAAGAGGGGTAAAATAATAATTTTATATTCACGATAGGTATTATATTAAAATATCATGTGGACCATGAAAATAAAAAGGTTATTTACACCAAAGAAAACGTAGTGTGCATGAATCTACAATTGATTCGACATCAAACTTATAGTGGAGTCGTATGTTGTCAGGATTAAATAGGTTGGAAATTTATGGAGATAAATTCGCCGGATATTTATATTTTAGTTTTGTTCATGTGGGTCCATTCGGTCTCAGAATAGAGAAATGAAATAAATTGGATCAAAATGTATCTTGGTGCCAAGGCATATTTCCTACACCTATATGTGATGAGTGATGTCACTTAATTAGTTAAGTGTGATTATATATATTAAAATTAATTAGTTTATTATTTTCTAATTATTAGATAATTAGTAAATAAAAATTAAATTAATTAATTAATTGATTATGATCAATTAATTTATCAGTTGGATTGATGAATCTCGATACAACTCAAACTCTAGGGAATATTGAAATTTTCGGCAATCATGAATATATGTGGTGAATTTTTGAAAATTTAAAAATATATAGGTATATTTATAAATATCAAAAATTACATTTTATCAATATTTAATGACAATCTGATTGTAGATAGAGAGATGATTAGATATAGTTGCTTGTCAACAAAGCAAGAGAGAAAAAACGTTTTCCTCTCACTCTCTGTTGCCGCCAAAAAATATATTTAAGGAGAAAATTTTTCATTTTTCTTATTCAATGGTTTTGAGAGCCCACACTCAAATTCCTACATGAAATTCTCATGAGATATATTTCTGAAATTAACGAATGATTGTTGGTGGATGAAATTCACAAATCGTTCTTGGAGTTCAAGTGTGTGATTCAGATCCCGAATCTTCATGAACACGAAGAATGCTCGAAGGTCGTCAGTTCAGAAATTCTCCGATACAAAGTATATGTGAAAATTTATTTCTAACCTTATCTTATCATTTAATGTCATATATGCACAATCGCGCGTTATTTGGTTTTAACTTATTTAATTTGATTAAATAAGTTAATTGTAAAAAAATGTGATATTCTGCCCACGAACCGTTCGTGGTTCAAATTTATTTTCAATTAATTTTAAGACCAACCAATCCCAACAATTTGTATCAAAGCAATAGATTCTTGATAATGCATATTGATATTTGAAACGAATGTATCATGAATTTTATGGATATTGACATATGATTTTATATGGTAGATTCAAAACTGTATTAAATGTGATTGGATCCTTAACTATTGGTTTTATGATTTTTTATTTTAATTTAGAATTGATGTACGCCGAATTCGAGGCATAAGATTTTATGTAATTTATTTTGTTGTAAAAGTTGTAACTTTATAAATTCGATGTAAAATCGTCGTCCCCTGAAACCGCTCTAAACCGCCACCGAGAAATCATCGGACAACCACCGAGAAGTCACCAAAGTGACTGTTCATGGGGAATTTCGGTTAAGGGGAATTTCTGTTCATGTAGGGATTGCCGTTCGCGCCGGAATTACTGTTCGCACCGGAATTACTGTTCACACCAGAATTACTGTTCACACCGGAATTACTATTCCAACGGCCATCGGTACTGTTCTGACACCTATTGTCACCGTTGTCCGCTCCCGTGCCCTGCTGGCGACTAGGGTTTGTGAAACCCTAGGTAATAACAATTATGGTTTAGGAAACTCTGTGATGTTTAGCGATGACCCTTATCCTATTTTTTTATCTTCAAAATTTTAAAGTTTAAACGGATAAAAGATAATTTTGATTTCAAAATTATCTATTTTATCTTTTTATCTTTCCAATTTTGAATTCAAAAGATAATTACCAATGTTATCTTTTTATATGTTTTTTTTATTTTTAAGAAAAAAGGAGGATGATTAATGAGATTATTTAATTAAAAAAGAGTTTTTATTAATTAAAAGGTTTTAATCAAAGTTTAAATTTTGAATTTTTAAAATTTGAAATTTGAATTTAAATTTTAAATTTTGAATTTTGAATTTTAAATTTGAAATTTGATTTTAAAATGGGATTGGACTTTTGTAAAGAGTTACAAAGTGGTGGGACAACCTGAAGGACAAAAAGACAATTACAGATGCCATGAAGAATTTTAAATTAATTTGTAATTTATTATTCTTTTTAATTGTAATTAGAAATGAGTCAATAGGGAGGTTAATTTTAAATGTATGATTTAATTGTAGTCGCGCATTATCATATAACATGCTTATAGAACTATGGATATATCAATATCGAATTATCATATAGCATGTACACGCATCATTGTATATTAATTATAATGGTTATAATTTAATTACAATGTGAAATTTATAATGGTTATGATTTTAAATTGGGATTTAAAATTAAATAAAGGATTTATAAATTCCAACACGTTTTCAATTTCATAAAAGTTAAGTTTTGAAAAACAACAAAAAATCAGAAGTTTTTTTTTTCAAAAACTAAGTGGGATGGTCGTTTACGTTGAAACGTTCCCAAGGTCTCCAACGCGAACTTGATCGTGCCACGAGGAATAGTTTAGAGCCGCCCATAGCGGTCCTCTCTTCAATCCGATAAACTTTTGAGTCGTGTCACTTTGAGTCATCGAGTTGCTTGAAAAGCTAAGACTTCTAAAAGAAGTGGTGTGGCAGGGCCATCCCATAGACGGACTGTAAGTCCATAGTAACTTTTATGAGTCGATGCATTGGTTAAACACTTAGATTTAACCACATTGGAATCCCCACTTAAGGGCTAGTCAATGAGGCCAAGGTGACCAAAATCATTAGTTGGTTAAGCTAGATGTGGAGATATAAGCGTTAACCAAACGAGAAGAGTCTCGATGCGATATGAGATAGTTTGGAATTCATCACTCGATGAGACAAGCTATCGTTTTTTATCGTAACATCATGGAGGAAATATTTTTTGATGCATTTTTAAATATTTAAGTAGGGGCATCATACATCATATTTTCCTAAATGATTAAGCATTTACTTACACCCCTTTATTTATTCTTTTCTATAATTATATCAATATCCTCATTCTCAACTATATTAAATATGAATAATATTAACTGGTGATAATTACGGTGATTGGAAACACAATCTTGATATCGTACTAACGATTGAAAAGCACAAGGTCGTGCTCACCACCTCATGCTCCTTTGAGCCTTTTAGTGAATCGACTGAAGAGAAAAATGAAGCTTATACTTCTTGGCTACGTTATAATAATAGCCAAATATTAAATCTTGGTTTCTGTTAGCAATGTATTGTAACAACAACATCAAAATTTGGAAACCACCATTGATATGCTGTTGAACATCATTGAATGTTCGGAGATCAGGGTCATTAAGTCAAACAAGTAATTGTGTGAAACCTTATGAACTGTAAGATAAAACCTGAAACTCTTATCAGAGAACATATGATGTTGGTCATTAGTTATCTGAATGAGATAGAGATCATGGGTGTTGAGGTTGATGGCGAGACTCAGGTGGATATGATCCTAGAGACTCTGCATGATACCTTCGAGAACTTCAAACTTAATTATTTGATGAATAAGTTGAGGTATTCATTTCCTGATATCATGAAGGAGTTGCAAGCCACTACGACTTTGTTTCTAAAGAGAAAGAGGAAGACTGGAGAGCTAAACTTTATTAAAAGTAAGCCTTCCACCTTTGGCGCCAAAAGGAAACACCAGAGGAGTTCTGTATAAGGCTAAAAAGCAGAACTCAAAATTGTAAATGGTAAAGGCAATGCAAGGTGGACATATTATGAGACAAGTGTCATGATTGTGGAGTCGATAACCATTGGATATACAACAGCTTAGATTATCTCTAGCAGATATCTTGGTCGAGTTTATCGTCCGTATAGGGGATGGAGCACTAGTATTGGTTGTATCAGTTGGAACTTGATAATGGTTATCTATTTTTACGTGATGTTTATTATATCCCAATTTTTTAGAAGAATCTTATTTCTATTAGTGTATTAATTGAGCAATGATTTGATCTAAAATTCATTCATAAAGATATTGATATTTTTATAAATGAGTGTCTAATTATTGTTGCACACATGTTTAATAAACTGTTTCACGTAAAACTAATAGTTCCAATGATATGTGACGCTAGAGTGAATAATGATTCACAAAAGGATAGTAAAAGGTTGAAGTATGACTCAACCAATCTAACCAATTTGTGACACTTACGCCTTGGACATATTAGCTTGTACAAGATTGAAAGACTTGTGAGGGATGGTCATTTGAAAACTTTAAGTGTGAGATCACTACCCACATGCAAATCATGTATTGAAGGAAAATTGACCATGAGACATTTTCAGCAAAATGTGAAATAGCCACTCAATGTCTTGAACTCATACATAGTGATATATGTGGACCAATGAACATCCAAGCAAGAGGAGGTTATGAATACTTCATAACCTTCACTGATGATTACTCATATTTTGGTCATGTTCATCTAATGCGTCAAAAGTCTGAAACCTTTGAAAAGTTCAAAGAGTATAAGGCCTTGGTTGAAAAGTAATTAGAAAAATAAATAAAAAAACACTACGATCCGATCGTGGTGGGGAGTACTTGGTAGGAGAGTTCGAAGGCTTTCTTAAGGAATGATGTATTCTTTCTCAGCTTACAGCACCTGGTACGCCACAATAAAAGGGTGTGTCAGAGAGAAGAAATCGAAATCTGATGGATATGGTTAGATCCATGATGAGTTACTCATCCCTCCTAGATTCCTTCTAGGGATATGCCTTGGAAACAACGACATATATTCTGAACCAAGTTTCGTCAAAGACGGTGCCTGGTACACCATATGAAAGATGGTATGGAGGAAAGTCGTCTATTAACCATTTTAAAATATGAGGGTTAAAACCAAAGACAGGAAAGTTGGCCAGTCGTTCAGAATTATGCATGTTCATTGTATATCCTAAAAGAATGAAAGGGTACATTTTCTACAGTACGATTGACCAGAAAACATTCATTAGCACGGATGCTCATTTTCTTTAAGAATATTACATTAAAAGTGTACACTCGAAAAGCACAATAATGCTAGAGAAATTATTGAGTGGGAGGACACCGACTCCCCAATCAAAAATTGATCTGATTCATTAATGGAAGAACCACGACAGGAGACATAGCCTATGGAGCCTCGATATAGTGGATGGTTGTGAGACAACCTGAGAGGTATATGTCCTATGGAGAAGCTTTGACAAATGTCTCATATAAGGACCTTGATGAACGTATCTCCTACTCAGAGGCCATGGAAGGTCCTGAAGCAAACTTATGGCAAGAAGCCATGAACATTGAGATACATTCGATGTACTCGAACAGAGTCTGGAAACTTATAGATCCTCCTAAAGGGGTAAAACCCATAGGATGCAAATGGATCTATAAGAAAAAAATAGGTTCGTATGGGAATGTAGATACATTCAAAGCTAGGCTAGTAGCCAAGGACTACACCCAAAAGCAAGGTATAGACTATGAGGATACCTTTTCGCCGGTGGCCATGCTTAAATCCATCATGATACTTTTGTCCATTGCTGCTGCCCTTGATTATGAAATCTGGCAAATGGACGTCAAGACTGCTTTTTCTGAACAACAATCTTGATGAGGGCATTTATATGGCTCAACCAGACGGGTTTGTGGAGAAAGGCCAAAAGGGTAAAGTTTGTGAACTGTAGAATTTCATTTATGGAATTAAGCAAGTGTCACGATTGTGCAATATTAGATTCAACAAAATTATTAAAAACTATGGTTTTGAACAGCTAGTGGATGAGCCCTGTGTATAAGCTGATACAGGAAGGGAAAGTGATTTTTCTAGTATTGTACGTAGATGATATTCTACTCATTGAGAATGATGTAGGAAAATTACATGATATCAAGATTTGGCTTGTAAAGAAAGTTGATATGAAGGATCTTGGAGAATCTGCATTTGTCTTAGGTATTCAGATTTTTTGAGATAAGAAGAACAGACAATTGACATTGTCTCAAGCATCTTATATTGATAAGGTATTGGATCGCTTCATTATACAAAACACCAAGAAATGATTTCTTCCTTTTAGACATGAAGTGAGCATCTCCAAAGAGCAGTCTCCCAAGACTCCTCAAAAAGAGGAAAACATGAGAAAGTTTTTTATGCCTCATCTGTGGAAGTCTCATGTATGCGATGCTTTGCACTAGGCCAGACATTTGCTATGCCGTGGGCGTGGTGAGTCATTTCCAATCTTTAAGTATTGAGGAGAACAAGGAACTATTTGCTTGTGTATTTAGGTACTGACTTGAATATGATGGGGTATACTGATTCTGATTTCCAAGCAGAGAAGGATTCTAGGAGGTCCACTTCAGGATCGATGTTCATCCTGAATGGTGGAGCAGTTGTATGGAGAAATATCAAGCAATCTTGCGTTGCTGATTCTAACATGGCAACTGAATATGTGGCAGCTTGTGATGCTTCAAAGGAGGTTGTATGGCTTAGGAAGTTCTTGAAGACTCTGGAAGTAGTTTCAGACGCTGACAAGCCCATGACACTTTATTGTTATAACTGTGTTGCTGTAGCGGATTTTAAGGAACCTAGAAGCCATAAGAAATCCAAACACATTGAAAGTAAATATCACTTGATTAAATAAATTGCTCAGCGTGGAGACGTTGTGGTTACACATATTTCGACGTCAACAACCTGATAGATCCATTCACGAAGACTTTAAGCAGTAAAGTTTTTTATGATCATCTGGAGGGCGTGGAGATAAGAGATTGTATACGCCTACTTTAGTCCAAATGGGAGATTGTTGGAATATGTTCATAAAGTAGCGTGTAATAACTATTTATTTGTATTTAGTTATTTCTCAAACATTAGTATTATTGAATTCTTATGAATAAATTGAAAGTTTTATTTTAAATTAAAGTGTGTTTATAAATTACTCAAGTTCTGAAACTTTCATCAATGAACGAAGAGTGAAGACAGATGCGTCTCCAGACGAACTCTTCTAAGAAAGTTCAGAATGATATTCGCAATCTTAGGATCGATTGCGCAATCGAATCTGATTAGGACTGTTAGGTTGAACTGATGGATGTCAGTCTTGAGGCATGGGAGTGGAGACTCAAACGATTAACCTAGACATATTATGAACATGTAGAATAGACCGGTAACAAATTAGTTTAGAGCCCAAAACCGTTTATCAAGCTCTAAATCTAATTGTTACATTTTAAGAATATTTTCATAATTACCTTAATCTTGAGGTGAATAGGTAACTTGACTTAATTAGTTGTAATATTTGATATGTCAAATCAGTGAGTTCGAATTAGCGGGCAATACCTCGACTGTTGAGATTGTAATCCAATTAAGTTGGAATTATGTGATTCACAGATATGAAAATTCATAGTTCGATTGTGAAAATAACAATATCACCTTATGCTTTATTGATAAGTGTATGAATAAATTAACCTGCCCAGGTATTCAATGAATTGAGTCATTGATTAAGACTTGTGAATTGTACGAGACAATTCACTATTATGTCTTTCTTATTCACAGTAAAAAAAGAGTTAAAGGAAATTATAACAATAGGGGTAAACTAGTAATTTTATATGTCGCTCTTGTTACTGATATTCACGATGAGTATTATGTTAAAATATTCTGTGTACCATGAAAATAAACGGGTTTATTTACACCAACAGAAAACGTAGTGCGCATGAATTAAGAGTTGATTCGGCATTGAACCTATAGTGGAGTCGTACGACGTCAAGATTAAATAGGTCAGGAATCCTTAGTTTTGTTCATGTAGGTCCATTCGGTCTCAGAAATAGCTAATGAGAACAGGAATCGAGAAACGAAGTAAATTGGATCAAAATGTGTTTTGGTGCCAAGACGTATTTCATACATCTATATGTCATGGGTGATGTCACTTAATTAGTTAAGTATGATTATATGTATTGAAATTAATTAGTTTATTATTTTTTAATTATTAGAGAATTAGTAAATAAAAAATAAATTAATTACTTAATTGATAATGATCAATTATTTTATCAATCGGATTGGTGAATCTCGATACAACTCAAACTTTAGGGAATATTATAATTTTCGGCAATTATGAATATGTGGGATCAATTTTTATAAATTTAAAAATATGTGAGTATATTTGTAAATATTAAAAATTATATTTTATCAATATCTAATAGTAATCTGATTATAGATAGAGATGAGATTATATACAATTGCTTGTCAACAAAGCAAGAGAGAGAAAATGTTTTCCTATCCTCCCTATTGCCGCCGAAAAATATATTGAAGGAGAAAATTTTTGATTTTTTTTGTTCAATCATTTTGAGAGCCCGCATTCAAATTTCTACATAAAATTCCTATGAGGTATATGTAAGGTGTTGTTCCCTGTAGCTCGAGAAGGAAGAAGAAGGATAGAAGATAGTTTAATGGTTTAAGTGGAACAATGTCGTTTTAGTTAAATACACTCAAACTAACTAAAACGACTTAGCCACTTGTACATTGGTGATTCAACATGCTTAACCACCATTATAACAGTATGAAGAGTTTGTTCATTTACGTTTAAAGTGATTCTGTTTGTTTTTATAAGTAATCTTGAAGATTTCTTCATGGAATCGCAAGCTCTGTAACGTGTCTGAAAACATGAGGTCTTTGTCTTCATCATTTGTAAACGATGAACAGAAGTGTAAATGTGTTTTAGTTGCTGAAAAATTGCTCTGTCTTTGTAATCTGTACTGTATTCTTGATAGTGAAGGATTTGGAGCATAATCGCATGAAACTTGAAGAACACGAAGAACGCTTTATTCTCCGATACAAAGTATAGGTGAAAATTTGTTTATAACATTATCTTCTCGTTTAATGTCGTATATGCATAATAGCACGTTGTTTGGTTTTAAATTATTTAATTTGATTAAATAAGTTAATTGGAAAGATTTTTTATATTCCACCCACAAACCATTCGTAGTTTAAACTTATTTTTAATTAATTTTAAAACCAACCGGTTCCAACAACATCTACCTAGTAAAGGTAAATAACATTTCTTCTCCCTTTGGCTTTCCTTGTCTACTTACTTAAGTAAAGGAAAAATAGTTATGAACCATAATAAATTTTTATTTCCAAGTAAAGGAACTTTTGTTTTTGGTTTTTTTGGTTAAAGTTATATTATAAATTCTAAGGATGAGGGAATATCACTCGAATCTATGACATCTAAGATATAAGTGTGTGAGTTTAATCAACTGCGTCAACACAACTTGTCAAAAAGAACTTTTGGTTCAAAAGCAAGCAAAGGGAACTTAATTCACCCTCCCACCTCCGAAATTGAGTTCCTTTTCTGAAGGAAATTCATCTAAAATTCAATATTCCTATAATTACCATCCAAGTTTTATGAATATACCCTCCACTCTAAATAGATTCATATTTGTAGTTAGTGATTTAAATCATTATTTTAATGTAAGAATAAAAAATAAAAAATATTAATTTATTTTAAATTATAAATTACAGATATTTTTTATTTATTTTGAATATTAATAAATTATTATACTTCCTCATTATTAATGATTTACCTGATTATTAGTAATGAATTCAATAAATTATTTTATTTCGTATACGAATAATTTGTTTTATTTGGTAGATTATATAATATATTTCAATTATTCCTAATATATTTTAACCGTACACTATATATATATATATTAAAATTAAAGTTATCTAAAAGCGTGACTAATATTTTATGTTATCATTTGAATATTTTGGTAAATGGATATCATTATTATGATTTTTGCTGTTAGTAAACATATAAGTGACATAAAATTTTTTAGGAATATGATTCCTAAAAAAGTAAACAGATGAATAAAATTTATTATTATTTTTCATTCTTATTCTTATTCATTTTATTGCAATTCTCTTTAAGATTCATTACAATTTTGTAAACCCATCCTAGATATATTCGTATATTTGTATATTCATTGCACTGTATAACTGTACGTAAACGTTGTATAAAAATTTGTAAGTTTCAAGAGATTTTTCACATTCATCAACTTGAAAAAGCGTGCATGTACAATTGTGTTGGTACTAATAGAGGTTTTGGTAAATGTCAAAGAATAATCTTCGAATATAATACATTTTATAGTGCTTGTGTATTTTAATAAATAATATGCCTTTCATATATATATATATATATATATATAATGATATTCTATTTTTAACATTTGTAATCAAGGATCACACATCCGTTTCGCGGAAAATTAAAAATATAAATAAGTTGGTCACTAAAATAAAATGACATAATAAGAAAAGAAGACATAAAATATGAGTATTTCTTCAATTTCTGCTTAGTTTTTTTACATTAATATCGGGCATATGAACCGTAGCAAGGTAGAAGATGAACTCAAATTAGGTTGAAATTTTTAACTTCCAATGCATGAGATGACTTCATATGTGATTTTAATCATTGTGGGGATCCTTCCCGATGCCAAGCTAATAATACATTAGATTAGACTTAGATGTTTGTATTTGTAATTCGACTCGTTAAACTCATTTTCTAATGACCCACCTTAAATTACTTAGACATGTTTCTTAAGATTTAGACTGTGCTATGTGAGTGAATTAGTCACTCTGAAATCTTTGATCATCTTTTAGTTGTTTTTCTAGTATGGTGTTCTCAGTTTTGTGTGTCGTTTTTAAATGATCTAGTTTTTTTATTTTGTTATTGAGAAACACATATATAAAAGTTTGATCTGAAATGTCCTTTGTGATCTAAACCATTCGTTACTAAGTAATAACAGACGCAAAAATGTCAAATGCAGGCTAGTATTTTTTAATACAGTTACATGCACAAAGAAAAGCTTCAATTACTTATAGGGGGGAAAAAGTTGAACGGTGTAGAATAAATTGTCTAGACCTAGCCATCTCGTGACAAATACCAGTCTGCATGTGACATTTTTGTGCGGTTAAATGAGATCCACTTGTTCATCACAGAAAATCTCATTAGGACTCCGTACATTTTTATTTCAATCTTTTATTTCAATTATTTTTAGACTCAATTCAAAATTTAAGCTCATAAACTTTTAGTAATTTAGTAAATTACATCTACAAACTTTAAAATACGTAAAATTACTCGTTCAACTTTTAAAATTGACACAAATTTATTTAAATTTTGAATAATCACACGTGATAGATAAGGCTCAAAAAAATTTGAAACATAAGACAGATTTTTTTTTATATAAGGTTGTTGGTGATAATAATCATTAGATGCACCAGGACATTCTAACTAGGCTGACATCTCCACAACACTATCATCATTTTACCCAACCTAATATATTATTAAATTAAAATAAAAGAGTCAACAAAAGAAAACATGAAAAAAAGTCAACAAAACCTAAAAGAAGAGTTGTTACAAACATGATCGAAAATAAATGAAAAGTGAAAATTCGGAACATTTCACTACCAAGTTGAAATAATTATATTAAAAATTTTAACTTCAAAATAATCTGCAACTCAATTATCCTCTCCATAAATATGAGTGACAATATTGCTAGAACTTTCAAGATAAAACATAAGACAAAGACTAATTGGCCGTAGAAGAGCTGACGATATTAAGCAGCAGATCACAATTTTTATAAATTTTGAAGTTTGTACAAACCGTCAGTATTAACCCAAACTTCATAGATAATTATGCAATTTAATTTAATTTTTAATAAAATCGTGATCTGAGTCGTAATATCTCATCTTCCTGATCTCATGGAATTTCTGAAACGAAAAGTTCGAGTGAAACTAGTTGCTTAATTTATATACCTTTTTTTTTGTCAAAGGCTTAATTTATATACCTGAAGTACCCTTATGTGGCATGCTGCAGATTTGGGAATATCCGCTGGGGAATGTCGTAATAATATGTCGATCGAATGGGCAAAACAGCAGAAGGGCACATCAAATAGTCTCCCTCCCTACGCATATAATAGTTACCAACAGAGAACGGCAGAGCAGAGTTTACTCTCGTCTCTCCACTGTTCTTCTCTCTCTCTCTGCTCTCCCTTTCTTAGCTCTTATATACAAGAATTGAATCGTACAAAGAGTGATTGTTTGAGGAATGGCGTCTTCAATGGCGGAGATCGGAGCTCTTAGACTTCCATCGTCGTCTTCACCGTCCAACGCTTCTTCCGTTCAGGGAAAGAAAGCGTGTGGTCGTAGTCTATCGTTCGCTTCCTCGCACCTTTCTGGCGAGAAGATCTCTTCTACAGGTGTTGCTGCTCCGGGATTAGTTCGCGTCTCTCCTTATAGGAAGGCTCCGCTGATCGTCTCCCCTAAAGCCGTTTCCGATTCCAGGAATTCCCAGACCTGTCTCGATCCCGATGCTAGCCGTGTTAGTTATTACCTGCATTCTTTAAGTCTGTGATTTTCTTACATCAAGTAGGTTTTTAGTCGTCTGACAAACTGTGTGTTTCAGAGTGTGCTCGGCATTATACTCGGAGGTGGTGCGGGGACGCGGCTGTACCCGCTCACTAAGAAGCGAGCGAAACCTGCGGTTCCTCTGGGAGCAAACTATAGGTTGATTGATATCCCCGTAAGCAATTGCCTCAACAGTAACATTTCTAAAATATATGTCCTTACGCAATTCAATTCTGCATCTCTTAATCGCCATCTTTCCCGAGCCTATGCGAGCAACATGGGAGGCTACAAGAACGAAGGCTTCGTTGAAGTTCTTGCCGCGCAGCAAAGTCCTGAGAATCCAAATTGGTTCCAGGTGATTATCACTAAATTACTAATTGCCTTTTTATGCGATTGTTACTCGTTCAATTCTCTTTGTACTATTTGTTATGTCAATTGCAGGCCCTCTGATGAAGTTTGATTCGTGTTTTGCAGGGCACAGCTGATGCAGTGAGGCAGTATTTATGGCTCTTCGAGGAGCACAATGTCTTGGAGTTCTTGGTTCTTGCTGGGGACCATTTGTACCGAATGGACTATGAGAGGTTTATTCAAGCACACAGAGAGACTGACGCAGATATAACCGTAGCTGCTCTACCGATGGATGAGAAACGTGCTACTGCATTCGGTTTAATGAAAATTGATGAGGGAGGGCGCATAATTGAATTTGCTGAGAAGCCAAAAGGAGAGCAGTTGAAATCCATGAAGGTAGAATTTGCTAACAATCTTTCATTCGGTTTCTAGAATTGCTATGATATTTAAACGGGAAATCTGGTAGTTAAAGCACCTAAATGTATTCCTTCATGTTTAATGTTTTCTTATAGGTTGATACTACTATATTGGGTCTTGATGATGAGAGAGCGAAAGAGATGCCTTACATTGCTAGCATGGGTATATATGTTGTTAGCAAAAATGTGATGCTAGATTTGCTTCGTGACAAGTTTCCTGGTGCAAATGATTTTGGAAGTGAAGTAATTCCTGGTGCAACTTCTATTGGGATGAGGGTAAGTATATCGTTTAAATCTTCATTTGTCTGTCACACACTTGACACTGCATCACATGTTTGCTAGGATCTGAAAATCTGGCATCTATTTCTTTCCGTACACCTATCATATAGCATCTTAGCAGTAACAGATACTGAGTTAGAAGCACTGTGGATGGTCGTCTGGCCTTCTAATTCTACAATATGTAATAAAAAATTCCAATCCCGTACTGAACTTCTGGTGCTTTAGTTAAAACATTTTCTGGAAATTTGTAACACTATGATGTTTGGATATGCTATCTGGAGATTGATAACCTTACAACCTTCTGCATTTGCTCTCTGGAAATTTGTAACATTACAATCTTTCTGAATCTGCTTTCAATCACTTTAGAGTCTTGTTCTGATGATTTCAAACCTTAACAGGTTCAAGCGTACTTGTATGATGGCTACTGGGAAGATATTGGTACAATTGAGGCTTTCTACAATGCGAATCTGGGAATCACTAAAAAGCCAGTGCCAGATTTCAGGTATCATTAGTTGATGGATGTTTTTGCTTTCCTGCTAATATGTTGCTATGCTTGTAACAACTTGATCTTGTGTCCTTATTGTACGTATTAACATATATGACTTTTGGACTTGCCAAGCTTCTATGATCGTTCATCGCCAATCTATACCCAACCTCGGTATTTACCTCCATCCAAGATGCTTGATGCTGATGTGACGGATAGTGTTATTGGTGAGGGTTGTGTTATAAAGGTGAGTTCTATTTGTGCAAAATTAACTTGTAGTTTTAATGTTCACTATTTATAGTTCAATCCTCGGACTCCTATAAGATTTTATAAGATTTTGACTTCACCTTGCCCCCATTCCGTTTGTTGATTATTTATGGTTCAGAACTGCAAGATTCACCATTCTGTAGTTGGGCTACGCTCCTGTATATCGGAGGGTGCCATCATAGAGGACACGTTATTGATGGGAGCAGATTATTATGAGGTATTACCTACCATCTTATTTACTATGTGTTCTTTAGTAAAGATTTGGGGAAAAAAAGCTAGGATCCAGAACTATCCGCGGAAATATGATACCTTGCATGTTTGTAAAATCTTTTTCTTTTGGGGGGAAGGGGGTTTGAATTGGCCCATGTGATGCATTAATAAAGCTGTGTTGTATTCTTCCTTCCAGACAGATGCTGACAGGAGTTTGTTAGCTGCAAAGGGTAGTGTACCAATAGGTATTGGCAGGAACACTCACATCAAGAGAGCTATAATTGACAAAAATGCTCGCATCGGTGACAACGTGAAGGTACTGATTTCACTAACTGTTGCATTCCACGTTTTTATGAATGTACTTTCCAGTAGTGGTTGGAAATTAAATACATAACATGATATATCCACGGTTCATACGATGCCAAAATGGAACAAAGAAATTTAGTGCTTCCTTTTATTCTATATTTGTGCTCATTCTTCGAACCTCATGTCAAGTCAGACCGATCTCTATAATCGATTACCGGCATTTGCAGATCCTCAATAGTGACAACGTGCTAGAAGCAGCACGGGAAACAGATGGATATTTCATAAAGAGTGGGATCGTGACCATAATAAAGGATGCATTGGTTCCCAGTGGTACGGTGATCTAAACAAGTGGATACCTATTCCCCCTTAGTAGCTTGAAAAGCCAGTGTAGCAGATAATTAGCAGATATGGCTAAGCTAGCTTTTTCTAGTTTTCAATATGACGAAATTTTTCCTGGTAGAACAATGTAATTGGTATTTAGTGGGAGCCGCAGAGACCTCAAAAACTTCTGATGTACATGCCTTCTGTCTACTAAAAATAAGAGCATCTCTTCCTGTTGTTGCCGCCATGTTTACTGTTCTCAAAAGTTCTCCCAGGGTTTCTCCTCTGGCCTGCTGGGTTCCCTGATGATTGATGAATGGCACTTCAGATTGATGTTTCTCAGTTTTGGGGCAAATTTGGAGTTTGAGTAGAGAAGAAAAACCAATGAAGGAGAAAAATGATAACAAAGCTGGGAACCCAATTGGGATTATATTTATTAATACAAATAGATAGAACTTACACAATTTACCTAAGCTATTAAATAAGTATACTTCAAGTCGTTATTTTTAAAGTAAAGAAAAGATCGAGGACAAGACGTCGATGTTAACGTTGTGTGAATGTCAAAGGCTTACCAATGATGAGACCGTGACAGGTAGTCATGGGTGGGTATTGGGCAATGTTCATGCTTCCACAAATACAAATATATATATATAGAGAGAGAGAGAGAGTGTTGGCGTGAATTGCTCTTCCAAAAGTCTCCAACCGTCCGAAACGCAGAGAGAGAACCTTCAGAAAAAAATTCCTCTTTTCTTAATTTTTTCCCATCGAACTGGTGTCCATTCCATCTGTCCGGGATCAGAAAAAAAGGCTTAAATAAAAGAAAATAGAATATGGGCGAGAATGGCGGGATCGAATGACTATTGGTTAAAAAAAATCGTAAGCTGTTTTCAACGTTCTTTCTTTTGCATCTTCTTTACCGTCAATTGAAAACTACTTTCCCTCTCCCCTCCACGACCCAAATCAATCATGGATTTCGTCTGATTTTAATGGTTTTCCAAATTGTTCATAATATTTGCATGCCCATTTGCCAAAAGGTCGGTTTTCTCGTTTACCGGATATGTTTTCTTCTGATTTTCTTCGAGAGAATAATGTTTTTTAAAGAAAGATTTTGCAATCTTCATTTTCAATATAGAACTGCTTTGAAGTCCAGTTTATGGTTCATGTGAGCAGATATGATTACAATAACGCTTCAAGTCTTCAATCATATGGAGAACGTGAATGAGCAGTGATTCCCTTGCTGGCTGATGGAATTTGGGCTGCTCTCTTGGTCTTTGCCTTGCATTTTCCCATGGTGGAACACAACGGCAGCAACGATGCCCCAATTATTCATGTCCTTTCCCATGTTGAGGTCTTTCTTTCTATCCATCCCTTCCTCATTTTTGCACATTCTATTTAATGCTAGTTTTTCTACCATATAATTACTTATGGGAAAAATTGGTAAAACAGATGGGATCTTTAGGAGATAGATCCAAACTTGAGTTTGTGGATGAGAGCCTTGTTAGTCCTGCATCAGTAGCCGCAAAGAAACATTCCTTTGGGCAGGCTTTGCATATAACTTCATCTGCTGCTAGTTCACAGAACTTTTGTCCTCAATACATGAGGAATAGGGTGCTTAATAGTATCAAGATAGTTATCTTCTCTGCCAAAATCAACTTACTTATGCCTTTTGGCCCTCTAGCAATCTTGGTCGATATGTTATCTGGCCATCATGTGAGTTACCTTCTTATATTTATGTATTATGGATTAGCAAATTATCGTATCCCTGTTTTATTTTCACATATGTGCATTTCAGGGTTGGGTCTTCCTTTTAAGCTTATTGGGAATCATACCTCTCGCCGAGCGTTTGGGTTATGCGACTGAGTAAGGTTTCTTGCTTTCTGTTCATGTTTTTCGATGGATGGGATATACGTCTTCTGTTACACACTACATATCCTTATTTAGTTAACATATTAAAAGAAAACTAATAAGTTTGGGTACTTCGATGAGTTTCTGATATTAATACAAGTTTGTCTCTCTTATGCAGGCAGATGGCTTGCTATACAGGAGCTACTGGTAATATTGCCTGATCTATTATAGTAACACTAGCATTTGCATTATTTTCTTTTCTTTAGAATTTCAATAAACTAGCAATCATATTAGTATTTTGTTTCCTACCTGTGCAGTTGGAGGTCTTCTCAATGCTACGTTTGGAAACGCAACAGAGTTAATAATATCAATTTACGCATTGAAAAGAGGAATGATGCGCGTAGTTCAACAGTCACTACTGGGTTCAATTTTGTCAAACATGTTATTAGTGCTTGGATGTGCATTCTTTGCCGGTGGACTCGTGTTTTCGAAGAGAGAACAGGTGTTCAATAAGGTTTGAATTCGACCATTTGAACCATGTCCAGTCTTCAGTTAAGTTTGTATCTTTTAACTCAGTGTTGTTCTAACTCATGCATATATTGTTCTGTTATTTTCAGTCAGCTGCTACAGTAAACTCTGGGTTGCTGTTGATGGCGGTCATGGGATTGCTATTTCCAGCTGTTCTTCATTCCACACATACAGAGTTGCATTTCGGAAACTCTGAGTTGGCTCTTTCAAGGTTTAGTAGTTGCATCATGCTTTTAGCATATGCTGCCTATCTTGTATTTCAGCTGAGAAGCGACCGGAATCTATACGTCCCAGTTGATGGGGTTAGTATCTTTGATTTTCTATGAAGCTAAAAGTAAAACACATTTTTTCATATATATTTACATTTTTCCATATCCGCCAATAATTGTCTATTACTGATGATTTGTACAAAATTGACTTAAATTCAGGGTGAGATTCAGTCTGAGGAGAGTTCAGAGGAGGAAGAAGCTCCTGAAATTTCTAAGTGGGAGTCAATAGTTTGGCTATTTATTTTGACCGCATGGATTTCAGTCCTCTCCGAATATTTAGTTAATGCTATAGAGGTAATTCATTCATCTTGATATGTTCTGTTACTCGCTCTTTTAGTCTATATCCTTGTGCAAAGTATATGTATATTACTCTCTCTCTTATTTGTATCTACTCTAGTTATTGTCCATTGATAGTGGTTTGGTCTGCTTATGCGCTCTTGTAACTTCAGCTTGGAATGTATATACTCTAGTTCTTTAACTTTGTTTCATTCTATGGTACATAAGTTATCAACAAAAGTTCTTACTTCCATTGATAATTGTGCTTGATTATAATTTCAGGGGGCATCCGTTGCAATGGGAATACCAGTAGCATTCATTAGTGTTGTTATGCTCCCGATTGTCGGGAATGCTGCAGAGCATGCTGGTGCTGTTATGTTTGCCATGAAAGACAAGCTTGTAAGTGTTTTTCCGCAGGTTCCTCAACACTTTTTAGTGTATCATCTTTCTCATACCAACTTAACGTATCATTTAGGACATATCGTTGGGAGTGGCAATTGGATCCTCGACACAAATATCTATGTTTGGGGTGAGTGCCATATAGCATTTGGATTCAGCTAGACAACATGCTTAAATAATTATTCTCATTCTACGGGCTTTAAAACTAAACAATAGTATCAAATTTAAGTACTTCAATTGCTCTATTATCCATCTTGCTTTTGAAAAACTATGCATAATTTATAGTATTCCTACTAAATACAATGTTCTTGGTTGACTGCTTATGCATTGGTTTGCCTTTTCCTCCCTTTTTTATAGTTCTCTTTGATCATATATTGTTTTTCATCGTGTTTTCAAACATGACTGCAGATTCCTTTCTGCGTGGTCGTTGGTTGGATCATGGGGCATCCTATGGACTTGAATTTTCAACTTTTCGAGACAGCCACGCTTTTTATCACTGTTATAGTTGTAGCCTTCATGCTTCAGGTTCGCTACTCAGGCTATTCCTAGTGTTCCGATTTTCTCCTTTAAGTCCGTTTTTAAGTCTTAACACACACGTGAACACGTGAAGAGAGATAAATTTGAATCGTAATATTTAATGACGACATTTTCACATTAATCTAGCAGGATGGAACTTCTAATTACTTCAAAGGACTGATGCTCATTCTTTGCTACTTGATAGTAGCTGCAAGTTTCTTTGTTCATAGAGATCCTACTTCTATAGGTTAGCTATCATTCACAACCCTTTGTCAATCAATTGGTTAAGATGAAAGTTGAAGTAAATTAATATATGATTGATGATGGTTTAAACATACATGCGCTCGTATTTTAGCTTGACAGGTATCAGTGTAGAGACCGGAGTTAACATATAAACCACAAATTCTCTGTTTATTTTCATGTTTAAGGTCTTATATAAGTTTATGATTCTCTAAACTCTTGACATATTGGCAATGTAATATGCAGAGGACAAGTCTCCAAAATCTGGCCATTAAGGACTGTGATCAACCAAAGAGTGAATTGTTTTCTAAAGCTGTGATCTACTGAAGCTTAATCTTTACATTGTCACTGTATAGTTACGAAATCAGATTACTCGTCTGGGTTCGAGTCATACTTGGAGTTCTTTAGTCCCGCTTCCGTATCTGTCTCAAATATGTCGATCGTTTTTGCAGATGGTAGTAAGATATGGTTGGAATAGAGCTCGAGGTTGTATTTTTGATATGTACACATTCATTTTTTTGTAGACATTGTAATCAATATTCC
Organism: Datisca glomerata; assembly: GCA_003255025.1. NCBI lineage: Eukaryota > Viridiplantae > Streptophyta > Magnoliopsida > Cucurbitales > Datiscaceae > Datisca > Datisca glomerata. The sequence goes on along the minus strand of QANY01013389.1, from coordinate 462,959 downwards.
TGATCTCTAGTATTCATCCTGTTTTCTGTCACTTAAATAATTCTCCTTTCCCAATTCTCTTATTTTTTCATTTATTTACATTTTGTAAGTAAATTTTTACAATTAGTATGTATTAATTTTCCTGATGAGCAATGCTAATATTAAATCTAATAAAGTTAATTTTAGCATATTTTATTATATTGTAAATGAATTTTTTTTGTAGTTATATTTGTAAAAATATATTTTTTAACATTGTCATATCCTTAGTGGAGACCTTATAACTACAGATTGACAAACTAGGTTCCCTATCCTCTAGTGTTGCCTTATTTATATAGAAATATCAATTATGTCAAGATTTATATTATGAAAACTAACATGTATATAGAAAAAACTATCCAACTTTCCCTCATTATGAAATTCTTGTAAATGAAAATAATAATTCTAAACCCATCAACTTATGAACTAAGATTTAATTGACCAAGTAACATGTCATTCACTCATATAATTGTAGTTGTATCACTCATTGAAATAATTTTCCAAATCAATTTATGAATAAATGATACTTATTTGAACATTTAAAATTTAATCAATAATTTAGTCGGTCCAAAATTACTCAAATAAAAGTACATGCTTTAAACAATCTATAATATGTAAAAAGGCACAATCATGTGAAAAACTTTCTTTTCCATTTCTATCCAATTTTTTTATTTAATTACAATTTTACCCATCAATTATACACATCTGAATATGATTGGTTTTAGTTTTTAAAACTTCACACCCTTTATAATAGTCGCTTTTTCAAATAAAAACTAATCTAAGAAAATGTATTATTTCAATGGTTACTTTCTAATGATTACTTTTTAAAACTTCACACCCTTTTTAATAGCTGCTTTTTGAAATAATCTATTGAGAAAAATTTAATTTACACCCTTAAAGTTTGATCTATTAATAATTTATACTGTTGATGTGAAAATATGCCTGCATCGACTGTCGATGAGCTCATCACGCGTCGCTCGGTGATTCGTCCAAGGGTCTGTAAAAATCAAGAACGATCGTGAAAGCAGTAGGCATGGCACCGGGGCGGTGCCCCACCTAATGCACTGCGACGATCAAGTCAGTAGAGTGTTTAGCAATATGAAGAATTGTTTACCGTTTAATGAGATCATCATATATTTATAATGATTTTCTATATCAGTCAAACGTCCAAGTTCAGTGTATCTTCCTTCTTATTCTAATAAGGGATGGAGATATTCATGGAGAATATTCATTGATCAGGATATTTTGGTTATCATCTTATTATATTTAACAACCATTGAGATTACATGATAGATTTGATGTGTATATATTCTTTCCTCATATGACTGATTATTATATCTTATCGTGACAGAAAAATGAGATCGGGTATCTTGAGTAGCCATGATCCTAGGTATGAGATTACCTTGGTTATTTGTGTGCCTCGGTAGTGTAAGTATAGGTAGGGTTGTGTCCATCGATCTGGTCGTAGAGGGTGCCTCAGTTATCATGGTGACTTCGGTCATGGAGGAGTCTTCGGTTTAAACTTAATGTGGGCCCTCCCCTAGAACGGGAGTATTGGGCCTTGCTCGAAAATATTAATGAGTGGGCTTTAACCCCAGTGTTTTTTCTCCCCTACATTTTATCCCCACTTCTTGAGTCTGGAGGATAGCGATAGAGTCCGGAAGTATATATGTTCCTGAGGGAGCCATGAGCTTTTACCCAAGATTCTGTCTGTGTATTTAATCAAGTGTGCAGCATATACTAAAGTGTGAATCCCCTAGGAATATATAAGTGCAATCAAAACATAAACTTACGCAAATGCTCTCACGAGAGAGCAATCTTATTTATCAGGATCTGTGAAGTCATAAATTATGCACATGCTCCCACAAGAGAGCAAACTTAATTATCAAGATTTGAGATGTCACAGATTATATAAATTCTTAGACGAGAGAGATTACCAAGATCTGAGATGTCGCAAGTGCTTCCACGAGAAAACAAGCGTAATTATCAAGACTCGAAAGTCACAAATTACATAAATACCCCTGTGAGATATTAAGCAATACCTGAGAGGTCATAGATTATACAAACGCTCACACTAGAGAGCAAGCATAATTATCAAGACCTGAGAGGTACACTTCCCGGCTATTTGGCCAACATGGTAAAGGAAAAGATGAAGAACGGAAAGTCGAAGTCCTCTACAAGCTTCAATGACCCGAATAAAGCATGCCCAAAGGACAACTTCCCTCTTCTAAAAATTAATCAATCAATGTACGCAACAACGTTGGGGGGGGGGGGTTATGCTCAGTCTCATGGATGCCTTCTCTGGGTGTAATCAGATACTCATGCATCCATCGAAGCCCAAAAAAGATGACCTTCGTGACTGAGAGGAGGACTTATTGCTACAAAGTCATGTCGTTTGTACTGAAGAATGCAGGAACCGCCTATCAACATTTAGTCAACAAAATGTTCCAAGAGAACATGCGAAAGATATGGAAGCACTCAGAGAGTTCAACTTAAGATACAAACCTCAGCCACAATCAAGGCTCAAGCGCTCACTGACTTTGTGGTAGGGATGACGCCATCCCAAGAGAATGAGGACTCAGGCCGTACACAATATGTCACGCAAGATGACACAATGGTTAAAGGCACGGGAAAGAACCTTCAGACATGGAATGGGCGCTCGACACAAATGGCTCTACAAATGCATGCGGAAGTAAAGCCGGACTGATACTCAAAACATTATAAAAGACCTTATATACGGCAAAAGGACCACGAAAGTATCTCGTGGCACCCAAGCACGCGAGATGTTCAGACGAAAGACCTCAACCAAGGCGACGGCCTGACGAGGCATCCTGATCACTAAGGATGATCCAGAGAAAGGCCCTGTATAGGGCAAAAGGATCACGAAAGTATCTCGTAGCACCTGAGCACACAAGATGTTTGGATGAAAGACCTCAACCAAGGGGACGGCCTAACGAGACCTCCCGATAACTAAGGATGATCCGAAGAAAGACCCTACATAGGGCAAAAGGACCACGGAAGTATCCCGTGGCACCCGAGGTCAAAGAACCCTTGGACGAAAGATCTCACCCAGGGCGACGGCCTAACGAGACATCCTTATCACATAAGATGATTTGAAAAAAGACCCTACCTAGGGCAAAAGACCACGATAATATTTCCTGGCACATATGAACATGAGATGTTCAGATGACTACCGTCGAGACCTCCAACTCACCAAATATGACTAAGAGGAAAGATCATAGGGTAAAAGGACCGTGATGGTATTTTGCAATACCCGAAGTCACACGGATGACTACGACCTTCACTCAGATGACTATGAGATCTGAAGTCACACAGATAACTATGACCTTCAGTCACATGACTATGAGATCCGAAGTCACACAGATGACCACGACACTCATTCAGATAATTGTGAGATCCGAAGTCACATAGATGACTACGACCTTCACTCAGATGATTATGAGAACTGAAGTCATGTAAATGACCACGATCGTTGCTCGGATGACTATGGAACCCAAAGTCACATAAATGACTATGATACCCTTCAGTCACACAGATGGCTAAGATACCCAAAGTAACCCCAGATGACTATATTACGCTACTTCACATAGATGGTTAAGGTACCCGAAGTTACCTATATAACTGTAGTACCCTGCATCACATAGATGGTTACGATACCCGAAGTTATCAGATAACTACGGTATCCAGAATCACAATTATAAAAATGACATCCTAAGTCACACTGATGACTATGGTACTCAGGTTAGACAAAATCTCACAACAAGGTCGAATACAAACCCACTACTCAACGGAACAAATTTGGTCGATACCTTGGGGCATAAACGTTAAAGACTTTCCATAACTTCATAATATTGTTGAACACAGGACATGGCGATGGGGGCATCACCTTATCGATGCTCAAAAGTTTGTTCTCTAAGAGAAGAACCGCTCGATTTACATCAACGTTAGCTCAAAGACATTCATTGTACCAAGCTACACTGGAAAAACACTATTAATTTAGACAACATAATCACTATGTGACTTGGATAGACAAAAAACTCAAGCATTGAGTTACGAGAAAAAGTCAACAACCAAAGCATTAAAACCTTCGACATGAGATGCCAAAGTAATGTATCAGATACATGATCAAGTATGGATCATCATGAGAATGCAACGTAGGATTACAGAAAAATCATACTCTTGAAAAGATTCTATAACGTCACAACGTCAAGTCAACCTCATAGTGAAGCAATCCCAACAGAATGACGTCCTACTGCATGCCTAGATCAAAGGAATTCAATCTTAACACTAATCCTCACCATGCATTTAGACGAAGGTGTAAAAGTTTTATTGTTATGACCACCGATTCAATTCAAGCCGCTTGACTGCCAGATGAAAATCATAGGGATTCAATCTCAATGATTACTCGAAGCAACTCGCACGAACTTGAACCATAAAGCTTCAGGTCCTAACACAATCACGCACATCATTACATGAAGAAGTCCAAAATTAATCAAGATAATGACATTTTTACCAAGAGTCAATTGACAAATGTGAAGAAAGATGACTCAGACACAAGATGCTCTGAGACACCATCATGACCCGTATCAAATACTTAGATATTTGGGCACAAACTCCACTGCTTGGTGACCACAGCGCCTTAGTATATGCTTCACACTCAATTAAATACACAGACAAAATCTTAGGTAAAAGCTCATGGCTCCCTCAAGAACATATATACTTCCCGACTCTATCGCTATGCAGTCAGACTCAAGAAGTGAGGGCAAACTATAGGGGAGAAAAAACACCCGGACTAAAACCCACTCAATAATATTTTCGACAAAGCCCAATACTCCCATTCTCGAGTAAGGCCTACATTAAGTCCAACCCGAGGACTCCTCCATGACCGAAGTCACCATGATGACCGAGGCACCCTCCACTACCATAACGATGGGCACGACCTCAGCTATACTTACACTACCGAGGTCACACTGATGACGAGGTAATCTCATACCTAGAATCGTGGCTACTCGAGATGGCCGATAGCATTTTCCTGTCACAATAAGATATAATAATCAGTCATACAGAGAAAGGATAAGCGCACATAAAGATGATAAGATGATAACCCAAATATCTTAATCAAAGAATATTTTTCATGAATATCATCATTCCTTATCAAAATAAGGAAGAAGATATAATAAACCTAGACGTTTGACTGATACAGAAAATCATTATAAATATATAATGATCTCCATTAAACAGTAAGTAATTCTCCATATTGCTAATTTTATTTAAAACACTCTACTGACTTGATCGTTGGAGTGCAGTAGGTGGGGCACCCCCACGTGCCTTGCCTGCTATTTTCACGATCATTCTTGATTTTTACAGACCCCATGACGGATCATCAAGCAACGCGTGGTTTTTCCATGTTCTTTAGTATTTGTCTGTGAGAATTTGTTGGGTTTTAATTCTATTTCGTCCAAGCCCTTACTCACCTCAACCGGTCAGAAAGAAAATCAAGACCTCAAGTGTCTAGCAGCTCAACCTCCATCAAACCCACATGGAAACCATCCCCTATACGGTGGTTCATGACCCCACATGACAAGAAAAACTAAAAATTTAAGGGAAAATAACCAAGATAACTAGGAAAAATCCTTCCGTACACGACCCATACCTCAACTGAGGACAACCAGTGCACAACATAAGGAAAAAGAACCAAAATCCCAAATCTCTAACAAATTAATTTTATGCACCTACCTATACCTGATACATTGTTGGATTTGAGATTTATGATTTGATAAAAAATGGTGTAAGAAGGACAGTAGAATAAATATGCAGATTCTTCACAACTTCAGAAGGAACACCACCGAAACAGTGACTCCAAGCACAGTAGCTCTGACTCACAACGCCTCATCCACTGTCGTGAAAACCTATAGCCACAAAACCCTTCTGCTTTTATATATTTTTATTTATCAATTTACATAAATAAGCATCATCTAATATTATTATAAATATTAAGCATTAATTAAAAATTATATACTTTGAAAAATATAATAATTACGTTTATGTCAATATAACTACAATAATATCAAACATAATATATTGCATTACATTATCATTTATTTAATATAATCATTTTATTTTATGTACACTAAAATGATATATTATATAAAGGTTACAATCACATATAGTTTATTTACTCTACCAAATTTTGTACCACTGTTATATAAAAAAACAACATTTAGACCTTACAAGTGGAAGATATTAAGTTAAAATCTTTGTGACAAGCGGAAGATATTAAGTTAAATGACCTGCTGGAGTAAAGAGAATGGGATGGAGAATCTTTGTGACAAGCGGAAGATATTAAGTTAAATGATCTACTGTAGTAAACAGAATGGGATGGAGAATCTACATACTCTTTGAAGATTAGTGATTTCTTTGAAAAAATTAAATTAAAATATGTGATTTTGAGATTGTGTAAGGATTTTTGCGTGAGCATTTTGTGCATAAAGTCTCCACTAATTTTTGTCTTCAATTTTTTTCAATAGTTTTATAGTTTTAATCTGAAACAAAAAAATATTTTTTTTTGGTAACTGGAAACCAAAAAATGCTGTATTGTTCCTCCTATGCTTTTTATTAACCCATGCATTCCTAATTCTTTGAACATTGTAACTACAATATAAAACATTTTATATTCTCATTCTAAAAGTTGAGGATGATTTCTAACATAAAAATAAACCATTTTATCATTTTAATATTTTAATTGCATAAAATATGAACTTCTATTTTTTTAGTCTATCTTATCTCAATATTTAAATATTTTAGTTAGATTAGAGGATACAAAACATAACGAAAAATGCGAACAAAAAATATTGTATGTAAGGAATACTTATTAAATAAACAGTTAAAATTACAAACTTACCTAATATGTGCAACGACACGTGAGGTACATCTAGTGATAATAAATAAGAAAAACTGATTGGGAAATAAAACACTTGGAGCAAAAAAAGAACATTTGGAGACCACAATTAACAAAAATAAACATTCCAGACCACAAAGAACAAAAATAACACATCTAGGGTTAATGTTGTTACCAAGTAGGGGACACGATCATAACAACAAAGAAGAAAAAAATACCCACTTTCAGATTTCCTTCAAACCAAAACGAAAAGTGTAAAAAGGAACTAATCTTAAATTGAAGCTCTAAAATCGACAAAGGCACTTTTCTAAACTTAAAAAAACTGAATTTTAAGATTCCTCCACGCAGCAAATAATTTTATGCATATCTGGTATAATCTATACCCAGTCTATATTCTCATAAGATACTGCACACTAGTTTGATGCTACATCATAAGTACATTGAGAACGTATATAAAATTATATACATATAAAATGACAACCATGGAATGTGAATTATTCCTCACGTTCTCAAAGTGTAGTCGCCCCAACCGCTAAAAACCGTGAAAGGTATAATCTCAAAATGTGGGTGTATTAGTGTAGTTTAATTTATCAGGGGGACTTTTGTGCTTTGATTTTATGAAAAAATAAGGGTTAAAATGTAATTCACACTCATGTACTTTTATATTTTGTAGTTCACAACCCTACACGTACTAAATGACCGATTTGATCATTGTTCTTTTTTAATTTCACCAATCTGATCATTTTCTCACGATTTTTGTTTAATAGAAAACACAGAAGGGTCCAAATACACGAGTGTTGGATGAATATCTATGCCAAATGACATAATGGAAGACGTTCGACTTGATCTTGGTGTCAACATCAATTACCATAAGGCTTGCAGAGCTATGTAATATACATTAAGATTAGTTCGAGAGTCACCTGAAGATAACTATAGGATGCTGCCATCATATTGTCAAATGTTAGAATAAAAGAATTTAGGTATTTATTTCATATCTTCCCTTTTAAGGTTTACAAGATGTACATGTAATCATCTTGTAGTCTACACGACGAGTACATGATTATCGTGTACTCATCTTATAGATTACAAGATGGGTACAAAATGTCCATGTACTAATCTTGTAGTCTACAAGATGTCCCCGTAACCATCTTGTAGACTACAAGATAGTACATGATGATCGTGTACTCATCTTATCACGTACCCGCCTTGTAGATTACAAGATAGGTACACGATAATCTGGTACCATCTTGTTGTTGCGACCGGTTGATTTTAAAATTAATTAAAAATAAGTTTGAACCACGAACGGTTCGTGGACGGAATATCAATTTTTTTCCAATTAACTTATTTAATCAAATTAAATAAGTGAAAATCAAACAACGTGCGATCATGCATATATGACATTAAACGAGATGATAATGTTATAAATAATTTTTTCACCTATACTCTGTATCAGAGAATTTCTGAACTAGCGGAATTCCTTCGAGTGTTCGACGTGTTCTTCAAGTTTCGGGATCCGAATCATGCACTTGATCTCCGAGAACGATATGTGAATTTTTTCCACCAACAACTACCCGTTAATTTCAAAAATATATCTCACGAGAATTTTGTGTAGGAATTTGATTGTGGACTCTCAAAACGATTGAAAAAGAAAAATAAAATATTTTCTCCTTCAACATAATTTTTGACGACAAGTGGGAGGGAGGGGAAAACGTTTTGTTTCCTTTTGCTTTGCTAACAAGCAACTGTATTTTATCCGAGATTTATCTATAATCAGATCGTCATTAGATATTGATAAAATGTAATTTTTGATATTTATAAATATACCCATATATTTTTAAAGTTTTGAAAATTCACCCCCATATTATATTCATAATTGCCGAAAATTGTAATATTCCCTAGAAATTGAGTTATATTGAGATCCATCAATCCAATTGATAAATTAATTGATAATTATCAATTCATTTATTCATTTATTTTTATTTACTAATTATCCGATAATTAAAAATAATAAAATAATTAATTTTAATATATATAATCACGCCTAACTAATTAAGTGACATCACCCATCACATATAGGTGTAGGAAATATGTTTTGGCACTAAATCACATTTTGATCTAATTTACTCCGTTTCTCTATTTCCATTCTCATGAGCTATTTCTGAGACCGAATGAACCCACATGAACAAAGCTAATGGTTCAAATACCTGGTGAATTTATCTCCATAAATTTCTGACATATTTAATTCTGACATTGTGCGACTCCACTATAGGTTCGATGTCGAATCAACTCTCGATTCATGCACGCCGCGTTTTTTGTTGGTGTGAATAAACCATTTTATTTTCGTGGTCCATAGAATGTTTTAACATAATACCCATCGTAAATATCAGTAACAAGAGAATAACATAAAATTACCGCTTTTACCCCTCTTGCTATTATTTCCTTAACTCATTTATTGACTGTGAATAAGAAAGACATAATAGTGGTTTGTCTCGTACAATTCACAAGTCTTAATCAATGACTCAATTCATTGAATATCTGGCTAGCTTAATTTATTCACACACCCATCAATAAAGCATAAAGTGATATTGTTGCTTTCGCAATCGAACCACGAATTTTCATATATGTGAATCACGTAACTCTAACTTAACTGAATTGCAATCCCACCAGCCGCGGTATTGCCCGTCAATTCAAACTCACTCATTTGACATATCAAAGATTGTAACTAACTAAGTCAAGCTACATATTCAACTCAAGATTAAGGTAATTTTAAAAATACTCTAAAGGTGTAACAATTAGATTTGGTGCTTGGTAAACGGTTTTGGGCTCTAAACTAATTTGTTACAAGTCTATTCAACATGTCCATAACATGTCTAGGTTAACCATTTGAGTCTCCACTCCCATGCCACAAGATTGTCATACATTGGTTCAACCTAACAGTCGTAATTGGATTCGATTACCCAGTCGATCCTAAGACTACGGAAATCGCTCTGAACTTTCTTAGAAAAGTTCGCTTGGAGACGCCTCTGTCTTCACTATTTATTCGGTGATGAAAGTTTCAGGACTTGAGTAATTTATAAACACACTTTAATAAAACTTTCAATTTATTCATAAGAATTCAATAATACTTATGTCTGAGAAATAACTAAAAATAAATAAATAGTTATTACACGCTACTTTATGGACATATTCCAACAATCTCCCACTTGGAATAAAGTAGGTGTGTACAATCCTTATCTCCAAGCCCTCTAGATGATCATAAAAAACTTTACTACTTAAAATCTTCGTGAATAGATCTGCCAGGTTATTGACCGTCAAAATACGCGTAACCACAACGTCTCCACGCTGAACAATTTCTCTAATTAGGTGATATTTATGTTTTATGTGTTTGGATCTCTTATAGCTTCTAGGTTCCTTAGAATTCGCTACAGCCCCACTGTTATCACAATAAAGTGTAATGGGCTTGTCAGCGTCTCGAAAAACTTCCAGCGTCATTAAGAACTTCCTAAACCATACAGCCTCCTTTGCAGCTTCATAAGCTGTCACATATTCAGCTTCCATGGTAGAATCAGCAATGCAAGATCGTTTGATAATTCTCCATACAACTGCTCCACAGTTCAGGATGAACACCGATCCTGAAATGGACCTCGTAGAATCCATGTCTGCTTGGAAATCAGAATTAGTATACCCCATCATATTCAGGTCAAGACCTGAATACACAAGCATGTAGTTCATTGTTCTCCTCAGATACTTAAGGATATGCTTGACGGCATTCCAATGCTCGATTCCATGATTAAATTAGAAATGGCTCACCACGCCCACGACATAGCAAATGGCTGGCCTAGTGTAAAATATCGCATACATGAGACTTTCTCATGTTTTCCTCTTCATAAAAAGTCTTGGGAGATTGCTTCTTGGAGAGGCTAACTCCATGTCTAAAAGAAAGAAATCATTTCTTGGAGTTTTTCATACTAAAATGATCCAACACCTTATCAATGTAAGATGCTTGCGACAATGCCAATTATATGTTCTTCCTATCTCAAAAGATTTGAATACCTAAGACAAATGCAGCTTCTCCAAGATCATTCATATCAAATTTCGTTGTAAGACAAATCTTGACATCAGATAATTTTCCTACATCATTCTTAATGAGTAGAATATCATCTACGTGCAAGACTAGAAAAATTACCTTCCCTTCGTGTATCAGCTTATACACACATGGCTCGTCCACTAACTGTTCAAAACCATAGTTTTAACAGTTTCATCGAATCTAATATTCCATGATTGTGACGCTTGCTTAAGTTCATAAATGGACTTCTGTAGTTCACAAACTTTGCCCTCTTGGCATTTCTCCATAAACCCGTTTGATTGAGCCATATGAATGTGTTCATCAAGATTGTCATTCAGAAAAACAGTTTTGACGTCCATTTGTTAGATTTCATAATCAAAGGCAGCAACAATGGACAAAAGGATTCATCTGGATTTAAGAATAACCTCCAATGAGAAGGTATCCTCGTAGTCTATACATTCCTTTTGGGTGTAGCCCTTGACTATTAGTCTATCTTTGAATGTCTCTGCATTCCCACACGGGCCCTTTTTCTGCTTATAGATCCATTTGTATCCTACGGGTTTTACCCCTCCAGGAGGATCTATAAGTTTAAAAACTCCATTTGAGTACATCAAATGCATCTCAACGTTCTTGGCTTTTGGGTGTAGCCATTGGCTACTAACCTAGCTTTGAATGTCTCTACATTCCCACCCAGACCCTTTTTTCTGCTTATTGATCCATTTACATTTTACAGGTTTTACCCCTTCAGGAGGTTTTACAAGTTTTAAGACTCCGTTCAAGTACATCGAATGTAGCTCAATGTTCATGGCTTCTCGCCATAAGTTTTCTTCAGGATCTTCTATGACCTCTGAGTGGGAGACAGGTTCATCAATGTCCTTATCTGAGACAGTTGTCAAAGATTTTCCATAAGACATATACCTCTCAGGTTATCTCACAACCCTCCCATTACTTCGAGGCTCCATAGGCTCTGGCTCTTGTCGTGGTTCTTCCATTATTTAATCAGAACTAATTTTTTATTGGAGAGTCGGTGTCCTCCCACTCAATAATTCCTGTAGCACAATTATGCTTCTCGATTGTACATTTTTAATGTAATCTTCTTCAAGAAAATGAGCATTCTTCCTAACGAATATTTTCTGGTCAGTCGTACTATAGAATATGTACCCTTTTATTCCTTTGGAATATCCTACGAACATTCATAATTCTGAACGACTGGGAAACTTGCATGTCTTCAGTTTTAGAACATGTTATGTGCACCCTCATATTTTAAAATGGTTAATAGATGACTTTCGTCCATATCATCTTTCATATGGTGTACCAGGCACCGTCTTCGACGGAACTTGGTTCAGAATATATGCCGTTGTTTCTAAGGGATATCTCTAGAATGAATCTGGGAGGGATGAGTAACTCATCATGGATAAAACCATATCCATCATAGTTTGATTCCTTCTCTGTGACACACCATTTTGCTGGGCGTACCAGGTGCTGTGAGCTGAGAAAGAATACTTTCTTCCTTAAGAAAGTCTTCAAACTTTCCTAGAAAGTGCTCTCCACCACGATCAGATCGTAGTGTTTTGATTTATATTTTTAATATCTTTTCAACCAAGGTTTTTATACTCTTTGAAATTTTCAAAGGTTTCAGACTTTTGACGCACTAGATTAACATGACTAAAACATGAGAAGTCATCATTGAAGGTTACAAAGTATTCATAACCTCCTCTGGCATGGATATTCGATTGCCCACATACATCATTATGTATGAGTTCAAGACATTGAGTGACTCTTTCACCTTTTGTTGAAAAATGTCTCTTGGCATTTTGCCTTCAATAAAGGATTCATATGTGGGTAGTCATCCCACACTTAAAGTTTGCAAATGACCATCTTTCACAAGTTTTTTAATCCTGTCAGGCTAATGCCCAAGGCGTAAGTGTTACAAATAGGTTAGATCAGCTGAATCATACTTCAACCTTTTACTATCCCTTTGTGATTCATTATTCACTTCAGTATCACATATCATTGGAACTATTGGTTTTACGCGAAACAGTTTATTAAACATGCATACAACAATAATTACACATTCATTTCTAAAAATAATAATATTTTAATCAATGAATTTAAGATCAAATCCTTGTTCAATTAATGCACCAATAGAAATAGGATTCTTCCATAAAACTGAGATATAATAAATATCACGTAAAATATTAAAATGTTTCTCTTTAAAAGTTCCCACAGATACGGCTGATGCTAGTGCTCCATTACCCTAGCGGAAGCTATACTTGCCCTCGTTAAGTCTTCTGACTTCCCTGAACCCATGCAGGGAGTAACATATATGGTTAGTAGCTGCAGAGTCTACAATCCAAGAAAAAGTAGAGTCAGCTACATAACATGCCTCAGTAACCATTACTATACCTTTAGATCCCAACCCTTTGAGATACTCTGGCAGTTACGTTTCCTATGACCAACATCTCCACAGTGATGACATTTGTCTTTCGACTTGTCTACTCTCGTAGTGCTCTTGCCTTTAGCAGCTTTCGACTTCTACTTCTTCTCTTTCCTTGGACCTTTTCACTGTTTCTTCTTAGAGTCAGAGGTGGAAGGCTTTCTTTCTGCAAAGTTAGCCTCTCTAGACTTCCTCTTGCCCTTCAGAAATAAAGTCTTAGCAGTTTGCAGCTCCTTCATGAGCTCAATAAGTGAGTACTTCAGCTTATTCATCGAATAATTAAGCTTGAAGTTCTTAAAAGTACTAGGCAAAGTCTCTAGGGTCATATCCACCTGAGTCTCACCATCAACCTCAGCACCCATGATCTCTATTTCATTTAGATAACTTATGATCAGCATCATGTGTTCTCTAACATGGGTTCTAGGTTCCATCACATAGTTCATGAATTTGCGTACACCTGTCTGTCTGGCTTGACGATCTTGATCTCTGAACATTTCAGTGATGTTCAACATCTGGCGATCTCATCAGAACGCAGCCAAGAAGCATAAACATCATTTTTCTCTTGGGTCGATTCAGCAATAAGCTCAAGGGGATAAGGGGTAGTGAGCACGAACTTGTGCTTTTCTACCGTTAGCGTGATATCAAGATTTCATTTTCGATCCACATAATTTTCACCAGTAAATTTGTTCGCGTTAAGAATAGTTGAGAGAGGGGATAACGACATGATTACTAAAAAGAATAAATAAAGCGATGTAAATAAATGCTCAATCGTTAAAGAAAGTATGATGCATGATGCAACTACTTAAATATTTAAAAATCCATTAAAAATATTTCCTCCATGATTTTACGAAAAAAAATGATAGCTTGTCTCATCGAGGGATAAGATCCAAACTATCTCCTATTGCATTGAGACTCTTTTCGTTTGGTTAACGCTCAAATGTCTCAACATCTAGCTTAATCAATCACCAATAGTTTTGGTCACCTTGGCTCCATTAACTAGCCCCTAAGTAGGGATTCCAATGTGCTTCAGTCTAAGTGTTTAACCAACGCATTTGACTCATAAAACTTGTTATGGACTAACAGATCGTCTATGGGACGACCTTGCCTCACCACTTCCTTTAGAAGTCTTAGCTTCTCATGTAACTCAATAGTTCAAAGCGACACGACTCCAACATTTGTCTCTCATTGAAAAGAGGACCGCTATGGGCGGTTCACGATCAAGTTTGCATTGGAGACATTGGGAACGTTTCAACGTAAACGGCCCTCCCACTTAGTTTTTAAAAAAAAACTTTAGATTTTTTGTTGTTTTTAAAAACATAACTTTTATTAATTTGAAAAACGTGATGAAATTTATAAATCCTTTACTTAATTTTAAATCCCGATTTAAAATCATAACCATTGTAAATTTCACATTATAATTAAATTATAAACATTATAATTAATCTACAATGATGCATGTACATGCTGCGTGACAATTTGATATTGGCATATCCCTAGTTCTATATGCATGTTATATGATGGCGCGATTAAAATTAAATTATACATTTAAAATTAACCTCCATATTGGCTCATTTCTAATTACAACCCAAAAGAACAATACATTACAAATTATTTTACAAATCTTCATGGTGTTTTTAATTGTCTATTTGTCCTTTAGGTTGTCCCACCACTTTATAACTCTTTACAAAAGTTTATTTCCGTTTTAAATCAAATTTAAAATTTAAAATTTAAAAGATAAAAAAGGAAGGGTTATCGCAAAACATCACAGAGTTTCCTAAACTCTAATTGTCATCGCCTAGGGTTTCACAAATTTTAGTCACCATGCAAGGCAGGGGAGCAGACAATGGCGTCAATGAGTACTGGAACAGTACCACGACTGTCGGAGAATACTTATAAATAGTTATTACACCCTACTTTATGGACACAATTCCAACACAAGTAGGGTACACGATCATCATGTACTTATCTTGAAGGCTACACGATGATTACAATGACATCTTGTACCCATCCTGTAGTCTACATGAATGGTACATGATCATCATGTACCCCTCTTGTAGTCTACACGATGATTTCAACAAGATTATATGAGGATCTTGAACATACCTTCTCCTTCGGATGTTGCACTCCTATTACTGATTTTCAGTAGCTCGTTTCCTCCTTCAGATCTGTAGGGATCAAGGATGATTAAACTGTCAATTGAAATTACAATTAATATATATCATTATATAAGGCGGCTTCATTATGACCTTGCAGCCATCATGAAGTTCAGAATTCACAACTTACATATTTGAAATTTTTTTTCTGTAGGTTCTCAACTGATACCGCTGTTATGGAACACCAGTTGAGATCCTTGGTACCTTGATCGCAACCTTGGTAAAATAAGTCTTCCCAATCAACGAAATAGCTTTAAATACCATGCTTATTATAAGAAAGAGAGTTTTTCAGCACATAAATCAAAACATCAGATTGTAAATACTACATTGAAATAAAAAAATTTACCTGGAAGGCAGAAGAACATCCGAGGATTGAGTATCCATTGATCTTGGGTGTCTTTGTTTTTTTTCCTTTATCGTGGTCCTCCTCAACATCACCAAAAACAATCTTCGTATTCTTTGTACCTAGTAAATATTCCATTGTCTTAGAGAAAGAGACCTCCCCCCATGGATATTAGTTGAACGACGTGGGGTCGTCAACTAGAACCACCCATTTGGATTAATAAAGGTTCAACTCTCCTTCCCCAATAGAAAATGCTCCAAGAAATAAATGAGAGTCATCTTCACAACATCAGAATCTACTCCATATTCCATGTTTTTAAACTTTTCCTCCAAAGCAGCCATGGATATTTTCTACGCCTTGTCAAAGTATTAGGCACATAGCCTGTTGGGCCCACGTGACTTCTTCTCATCATGAGCCACACCGAACCTTAGTCCGGTCACCAATGCGAATTATTTCTTGGAGAAACAGATTGGTTTCTCATTGACAATAAACCAAATCTCATCTCAGAAGCAGGGCCGTTGACAGATTCGACTTCCCTGACCAGAACTTGGTGGCAGATGGTGGCAGAAAATTTCAGCGCATGGAGATCCAGAAAATGCCCAAAGCATGTCTCCCTAAAGAGGGCTAACTAAGTCTCAGTCATCTTCTTCTTGATGTCCTCGATAACGTGGGCATTGCAGTAGGAGTTTACCATAGCTATGGGAATTTGGTTCACGTCGTGGACATATCTTAGTTGCATGTTTGATGGTGCCATAACCTATAGAAATTCCAGGTAGTGTAAACACAGAGACATAAGATCATAATTGAAGTGTACACGATAACTACAAGATAGTCGTGTAATACATCGTGTAATGCTCAAGACGACATGAACACTACACAATATCATCTTGAACACTATACGATGACTTCATGATCATCGTGTAGTCTTCTTGAAGCAAAGAGAAGAGGAGACATAAACACTTAAAACCCTATAGAAAAACGATCTCATTTCAATCCTGAGGAAAGAGGAGATAAAATCCTAGAAACCCTATAGAAAAACCCAGAAACGCAGAAGAACCTTCGATAAAACCCCAAGAGAAAAACTCAGAAATCCAAAAACCCGAGAAATAAACATACCTTGTTGTGAAGTTTGCTGTAGAGACGAGATTTGCTGTGATTTAGAGAAAGGGGAAGAGAAAATGAAGAAACGATAGAGTACACGAAGAAAAGGGAGGGAACATGAAATGTCTGATTGAATAGCTGAGAAGTTACTTTATGAAAATGTGTAATTATGACTGATTTTATTTGACTTTTTTTCTTTTTTACTATCATTTAGAATTCATGAAAGGGCACTCCGATAACTTCACTAGTGTTAGTGGAGGAGAAAGGTGGGCTAGAGTCCGGTACAACCAAAATTAATATTTGGAGCCTTGTTAGTAAATAAAAAAAATACAGGTTCCCCTCTAGACAAAAACCGTTCAACCATATCTAAACACTTCTTCTTTTACCTCTTCTTTATCTTATCTTCTTCTTCTTTCACTTCGCAGCCCAATCTGTACCATGATTTTTGCTACCCATCGAGCGTGCATGCTTTCTCAAGGGTACTCGAACCATAATCAACTGGGTCTTGAGCAAAGTCGTCCGTTAGGGCTCAACCACTTAACCCCTTCTCAAATACTCCAAATTCAAACCCAAATCCATCTCCAACAGCAACAACAACAACAATACATGGCAGCCATGTCAGCAGCTTCACTCTAAAGTCAAAGGTCGACAAAAATTCACCCCCAAGACCCCAAATCCTTGAATTTTCTCAGCCCCAAAGCAAACCCCATGAAGCATATCGGTTCTTCCTCAAAACCGAATAAGCTTTACAGGGGAGTGAGACAAAGGCATTGGGAGAATGGCGGCTTACAAGCTCAGAGGTGAATTCGCGAGGCAACTTCTCTCATTAAAGGCACCGATTTGGAGATTACAAGCATCTCCATCCATCGGTTGCCGGTTGGTGCGAAGCTTCAGACCAATTTGAAGATTACAAGAATTAAAGGGGTCTGATAAAGGTAAAGAAGAGGCAAAAGAAGAAGTGTTGAGAAAGTTCTTCATTAAAGGGGTCTGATTGATAAAGCAGTAGTCACAGAAAGTTAACAGGTAAAGCAACAGTCAAAGAAAACATTAAGGCGAAACATGGAAATTTGTATAGTGATTGATAAATAAAAAGGAACCACGGGAGAAGAATAAAATACAGAAATTCGAACTGGAAAAACTGCAGACGAACAAATCAAGGCGAAAAGAGTTCAGATCTAGAAAGAAGCTATATCAGGAAAGAAGCAAACTAAGAAGGTGAAGGAAATAGATATACAAGTAGAAACGGAAATCCTCCCTTTTCTTCCCTCTGTTTCACGTGATAGCCATCTTCGTCTTCCCTCTGTAACTCGAAAGTTCCCTAATTGATGGATCCCCTCTCCATTTTCTATTGAATAGAAATCGTGAGTGACGGATCATAGTGATGAAATTTGAAAAGAAGAACGATTAAATCCATCATTTAGCAAGTGTAGGAATGTGAAATGTAAAAACTTGAAAGTGTAAATAAAGAAATAAAGTTTGGGATATTAACTGAAGGACGAATGAATACGATTTGAAGTTGTACACGGGTGTACTCCCCTTACTCACATGATTCAGCGACTTTGACTCACAACGAGGGCACATGTTGCTCATATAAATTAACGTGGATTTTGACTTTTTAATATGATTGTTTGATTTACGTCAGTGACATATATAAAATATATTTTGTATTATTCGCTTCTTTATATATTTATTTATATTCTTGTAACCATTAAGTCAAGTGACAAAAGTTTAAGTGGATTTCTTACTTGGAAATATTTTCGAGGGGTTGTGATCTGATAGGATTTGGATGAGATTACGTTGTTTTAAAAAGAATAACCCTTCACCAATACAGTCTCTCTGAGGATGGTGGACGTGTCGTCTTCTCATTATGAGAATGAACCTAGTTGTTAGGACACCCCTTGGTGCGACGCTCTTTTGTGTTCTTCCTTCCAGGATTTGCGGTCGTTGCACGTGATACATGATGCAATGCGATAGGTAGCGTACATAAGAATCTTCTCTATCGATATCCTGGCCCACACGACTGTGGTTTTAAGAAGTGATCACTAGATGTTGCTATCTCAACGAGCTTGTTGAGATGTCATTATATATGATTCATTGTCAATTAGGCAGTGGGTTAGTTGGAGTGGACCCCGTTTAGAAGCTTATCTATAAATAGCTTCTTTCCCCTAGTTATTAAGGGATTTTCTGAATTCCTCTTCTTAAAAGTATTTTTTCAAAGTATTCGTTGTTTCACTTTTCAGATCTCAACCTTCATATTTATAAGTTATTTATTGAGACTATGATCAAATATCTAACTTTACTCATATACGTCAAGGTAACACTCTCTAAGAAGCCCTATCAGAATATCTGTACCCCAAGCGGCCAAGCCGACGCCTGTTTTTATCTATATATCGTTCTCTGGATTGAAGGCCATCAGTTGTAGTTGTATGCTTACAAATGAGGAGGAGGAGATGAAGAAGAAGAGCTTGTTGCTACTGCTGCTCCTCCACACTTTGATTTGAAAAGGAACCCTCGGAAGAAGAACAGAAAGTATTCTCTTGTATAAAGCCCTTTCATTCTCACAATGGTCAGTGATGTTGCACTGTATTCCGATCTCTTTCACTTTCTTCTTTTTCTGATTTTAACGTCCCTTCGTTTTCTGTTGCTTTTAGTCTGGCCGAGGAGGTGGAAGAGGAGGAAGAGATCGGCTTCGGAGGGAAAATTCGACGAGATTCGAAGAGAGGAGCAGTTCGGGGAGTATGAGTAACAGGAATCCTCCATCGAGACACCTTTGGGTCGGAAATATATCTCACACCATCGTTGAGCATGATCTCACCCGTCATTTTTTACAGTTTGGAGAGCTCGACAGTGTGGCTTTTCAGCCTGGCCGTAGCTATGCTTTTGTCAATTATTTTAAGGATGAAGATGCGATCGCTGCAATGAGATCACTTCAGGGTTTTCCTCTTGCAGGCAGTCCCCTTAGAATTGAGTTTGCCAAGGCGGTTAGTCTTGCCCTTCCACTTATGTCTGTTACTTTTTCAGACTCTCTTTCTCTACTCTTCCACTTAATTGTATTCTGTTGTGTACTTCTACGTCTCATTGTTAAGTATAATCAAGTCAATTTAATAAAGCTAAATGTTCCATGGCCTATACAACTAAGACTAACAAGATATAAAATATAGCAGTCAGCATTTTGGAAGTATCAAAACAATCCTGGTTCTTCATTTCTCAGCTTAAGACACTTTTATTGGTGTACGTGGTGGTTCTAATTCAATGAGAAACTTCACAGCAATAACAACATATCCATTCTCCAGTATTTTCATGTTTATAATGATCTCACTGGCGCATATAGTAAACCTATTCAGGACTGAATTTACATGAGACATCCACTCCAGGTCATATGTCCTTTGTTTTTAGCTGAGAAAAGTGGGTGACTTGATTTCAGAAATGTGTTCGACAAAACTAAGAAGTAAAAGTAGCTCCAATTGTTAACATCTTAATCTAAAGATCATGCACAATCATACGTACTACTTATAGTATTATCACATAATCTAAGGTTAATATTGCATTATCCATCCATGCCAGATTACACCACACCCCTTCATCATACTTCTTCCTGTTGAATCCCCCCTGCGCTCCTCCTTTTAGTAAGGGTATGCATGCTACGATATTGGATCTTGACCTTTCCATATGGGAAGAGAGTCTTTGCCATAACCACCAATAAGTACATTCTTTCACATTTAACTAGGTAGTAGTTCTGTTCTATTGAAAACATTAACTTGTTTTGCCTAATATTAGGCAGATGTTTTTTAGCCAAGCTATAGGGTCTATTTGACGCTGGAGACTTTGTTATTATTGTAAGCCAAGGGCAGGGTTAGAGAAAATAAACTAAATTTCAATCATCTCCATTTGGTGTTGCTTTAGTTTCTCCTTCATACCAGTTGATGGTGAAAATATAGATTTTAGACAAATCCATATAAGTATAATCTATTTTGATTTGTCACCAAGAAAACTGCTATATTGAATTAGGTTTGGACTGGTTAATGTATGATAGTGTCTTAGATGCATATCCCCTTCCTCTGTCTACATATAATGAATTGCATGTTACCTGCCTAGTGAGAAGTTTTTGCATGGTGGAAGAGTGTGGCTATATAATGGAAGAAGACTGCTTATAATAACTTATGAGATATTTTTTCTTTACGGTGATATTCAGTTAACATAGTTAGACTTGAACTTGAAGAAGCATTTTGACAATAGAATTCATACAAAGATGTTTGTAATATACGTTTATGCATAAATTGAACCGTTTCGTAAACAGAACATTTCTCGAAGAATTAATAAGGGAACTTTCTAGAGTTAACAAGATGAGTTACTAGTCTGATATTACCCCCTCTCCTCCATCCAAGAACAAACCCTATTGAGCAAACAGATAATTATTTATGGACATAATAGTAAGTAAATATATGTACAGAGCTATAAACTTGTGTAAATTCCAAGTAAAAAAGCCCTGGAAACATATTTTCTAATAACCATTTTAAAACATGGATATTATAGTCGGGCGAATCCCGGATACCCTCGGTTATGAAAAAAAATTATTTAAAACATGGATACAAAGTCTTTTAAAGTTGCAAAATGTAGTTCATATATACTTATACCTACCTATAGAGTCAAAAAAGTACCTGTGACGGTGACTTTGACGGTTTATGGATTCAGTCAGCTAAACTCCATCGAACTCCTCAATAATATCAACAAACAAGATGTCGTGACCGGTTAGGTTTGGTTTACTTTGTAATGAATGTAAACTAAAATAGGCGGCCTTTATTCAAACATATCGCCATTTTTCCCTTGT
Organism: Datisca glomerata; assembly: GCA_003255025.1. Taxonomy (NCBI): domain Eukaryota; kingdom Viridiplantae; phylum Streptophyta; class Magnoliopsida; order Cucurbitales; family Datiscaceae; genus Datisca; species Datisca glomerata. The sequence continues at coordinate 441,097 of QANY01013389.1, read as the reverse complement.
CACAAATATGATCTTACTCATCTCCTGCCAGAGATACCAAACTAACTTAAATAATAGCCGATGAGTCCCATGTTCTATCATTTCGCAGCCATTCATGCCAGTAGCACTATAATGCTGTCTTTGGAATTCTTTATAAAAGTTCAATTGTCAATCTATAAAACTATTGCAGAAGGGGAATATAACAAGAGAAGAAAAAGAATGGACAGAAAGTAAGAAGAGTTATGTATCTTTAACAAAAAGAATAAAAATGATGAAAAGTCTTTAACTTATATATATACCACTTGAAAGTGTTTCGTTTTAGTTTTCACATCAATTCTGTCATTCAAATATTACAAATAATTGAACTGTTCCTTAAGAGAAGCATCCTTACCTTTCAGGAGAATGATCTCAGAGGTTGCAAACTAAGATCACCTCTAAGATACAAAACTTGTCATGACTAATCAATGAGCTGCAATGAAAAAAAATTTAAAAAAAGGAAAAGGTAAAGAGAATATTCAAAAGGCCCATAATGATCAATATAAACTTAACATGAACAAGCAGACTTGGTATTTTGACATACAACCACAAAGAATAATTCTCAGATTGTATCAACAGAGAATTTTGAATCATACATTAAGAAGTTTTGATAATAATCTTCTATAAGAACAATGTTAGAAATACGCCACATGCCCATGCTACTCCATGTTTCAAATATTAATTGTAAGTCCAGCTCTACTTAGCTTTACAGTGAAGAAGGGGAAAACTTTACAATTTACTCTTCACTGAGAAAAAAAAGTTGGTAGGGAAAAAAAGTGAAATACAGATTCCTTCCAATTCTTTCTTAATGCATGGTACTGGTTAAGGTTCCACACGGGGTGTCCAGTCTATCTTAAAAATCATTCCTTCCAATTGCTCAAGAAACTCATTTTATTGGACGTTCCACTGGTTGAATAACACAATGACTAGAGCTACTCGCTAGAGGGATTTCATTTTTTTTTCTTTGGGCATGTATAGCTGATGCTTAGATGGAATCTTCTTGGCTTCTAATTTTGGAACTTTAGATATCATTCATCATAAATATATAGATTACCAATAAAAATATTCATGATATAGAGTTTAACGTGGTAAGAAGTAAGAATTTTCAAATATTTCCCATAAGGTAGATTCCATGGCCCCTTGAACCACTGACCGCAATGATCGGTTCAGCGTTCATTTGTAATTGTAAATGCTAATCAGGCCAGTAAATTACCATATCGTTATTATTCCGAGGTTGCGTGACATTTCTTAAATCAAGACGGCAGTAAAGCTTGATTCATGGGTGATTGATGGTAATATTATTGTTCATTAATCTCAGAAGAAAATCTCCTTTTCCAACTATGAAGATGAAAAGGAAGTACAGATAAGATCTGATGAAGTACCAATTCTATGTTGAGGCACCACATGTCATAGCATCACCCTTAGCAAAAGCTAAGGAAATCCCCACATTGTGTAAATATTTGAATGTGATATATTCTGGTTAGCATCTAATACTCGCAAGTTAAAAATGTTTATGGTTTAGGTTTAAAAAATCATCTAAACCATTATAGGTCAACATCTCTGAAAGATGAAAATTTGAGCTCTAAAGTTCCCTCATTGAAAGGCGGCCTGGGGAGAAGAAAAGTGTATATCAAAGATTAATGACCTTCAGTAATTTATTGACTATTTTAACCACATATAAACTTCTCTCCGTAGTTGGTTATAAGCTCCCTTGTAGAAGTATTCTGATACAAATGAACTGCCCCTTTGCTTTCAATAAATTCCTTCCGCTGAGAGTAGAGATTTTCTGTGAACAGTAACCTTTCTCAGGTTCTCTGCGGATGGATTTGTCTTGTGGTTATTACTCCGGAATGCTTAACATAATTCCTGCTAAGCATATTATATTGTGGACAAGTTAAAAGTTATGGATAGTGGGTCATATTTATACAATATATTGTGTAAGATCAGTGGAAACTGCTTATCTATTGGCTACTTGTTGATATAATGCATGATCACATCTTTGAAGACAATATTACGTCTTCAAAGAAACTACTCTTAACCACCTCCCAGCTATTACATCAGGCTTCTGATTAAGTCTGGTTTATTGAGCATGTTTTACCATATAGATCTTAACCTTCTCAGAACTGGTTCTTGCTATCCTACAAACTCTCCGGGAAAAGGGTTGGCATATTTGACTTCTGCTCCCAATTGTGGCCACTGAGCTGCTGATGAACTAAAAACGTTCTCTCATTTTCTGTTTCTCTTTTAATATCGTGTGATGGGGCTTTTCCACCATCTGGTAAATGGTAATTCCTGTGAATATCATCAGAAAGTTCAGAACTCAATAATAATTCCTTCACTTCTAAATCCCATAAGGATTTATACATCTTATTTAATCTCTTATAGAGGAATGGTGGAGTACTAACCTTAATTGGACTTCAATGCTAATTGGAGTATTCTTAAGGTTTAACTCAGGTATTAGTTTTTTCCCCTTAAATCCTTGTTCGACAGAGGATCAGTTTATCACCTGTAGTAGGGTTACTTCTCCCCTAGTTAGATTGATTGTTGTTGTTCGGTATGATCATGTACAGAATAGTGCCTGGACTGGAGGGGAGCAAACTACATTTTGGTATTGATGTTAGTTAAGTAATAGACTAGTATGTGGGGTTTACTATAATGATCTCATGTTTGGGAACAATGATCAGATGTCATTTGAAAGCTTTTATGTTTAAGTCCCGTTTAAGAGGGAAACGTAGGAGAGTGTAGCCCGGTATTACATTCTCATGAAATGAGGATAATTGTATTTTTGGTTTATTGAGTCCTCTTTTAGTTTGTTGACGGTTACATTGCGTGTTTATGTCTCGTTTTTGCCTTCTGTCCTCTGCATATATCCGTGGCACAAGTAGGACATTTTATGTTGGAAAGAGAGTTGAATAGGATCCACATTTTTAGATGGCTACTAATGGACGGGGGTGCTAACTTATAGTTCAGATTCTCATGATTTTAGTCGGTTTGTAACTTCTAGGTCCGTTTGGGATGTTTTCCGCTTGTCCTTGAAAGTAAGGCTCATGGGATAAAGCTTACTCCTTAAGAGGAAATGAGTGAACTAGAAGCTAGTCCATTATGGTGGAATTTTATTTTCTTGACACCATTGTTTGAATAGCACCACTTTCTTTGGAACCTGTTGCTACCATTAATAATTTGATTGCCATTTATCACGTTTAAATCAAGCCTGCTAAAGTTTATCATGGGTATTTGTCAAATATTTGGGTTTTGCTGCACAATGTTATTTAGTGTTTTGACAACTAATATCGAATTACTTAAATTTGACTTTTCTGATTTTGATCATACGAAATCACACCTATTCCATGGTGTTCACCAACTATTTTGTGATCTTATTCTTCTAATGGGTGTGGTTGAATCAAATGTTTATAGCTGGTTATGAATGATGTAAAGTAGTGGAACTCGCTCATTTTCATGGTTGAAGTCATTATCAGTATGAAGTCAATCTTTACTGTATTCATTTTGTTCCTTTGGATTTTTGCAAAATGGTGTAGTTCTTTTTGGCCAATGTAAAAGCTTGGCTAAATTTAGCTTCCATCTGAACATAGATACAGGAACTTGGGCTGTCATTGTTCTTCTTTGGATTTTTTCCTTCCCTTCCAATGATATGTACCTTTACTGATTAAAACAATAAAGCTAGTCTTTTCAATTATTTTGTTTGTCTTTTTTCTTTGAGTCAAGGTCAGGGATCAAAGTTTTAGTAAGAAAATAAGAACTCCATACTCCATAGGGAGGTTGAGAGAATGTGGTAGTGTTCAGATAAGAAATGATCACAGGCCTACGTTGTTTTTCTGTCTGGTTATGAATGATGTAGTAGTAATACTTATGAATAGTTGGAATGATATAGATGATAGTTATTACCAAAAAATGTTTTTGGCATAAGCTATGGGGAGTAGTGGCCCTGATTCTTTTGCTAGAATTATTTTGAGGCTAATGTCAAATGAGCTCACTTTTCTTTTTATCTGTAGAAGGTATATATAAAATGAGGTCACTGTTTCACAGTTTTTCAACTTCAGAAAAGTTTCTGTAAGAAATCAAGTAATAGTTGATTTTATTGACTAGGTGATACTTTAAATTTTTCTTTGAATCTCATGCATCATGCATGTATGGAGTAACAATTAAGTTTTTGGGTTCAGTTGGTCTACAGTCATCTATGCCAGGTCAGTGAAGGGATCTTTTTCTAGTGGATTTTTTCGGGTAAAGGCCTTTGAAACTATTTCTTCTTTCTTACAAGAAAATTTGAAGAATCATTCCTCTCTGCATTTTATGGACCATTTGGCATGAGAGGAATAAAAGAGCATTTGAAGGGATTCTTAATCATGTGGATAGAATTTTTAGTTCTTTTATGAATTCTTGTAAAGAATGGATCTACTCTTTAGATCCTTACTTAGAGACCAACTTTTTCTGACAGTTGGGATCTTTTTTTTGTACAGCCCTAGTGGTTTCTTTTAGTAATGTATATTCCTTTTAATGATAAATAAAGTTTTTGTGAGAAAGCATCTAGGTGAGCCATATATAGATGGCTTAAATCCTGGGAGTGTATTTTGGTTAAGGGCTAGTTGTGATTGACATGGTGATCTCAGAGGATAGTGTGGCATCACAATGAAAAAAATAAGTAATTCCAGTGATTTGAAATGATAATCCAACAGTAGCTAGTATGATAGCATAAAGGCATTCTTCATTTCATTTTCCTTACCATGTATATACACAATTGAAGTCTTGTACCCTCATTGTATAGTCAGATAATTATTTCACTCGCAACTAGACTCGGATCACTTCTTTTTTTCTATTCCTTTCTGAATTATTCCATATTGCAGTATCCCAGTCGTAGTGGAATTATCAAATTGGTTTTACTTTTGACTTGCTGAAATTTTACTCCCAGGATAAGGCATCAGCTCCATCACGTGATGAAGATTATGCGCAGTTTCGAGATGAACAACGTTATGTGGCAAAAGAATCTCCTCTATTGCAAGAGTTTAGGTCACACCATGCTAGCCCTGATACATTTTATCATGAAAAATCTAAGAACAGTGATAGAAACGCAGAGCCCAGTGAGGTTTTATGGATTGGATTTCCAGCTTCACTAAAAGTCGATGAATCCATTTTGGGAAAGGCCTTTTCTCCATTTGGTGAGATTGAGAAAATTTCAACATTTCCCGGTCGCAGTTATGCTTTTGTTCGGTTCCGAAGTGTAATGTCAGCTAGCAGGGCAAAAGACACTCTCCATGGGAAACTATTTGGAAATCCTCGTGTGCATATTTGTTTTGCAAAGAATGAATCTGGATCATCAAATAGCGGAAGAAGCTCAGCGAATCCCCCACTTTCACCAAATTACAAGTCAAATGATCGCCAGGGATTTACTGATAATTTTCATCCTGATAACTTTGCGAGTCTAACAGGAAATCCTGGCATTAGATCTCCTCAGTTTTTCTCAGATATGGATGCTGGAGATCTTGATTCATATGGTTTTCATAGGAAGGGTACATGGACAAATGAAAGTAATGCATATGAACCAAGGAGGGCCGGAAACATGGGGTCTAAATTTGGTGGTCCATCACAAGACATGTACGGACATCATAGTAGTCCTACAAAAGAGAGATTTTCTCATTTACATGACATTCCTCAAAGATTTCCTCACAAGAATCCATATCCTGAAGATTCATGGGACTTGCCTGATGATGTCCAATTTTATCATGGGTCCAAGAAATTGAAGACTGGACCCTTTCCACCTGATAAAGAGCTTCCAGAGTATACTTTATCCGAGTTTCGTCAAGAAAAACACATTTTCCCAAAATTATACTCTGATATTCCCCCATCTGAGGCGTTTGAAAGGAATTTTGAGTCCCCAAATATGGGTTATAAACAGATTCCTGACCGTCCAATGAAAGCAACTCAACCATATGGAGAAAAAAGTGAACACATGAGGGAACCTTATGATTCTCTCCGGGTTTCTGGTTCTCAGCCACCAAATGCTGTTGGGAGGAAACCATTTGCTCCTGAATCAGAAAAATCTTCTGTGACCGAGTGGAAATGGGAAGGGACTATTGCAAAGGGAGGAACTCCTGTCTGTCGTGCTCGCTGCTTTCCTGTGGGGAAGTTTCTCGACATGAAGTTGTAAGTAGCAAAAATTCCTTCTTGATTGAATATAAAGCTAAGTTTGGATCTCAGAAAGTATGAAGGAAAGGAAAAGAAGTTTTAGGGAATTTCATTTTCATTGCTTGGTTCCAATGAAATTTGAAGAGGAAAGTAAGCATATGAGTAAACTTTACAACATCAATTTCCTTATCTTCCCTTCTACTTTTCCTCTCATTTTTCTTTCTTTCGTAATTTCCAAGATCCAAACATAGCCTAAGTAAAATTTTCTGGGTATTTGAATGAATTATCATTTCTGCCTGAACTGATGTATTATAGGTCCAGATGTGTTCACACCAGATATTGTTTTATCTTTCAATTTGTGGTTCTGCTCCAGTATTAAATTTCTTGCTTACTCATACTATGCGTTTACATTGTATATGAATGTTAACTAGAGTTGGAAAATATTTGTTATTTTCTTCAATCTTTTGTATCCTTATTAGAAATTGGCAACACTATATTACGTTGCAGACCAGAGTTTTTAGACTGTACTGCAAGGACTAGTTTAGACATGCTTTCGAAGCATTACTATGAAGCAGCTACTGCTTGGGTTGTCTTCTTTGTTCCTGAAAGTGATTCTGATATTGGATTTTACAATGAATTTATGAATTATCTTGGTGAGAAGCAGCGAGCAGCAGTTGCTAAGTTGGATAATGAGACAACCTTGTTTCTTGTACCACCCTCAGATTTCTCTCAAAATGTACTTAAAGTACCTGGGAAATTGAGCATTTCTGGTGTAATTCTGAGGTTAGAACGTCCCGGTTCCAATTTTGGGTCTGAAAGACAAGATTCACATTTGTTAGCTTTACATGGTGAGCCATCATATGCAAAGCAATCAGCATCCTCAGCTTCTGTTCCTCCAATGTCTTCTTTATCGGATTTCCATAAACCAGGAGTTAATAATCTGTCTTTGTTGGGGAACATAGCTACATCAGCTTCACCTGCCATATTTTCGGGTTCAGCCGACGCGGTTGGAAGGTCATCCAACACATATAATGAGAACAAGCCTGAGTATCCAACCCATCAGCAGAATACTTTGGGACCAAATTGGTCGTCTCACCATCTGCAAAACTCAGAATCCGGTAATAGAAATATACAGTCACAAGCTTCCAGAAATTACACTGATTCTACTGTTCACGAACATCAGTTACTCGTGCCTCGGGAAGTCCAAGAAACAAGCTCTAGCTATTTCCCCGTTGGAAATACTCCACAGGAAACACGGCCTGCATTGATTATGCCTACAACATCATTGCAACCAGAACAACTGGCACAACTAGCATCATCTCTTCTTGGGCAGCAGCAAAGGCAGTCATTGAGTTCAACAAATATATCAATGGGGGAAAACCTAATGCAAAGGAACACAATGAATGAGATGGAAAACCAATTTGGGCCGTCTAAAAAATTTGCTTTACAGAATAATCAGGTGAACTCTGACCTACCGACGTCCCACTTCGGTCAATTTCAACAAAGACAGCTGCCGCCCCGACAGCAGACATCAACCATGCCTGTGTCTGTGCATCAAACGGCACAAAGAGAACTTCAGACAGTGTCTTTGGGTAACCAACAGGTGCAAAACAGCACTGGTACACAGGAAGAAGCAGAAGCAGATCCCCAGAAACGTTTGCAAGCAACATTGCAGCTTGCAGCTGCTCTTCTTCAGCAAATTCAACAAGGAAAAGGAAGTTGACCTGGTCTGATTCGTTTTCAATATGGTTCATGTGAGAGCTAGTGATTAAATTGAAGGGTTTTTTTCTCCTTTTTTTTACATTGTCCAGGTGAAAGTTAATATCCACAGACCTGAGTTAAAGTTGTTAGCTCCTTTACATCTTTCTCTTGTTTATCTCATAGTGATGATATTCATGCTGCTTGCTTTTCTATGAAATTTGTCCAGTGTTTATTGCTTTAATCTCACCAGAAATTGGTGGGCCTACCAGTTTGCACTATAATAACATGGGGCAACTATTTTTACGTTTGAATTGATCTCGTTCCAACTATTTTTATGGTAATTCAACATGCTGATTGTAATAGAAATTACGGTAAACTGAAATAAATTGTGGGTACCATGAAAATTTAGATTCGTAAAGATTTTCTCCAATCATCCAGAAATATAAAGTAATTCACCTTCGTCAAAGGATCAAGTTAATCGTCAATAGATGCATAATTATAGACTATATGGCATACTGACAGAAGAAAATCTAAGGGAGGAGAGAGAAACTTATTTTATTCAGTTGGGAAGAACAAACAAGACTAAGAAACAGATGAAGAAACTCTCTTGACACCCATTCTTATTCCTTTATGAACAAAAAAATATGCTCTGAAGGTTTTTTTTCAAAGAATTATGATCTCAATGTTATATGCACGTTACCCACCCAAAAAAATTATATAATACAAGAGAGAAGATGCCAAATGGAAGTTGTACATGTACAGCTCTTGCTAGTACCCAGGACAGTATATTTGAACCTTCAGATTAGCTGCAGCAGATCCAGCAGCAGGAGAAAGCATATAAACTACTTTAGAGATACAAGTAGGTAGTTGTATCCATCACATTTGTTGCGTCTCTGCATAGAATTGATCGAGCTTCGACTACCGAACGAGGCGGCTCGACGTCTTTTTCTTGCATTGCGTTTCCCAGTAATCTTTGCATTTGTGAAGCAAAAATATCTTCCAAAATCTAAGAAGCAAAAGAAAAAGCATTCCAATAAAGGTGAGTGCATGACATGAATTTCATATAGAAACTACAATACCTTAGAAGATTCAAAATGCCATGAGATTACATACCCCAAGAGCATAATATGATCCATTGTACCACACCCGATTTTCCTTCCGGCCTTCAAGAAATTTTAAGACAATCTGCCGCCACAGATATCAGACATGTTATTAGTTAAGAAGATTGTGAATGGGATTTTTGGCTTGACATATAAATTTTCTTCATTTTCACCTGGCCCATCCTATCCCAAAATCCGCGACATGCTGCCACAAATATCGGACTGCTAAAGACTTCGTGCAAGTTGGATATATAGTCATTGAGTTGTGAACTTAGCATTTGCATTCTTTCGCGAACTTCAGCCTCCCCGTCATCTTCCCTTGTCTCATCCAAAATCCTTTTGAGTCGTGTATTACGGTTGGCTTGCATCTGAAAATTTTTCCAAATCAGAATGTACAGTCATTGGACTGGAAAAAACATACGAGTTTCTTTTCAGAAGGAAATTGAATGGCAGAAAGAGCTTACATTGCAGATGAGCTTTCCTACAGTTCCCTGCAAGTAATTTTTGTATTTTGTTCTCAGAAGAACTGTTATTCCATTCATCTGTTCCCCAAAGATCGACTTCTTTTCTCCCATGACAGGCAAATAGGATGCCCAAGACTTTAAGATGCCTTCCACTCTAATATGAAGGACATCGAGAATTCTTTTGATAGTATTCAGGAAAATTCCCAACTGAAAAAGAAATACCATCACGTAAAAAAAAACAAATAAAACGACAAAAACTGATGTCGAGAGAATGCTTGTTACAGGCTAACTTCAAATGAAATTCAAGCCAGACTGACCAGCAGCGATTGAGCACTTACTTGATTAGGAACAGAGTAAATGGTCGTTGATTGTCTTCTTGTGAGCTTCTGAACTTGCATATTGAGCCTCTTAGGAATGCTATCTTTCAGAGGTGTCAAGATATCATTGTATTGCTTCTCCAGAGCTTTTACCGTTGCTCTTTCCACATTTGCAACAGCCTGCAGGAAATCAATAACGCAGAAATAAGAATTGTACATATCTGGTGAGAGATAGGTAGATGGTACTTCATCGTAACTTACATTTTCCAAAATCAATGAATATTGCGGCCACCGGTTGATGACCACTTCATACTGAACAAGGGAGTCTCTAATTTTCTCATACATCTCCTCAGCAAACGGTGAGGTAGAATGATTCGTTGTCACGCCAGCCCATGGGACCTGCATTTTACCCAGAAGTCGACTCCTTTCATTATAAACCATATTGAGGTTGGGGACCAAATGCTGTATGCAGATGAGGGAGGAGGGAGTACAGTAAAATCTTCTAGGGAATACCTTTTCGGCTTTGCATAAATCAAGCAAGTTAAGTTGCATATCCTGTACCCACACCATTATATAGTTGTGGAATAAACTTCTGGAGTCTACACCACCCTGCACTGGACTGAAAGACATAGTGTATCAAGATATAATCCCATGCTTATGGAGCCAGACTTATCTACTGCCAAACATTCTGATAACTTTTCTATCAGAAGACTGATTTCATTGAAATCATGATATACGACAAACCTGATATTCCACGATTCAAGATTTCTTTCAAAATCAGCAATAGCTATTAAAAGCTCATTTATATGGGGCAGTGGGCTCGATGGAGGCCATGCAGCGAGGAACCCTCTAAGCCTGTTACACAACTCAGTGCTGTAAACTGCAGCTGTGATGTTTGACAGGTCAATTGAACTGGAAATAGGATAATACGAGTCAGAATATAATCGTAATATCAATTATAGTTCTTTTTTCATAGAATAGAATTAATTATGGTCCATAACATTCAATTTCATATTTTCTTCTCCGTAAAATCTCAATTGAAGAATATTTTTTGTGCTACGATATTACTATTTGCATTACAGTATTGATATCATGCTTGATACACACAACATAACAAAGTATATTGACTTATCTGTTTGTGATTCTACAAGAGAGAAACAAATTTTTGTTTTTTAACATTTAGAAAAAGGAAAAGAAAAGAAACTAAAAGTTGCAACTACCTGGGCAGTATGTGCTGGTTATGGATCTTGATGTCTGCCTGAATTTCATCACTTATATTTTTACAAAGATGTTTCATCTTTAAATATGCTGTGGAGATAGTCACGGTGTCCATAAGAACTCCTTCGGAGTTGCTTGACATAAACTCATCAGTCTCTAGCATGTGCTTTCTACACCGTTTTTTAGCCGCTGTCTGCATAGAGTTGCCAAATGGTATACAATTTTATTTCTCTTCATGTATAAAATAGAGAACAAAGTTCCAAGAAACAAAAGGTGAAGGATTTCAGGTGGTTTAGTAGGCAATTTTAAGAATAGAACGCATCAATATTAAGAGCAAGCATATAATAAAGATTTTACTTATGCGTGCATGTGAGTCAACTGTACTATCTCAAAACAGTAAAACTTACCTGGAAATAATTTTTAAGCGTAGTCTGAGCATCTATAGATAGAATATCATGGAGGAGGGTGTAGATTTTGACAGCAGGAGCAAGAGCTGGTGCAGCAGACTCTTGTGTAGGACAAGATAAGTCTGCTAACCCGGTAGGAGAATTTTCATCTAATGATTTGTAGTTTTCGAAAACATTCGCCAAAAGACTCTCAATTTGCGTTTCACAATCTAACACCATATTTCTCTGCAACAACAAAGGAATATCAGAAAATGAAGAACATATACTAAGATGTGTTCAACTGGACCGACTGCACAAATTTTCTCAATCACTGGAAAAGGAAGACTGCAAATTCACTCTACTCTGCCCTCACTTCAGGCGGACAAAGTTAAAATGAAAGTGCAGGAAGTCCTACTACTAAGCTGAAAAGCACGGTTCTATTATAAGGATATTTTTTGTGATGGATGTCATAGTTAATCTAGATAAACTTACCTCTTGTCTAGTCAAAGTTTTGTCACTACGGGCCTTTATTATGGGGACAAGTAACTCATTCACGATCTCCAAGCAGTCCTTAGTTGGAGTGGCCACATTCATGACACGCAAAAGATATCTGCAATGAGACCAAGGAAAGCAAAATCTTGTGAGTAGGATAAATGGGAAGAACATACACTCATTCTAGGGAATATCCACAACTTTGCATCGCTCAAATACCTGAGTCTAGCATATGAATCAGAAACTCCATAGTAGTCTGCAAATTCAGTCAACAACCACTTCCACGTTCCCTGTAACCGCAAATTTCGGGAACCAAATTTCTGAGCACGCATGGCAGCCTCTAGCAATAAATCATAGGCCAGAGTTTCCACTACGGGTCCACTCTACATAATGTGAAGAAACAAAGGATTAACCCAAATAAAAATTGTTAGTCTTATTTCTGATCTTACCTGATATAAACATAAGTAAGACTACAAACATTCAGAAAATTCAGCCTGAAAATGATTCAAATCTATTTTGTTTTAAAAATAATCCATCATAACATATACAGAAAAATGTATAAACAATCCAAATTACTATAGACATCTGCTCCTATAGTGTTCCGTTACCATGTATCAAGCCTATTCTCAAGAAACTCTAATTCAGATTACATTACTATGACATTCTAAGGGCACCTTCTAAAAATTGGGTTTCAAATCCGTTGGGCTGTCCCATTTTATCACATCATCTTTTTATCGAAACATAGGAAAAAGAGTAAAAAGAGAAAAACCTTCATATTGTTATTCTCCTCCGCTGTCATTGTATGACCAATAGAGAGCTGGATCTTCCCGACACATTCTTGGTCATCGTGGTATAAGGGCCACCACCGGATTTTTTCATTCTGCATTCGTGGGTAAAGTTACATGTAACAACAAGGTGGACCGTGGAGCACGAGATAGTAGCATATATGAGTGGAAGATAGAAGAAGGCTACTTACTGTGTTATCTGTCAAGGACGAAATTGAAATTGTCGTTCGACCTTGAGCAGACTTTTTATTATCTTGCACTTCTACCAAGAGAGCATCCCCTTGAGTCTCTGGGAAACTGAAAATTACATATCTGGGTAAGATCATGCTTAGTGCTCAGAGCACAAGACATTTTTCTAAATAGAAAATTCAGATAATGAGCTGACTTTAAGTAGGTTTTTTTTACAGAATCATACTACTAGACTAGTTCATCTATTATATGATCTTGTTGGGTAATGTTTCCGGCTAGTCTACTGGTTTATGAACTCCCTCACAACATACCACAAGTTAAAGAAAACTAAAACAGCCACCCCCAACCACGTACCACTAGCGAAATAAAATATAACAACTCACAAGACGTGGTAATCGCCACTGCCAGGGTGCAAGCAAATAGAAGAACTTGGTTCCGGGTCGGTGTTTTCTGAAGCACTCTTCAGTTGGATTAAGCATGATAGTGGATCTGCAAGTATCAGAAGACCAATATCACGATCCAGTAAAATGTTAAGAGATACATAATCCTACTACCTTCATGGACTAAATACCCTTGAATAGGGCTGAGAAGAACTGGGAACAACCACCCCTAGTGTCGTTCATCACGTTTAGTCTTCTTTATTATTTTATCTTTAAAGGGTCTCTGAAAAGATTTACAACAAAGCTCTTTTGATGTGTAAGATTCTGACATTGATATCCAAAGAAACAGTACTCCACCACTATTACTCGTGTCAAATTTACTGTGTCAAAGAGAAGATATTGTGTTGCATTTATAAGGAAGCAACAAAAGTTCCAATGATAATAACCCCTAACCTTCAGATGTCACAGAGAATGATGCTAGTTTTAGAGAATTCATGCCACTTTTCACTAGTGATGAAACATGCCGGACATACTCTGCCCCTGCTTGCATGTAGATTGCACTTCGTTGAGAATATGTATTTTTTAGTGTCCGTCTTGGTATTACTCGAAGTTTCTTCACTGGGATCATAAAACAATTACATTCTTAGTTTCTCTCATGAACAAAGTACTATGATTCTCACTATTGAGTTAGGAGAGATAGAAGCAGCATAGAAAAACTATTAATTTTCTATAAAATCTATATGGCATAAAGAACATGGAATCCCAAAGAAACCAATGCTGAACGGTAAAGAAGAAAACTTAGTATTGTCCATCTAGTAGTAAGCATTGAGATTGAAATAGTAATGTGAAACACGTTCTCTTTGTAACTAAATTCCAATAGTTGTTCAATTATGGCATAGAACCTTTACCTTCCACTCTTATCTTCCCAACAACCTTCTTTGGGTTCAAAGGGACTATTTGTTCTACATGAGCACCAGTCCGTTCCACTGGTTGTACACGCCGGGGTTGTAACAAAAAATTGTGTAGTCTTTGTAATCAGCAAGGAACAAGGAGAAACAATTAATTAGGAGGTTTGAAGCTTCTATAAAACAATAGAAATGAAAAAAAAATACAAGCATCAAGCAAGCATTTTACCCAAAAGCACTTCGCAAAATTAGGCACCCATCACGAAGAAACTCCGGCGATTCAGTGCACCCTCTTTCCCAAGCATATAAGCATAGCCGTATGCAAGCATCATATGCAATTAGAGTTTGCCAAGCATGTTGACCACTGCTATTATGGAATTAATGCCACAAAAAACAAAAAAAAAATTCGGATTAAAGTTTCTCTTCTTTCTTTCCACAGAAACCAACATGCAATTAATCAGAGTTCATAAACATCCTATATATCTATAACAAAAAAGAGGGTCGTTTCAACTCCTCCGCATATTAAATGACGAAATTTCTAGAACAGAAACTAGTACTCTAGTAGAAACCACATCATAGTAGAATAAACAGACTTCAAATGTACCAACCTGGTGTTGTAATAAAATGAATGACCTGGTTGATTGGCTTGAGAAAGACCTATCTGTGTTTCTTTCCCTGCAGGTATGGGTCTGTTTTCCCGAACAAAACGATGTGAATATTTACGATTCACACAGAAATGTAATGAAATTGGCAGAAAAATGGTTGCTAGAAACACCAAGAAGAAAATGGTGGTACCTCTCTTCATGCTCCGTGGTTCTCAGAGACTGTGATTTCCAATCTGTTAGAACTTCATTCCATCCATCAGGATCTTCTGATGCTCTTAATGGGCACATCCCATTAGCAGTTTGCTCAACTTCTCTCAAACCTTCAGAATCTCCATACCTTGGATTTTCAACCTCAGGAATTCTTTCTTCCTTTCCAACATCAATAACTGGAGGTGCACTAGGAGTTCCCAGATCTGTCAAATCTCTGAGCATTATTCCATGTATATGGGCATCCTACAACAGCCATTAGCACATAAACAGTTAGACAAAAACCATATTAACATAGTCCAATTAGATAATGAAATTGAGAGAGAATTAAGAAGTCCTACACGGGCATTTGGCAGGTGGACTCTTTTTTGGAGCTGAGTGGCACAACCTGGGGTTGAAGTTTTAAACGATGGTTTCTTAAAGCCCAATTCACCATCCGTGAATCTTCTAACATTATCAGGCACTTCAATCCTGAGATTTTCCTTCAAAGGCCCTCTATTGACAGAAGATCCAAAGCGGCTCTCCGAAATTGTACTTGCATTATAATTTGAAGAAGATTTATAACAAAACATTTCTTCATCATCGCACTGAACAGTTGGCTTCTCAAAGAAATCAATGTCATTTGGTCCAAGAACTTCTTCCTCAGAGTAAACCCCATACTCGTCATTTGGTACAGAAGCTACACTCTCATCATTGTCATAATCTTCATCATATTCGTCATCATCCAAGCATGGAGATACCAAGCTATGAGGAGCAAGCAACCCAGAATGAAATTTCAAGGGAGGCAGAACCTGGGAAGACATGAAGCCGCCGCCATTTAAAACCAGAGGAGATCTCGGAAACGGATCAGAAGCAGTTCTCTCCGTTAAAGGAGATAGAGGAGACCGAATTCTTGGTTCTTCTTCTACTGGTGCATCTGATCCCTGCATATAGAAACAAAGAAATACCGTCTTGATAAACGCATTAAGAGTAAAAGAACCCACAACCATCAATTTGGTAAAATCTACTTGAAAATCAGGCAAATTAGGGGGTTTTCATTCATTATATTTATTTCTTTTTCCTTTAGAGAAGAGCTTCAGTACCTTTTTAATCCAGTTGATTGCGCTCTCGTCTAGACCTTCCGTGAACATCTTGCTCGATTATGTGATGTCTGCCTGACTCTGTACTTCACAGAGAGAGAGAGAGAGAGAGAGAGAGAGAGAGAGAGAGAGCTTTTCAGTGAGAGTGAGTGCTTATGAGAAAAGAGAAGTGAAGCCAGCTGAAGGAAGAGAAGGAGTAGATGAAGAAGAGAGCCGCGTCGGTGCTGTCAGCTCTGGGTCTTTGTATGGTAACGGCTAGTTTTGAAGCGCCCTCGCCCTCGCCCTCGCCCTCGCCCTCTTTAAAATTTATAAATTAAATAATACAATGAATTAAAGTAGACAGCCGTTATAAATTTTAATTATTTTAATTTACACTAAACTCCCTAATCTTTGGGAGAGTGCATTTTTAGTCTTATTTTTTTAAATTAACATTTTAGTCTAGGAATTCTCATTTTTAAGTACACATGATTTAAAATTAGTTTTCTATCATAACGATTAACAGAATTCACGATAAAGTGGTGAAATAGTAAAAAAAAATCTAAAAAAATGACTAAGGCATTCATAATTAATTTTCGTTAATGATTACAATGAGAGATTAGTTTTAGACCGTTTGTACTTAAAAATAAAATTGATAATAAGATTGTTAAGATCAAACCCATAATTTCATGAAACTTAATTTATTCTGAGCACTATAGTTCTCACTTCCTGAATCATATGGATGAATAAATTCACATGGGCAATAAAAACTGAATTTTGCGTACGGCTAAGAAATAACTACATTATATCATTTACATTTGATATGATTTCGGCGTTTACACTTTTTTAAAATATCACCAGAAATTACCATTCTTGCTTACCACGTGACCTAAAGGAGTTGGTATTCCCTCATAACTCACCCATTTGAACCTTTAGAGCCTCAATATATTAAGGACCGTATATAAAAAAGAAGCAATGAAACTACTATCATCAAACAAGTTGCATATTAAGGAACTGGATGAAGAAGAATAGGTTAAATATTCAAAAGCAAAGTATCTAAAATGGACTCCCATATTCAAGCAGGACACATTTTCTGACTTTTTTTTTTGAAATCCATGGATGTCCGGATCAGCTTACGGTCCACCTCCATTAATCATCGATCTCATTAGAAGCCAACGGAGAAAGAGAAGAAATCGAAGTGAGGATCCTTGTCTATTCAATTGAACAACTGATCCTTTGTCTATTAAAGTGAACAAATGTACACAAAATCTCCTTTTTAATATTTCTTTCCACAGAACAAAGGATAGCACAACCCGACCAATTACAACTTTAGAGAACAATCTGATTCAAAATACCGTGCATTACCTCGATAAAAGCCTAACAATAATAACAAAAAGTTCTCTTGGGGGGGGGGGAGTTATGTTTGGCTTGAGATAGCAAGTATTATCAGTGGTTGTCTCACCTCAGAACATATAACAGGCCTTAATTAGATCATCTGAAAGCTTGATATGCTGGACAGAGTTTTGCTGAGGCACTAGCTAAAATATAAAACGTCCAGATTTCACCTTCTCCCAAACTTATCAACCTTCTCCAACTGGTTGATAAAGAATAGCAACAATATACTTGCTTAATCTATCTTTACCGACGAGAATAGGTAATGAACAAAGAAGAACGATATGAGGAATCCTATGGTACCAGTTGATAACATGATTGCAGTGGCCATGATCAATGAATAACCCAAATAAAGAATAGCTGAAACAGGTCCACTCAAACTCTGCAAGTCAAAAACCAAGTAATGGATGGAATACAGAAACACATAAAGGGCAACTGAACCTGAAGCAAAGAAAGCCTTCCACCACCACCGCCAGTCCTCTACACAGAGATGCATGTAGGTTAGGACGACTGACACCTCGGCGCAAACAATAACCAGCATTAGAAAAACTACCAACAGGAACCCAAAGACATAATAGAACCTCCCAAGCCAAATGCTAGAAAGGATGAAGAAAAGTTCAATGAAAAGGGTCCCAAAAGGAAGGGTTCCCGCTCCAAGGACGAGAAGCCAGGACGGATACTTGCGGTCCGGGATTTCTCTAGGAATCTGGTTGGTCCGCACAGGATATTGAATTGCCTCAGCTCGTGTACCAAAGAAGCCTCCCAGCAGGGTAAGTGGCACAGAAATGCAGAACCAGAGAGACAATAGTTCAAAATACAGTGAAATAGGAATAGCACTGGTGCTATTGCTACCCCAGAGAATAAAATTCAGTGCTGTGAGAATAACAAAGACGATTCCAGAAAAGAAGCAACCAACCAACCAGGAAAGCGACCTCCACCCTTCAGAAGTTCCCTTTATGGTTCTCCACATACGCACAGAAACATAACCAGCAAAAATTCCGAGAAAAAGATATAGAATAATCATCCCTGTCAGTAGCATTCCTCGTGAAGCTGGCGACATGAAACCAAGGGCCGCAAAAACAATAGTGACGACTGCCATTCCTGTAATCTGAACCCCATCACCAACCATCACACATAGAAGCTTTGAGCATTCTGGTTCCCTGAAAACATCACCTACAACCAATTTCCACCCAGACAGCTCCTCATTCATTTGCGCTTGGGCTTCTTTATCCAATTCTTCATATTTTGTCAAATCCCTTCTTACGGTCCTTAAGAATATGACAAAAACTATACCGGCTAAGAAAAAGATCACCATCAGTGAGTTTAGGATTGAAAACCAATGTACTCGGGCACCCTCCATCTTCAAATAAGCATCCCATCTCGAAGGCCATCTTATGTCGCTCTTCACAAATTCAACCTCATAAGTGAATGACACTTGCTCCTTCTCCCTAATTATTTGAGAGTTGCCGAGATCCACGGGACAACTCGCAGATGCGATATTCTCATACTTGCGGAGCTTTGTCATCACCTGAGGATCATATTTAATACTGCATGGGGCTACCTCAAAACCAACTATCTCGAATCCAGATGCATTCTTCTGATCAGCTTCAGAAATTACACCCAGACCTTCTTCTCCAGTTCCAATGATCTCCACGCCAGTCCCCTCGTACTCATGGACCAGAACAGTGAACTTGAGGTGATTAATGATGTAATCTTCGTTACTATTTGGTGGATTATACCCAACTGGAAATCCAGTCCACTGAATTTTGACCCCATTTTGATAAGCATATCGCATAGCAGGCAAGTTATCCAGGATCATGTTCACTTGATAGAGATCACGAGTTCTCTGTTTCAAAAGCTTCACATCGAGCTCACCCAAAGGTTTGGTTGTACAGAGATAGACAGTCTCATTAACATTTATACGAAAACGATAAGGGGAGTTGTCAATCTGATCGCCCATCAGGAGCTCGCCAAGATTCTCGGCGCTTTTCTTGATGCAACCATCAGGCTGACAGTAGGGAAGACTGTAGTAGCTGAAGGGAAGCTCGGTTTCAATGGAAGTCAAGGAATTAACTTTAGCATATATTACATGCTCTAGAGAATATGTGTGCATGTAGCTTCCAGGAAGATAAAACCCATTGCAACCGTGGACAAGGGCGAGCAGAAACAGTAATGCCCGAAACATTAAGTGCGTCCTCGAAGTGGAGGAGGCCATTGGAAGCTGATAAGCAAAACAGAACCGAACTTGTATTAGACATTCGGAGATCTACTAATTCTAACAAATGTCATCGGAAAAAAATAACATACAAAGTAAGGTTTGAAAAGGAAACAAGCAGAACAGATATCTTAGATTTCAAACATTCAATCTACAGATCCACTGTCTTGTTTCTTTAAAATACCATAGCATGATTATAGAGGGAGAAAATAATAGACATGAAGCAGATTAGAACATTCAATCAAAAAAGTTCATGAGGCAAACTGTCTATGACAAAAATGATAATGATAAAAACAATAAAATTAAGAAGATATTAGACTCAGGGACTCAGACGCCAAGAAAATTCTACACGAACCAATATCCACAAAAATGACACAGATCTAATAACTCAAAAAGATTTCTGAACGAATCACACAAAAATTAACTGAGGAACATGTTGCTGAATACGAACAACAAAGATTTGAGATCAAGAACTCACATATCGGAGAGAACCAACGCAACGCGATGGAGGGGGGAGAGAAGGAGATGGTATTACTATTACTTTGTAGTTTGTACTAGTAGTGCACACTAGTTAACCGAACAAATTCCCTGCCCTTACTACCCAATCCCGTAAAGGCGTAACGCCGTAACTTAAAAACGCATTGAATATTTAGTTTTCGGAAAAATTGGTCTATAATCTATATATTAAGCCAAATAGTCTCTTTTTTTTAAGTACGGGCCAAAATCGAAATACGGAGAGACTAAAATGTCCCTAGTCCAACATTGTTCACTATGGCATATACTTTCATTAACCACTCTTGATTAACGTTTTTCTGATGCTGATTGTACTGGAAATAAATATACTACACTTCTACCATAGTTTATGTCATCTATTTATAGTATATTAAAAATTGAGAGGAGATGAAAATTATTTTTAAAATTTTTTATTTATTTATTATTGATACGTTACTTAAAATAATTTTATAAGTTACCTGTGATATTTAATAATTTATTATTTTTAAAATTATAATAAATTGATCAAGTAAGAATGTATTTCAAAGTTTATTAAAATAATAATAAATTGATCAAGTAAGAATGAATTTCAAAGTTCATTCACTAATTTAATGAATTTAAAAAAGTAACCAATAAATAATTTTAAGTTAATTTTAATTTGATAACTTTAAATTAATTGTACTAAATTATATAAAGAAAGCTCAACTTTGTACTAAATTAGTTTTAATATAGAGGAAAAGTAAATTATCTCTATAAAACTTAGATAATAGAATTTAAAATATAAATAAATTATAAAACACTTTTAGAAATTTTATTCATACTATATTTTATGTGTTAGTATAATCAATATGTTAGATAAATATAGTTACACAAAATTTACAAATAAGAAAAAAATTAAATTTACAGCACAAATTAGAAACTAAAATCAAGTTAAAAATAAAATTTGAAATAGATGATTTAATTCTAATAACATCACTTTTTCTTTTTTATTTTGAGAGCACATTTCTACTATATACTATTTTTTTAAAACATAATCATACAACATGATTATTACTTATATGCGACATTCTATGACTTGGTTGAATAAATTATATATCAACAAATAACAACAAAAGTAAATTCAAAACAAATAGGATGCTAAATACATTTCTTTTTAACTTACATAAACATAACATGATTATAAGTAATAATCATAACTAAGAATATAATAGATTTATTTACACATGCGAACACACATATATATTGATTAGTATTAATAAGGTTGCATCAAGATCTATATCTTTGTGACTCATTCTTAATGGGGTTTTCAATGGATTGATCAATGATCATCATGAGAATTTTCAGGTACGTCCATTCAAAAAGCTTTTGGAAAGGATATATGTGATTTTAAATTATATAGCTGTATGATCTTGGTTGTAGTTTTCAATTTCATGTTTATGCTATTTTAGAGGAATTCCTGGGATGTTTTACGACTTGGCATTATTAGTCGTTTTGTAACTTGTAGTTGTTGTAATCATTATTTCGGTGATTAATGAATCCTAATTTCTTCTAAAAAGAAAATAGAGAATACTTACTCATTTGTCAACATAAATTAGAATATGTTATTTGTCACTTATAATGTTGCAGAAGTCACTTGGAGAACAAATATTATCAGTGAATTTGATATTACTCTAACTCATAGCCTCCCAAGATTGTTTTGGACATTTAGATCTCACATATCTGCGTGTCAACCCTGTATTTCATTCTCGTATAAATCATATTGCCATAAATTATCATTTTTTTGTGACAAGGTCGCTAGTGGTTCTCTTCAAGTATCAAATGTATTTTATCAATGATCAATCATGGCCATTATAAGTTCTCCATTTTGATTTGAGGAGCATATATAACCCGCACGGTCCGATTCATATATATAACGTAAAATTAATATGTATGTTGTATGGTTATATAATATAAGGATGGCCTATATCAGTGAAAATAAAAAAAAATTGAAACAAACAATTTTTTTCTTACATTAGTCTGTAAGTAAAACCATGTCTTGAGTTTTTTTATTAAATCAGGCGTCCAAATATCTAGGAAAGATCAACCCACAAATCATAAAAACTATTTTCCTCTAAAAGTGCAACTAAAATTATTCTCCTAAAATTTTGAAATTTAAAATTTAAAATTTAGCCTTGAATTTTAAAATTTTGATCAACCTAAAATTTCTCAGTACGAGAACAACGGCCTGAGGGTATGAAGCATACCGCTACTGATTTGTTGAGGGACGCTCGAAACTATTTGGACAATTTTAAGTTGACAAATAAGACTCTTGTGTTGCTGACACAGTTGCGCGCGTTAGGGCGGCATGTGCAAATGTGTACACATAGAATTATTCAAATTTGTAAGCAATGACATTATGGGTGAGGCAGTCTTAGGGAAGATCGAAAATATGAGTTGGTTGCATTTTGAGTATCAAATGATTCATATGTAGCGATACGCAATCACAATCTTGATACGATTGTAACTGTGAAAAGTTTGAGTACATAAGAATGTCGTGTCATAAAATGTCCAGTGTGATTAAAACAGAATACTTTTAAGATCTCAATCACGTGCATACTGTATCAATGAGGATTATTGCAAAAAGTTTTATGTTGCCAAGCTCTTCTCATTGAGATATACAGATGAGATATACTGCTTAGGTGCGGCTCAATCTAGGAGATCGTTTGTACGATCATCATCTTGAAGGTACAGATCGCCAAAATCAATATCAATCGTTATCTACATTTCATTTTTTAACCGTTCAATTAATAGCCCTAATTTCACTCTCTTCAAAATTTTCAAAATTTCTTAACCTCTTCGAATTTCCCAATCTCTTCAAAACTTGTTACTCAAAACATGTTCGGGTACAGTACTTGGCCCGGTTAACACAAAGTGTGTTCAAGCTTATTTTAAGTAACTAGTCTAAAATTATGTGCTTCGCACGTGTTAAATATATTAAAATATATATAAAAATTAATAATTTAAAATTAAATATACAATTTTTTAAATGATTGTAAATATAAATTTAAAGTAAAATAATAGTAATAATAAATACATTAGCTTGTTAATAATATTATTTAAATTTTATTATATAGAATTACTGTTTGAATAATATACAAAACGATTATTCGTCAATTTGTTAGATTCTATCATATTAAGTTATAGTTTATTTTTTTTCAAAATATTCATCTCAATTTATTTATATGAATGTTCATGTTCTGATAACATAACAAATTTTATATGATATTTATTTTTTATAAGTTTCTGACGAATAAATTACCGTTGATCTAAAATAACCTCAAAATTCATCTTTTATGGATACTAATTTATTTGATCTATCAACCTATACTCTTTAGGCCTAATGGTAAATTTGTGTTTATGCTTTACAATAAGAGTTTTAGTCAACGATTTTGATATCTAAAAGATAATTATTGCACTATATAGTTATAAATCAATGGCTTATTACACATAATTCCAATTTGATTATTATAATTCCAATTCAAACATTCTAACTTTTTTCTAATAACAAATTAAACAATTTATAACTTTCCGAGTCCAAATGTAGGTAGAAACAATTTGTATTGAGGTTGATATTTCTCTATTTATTACATAGGTTCCATTGCTCATAAGTGTAATTTTAGACATGTTTATTAGCACTAGTAATAGCATACGTGTTGCACGTGAACTAAGTATAAAGCCTAATATATGAGATGTACTGTGTTTTAGAATGATCATATTTATTAAACTTATATACAATTATTCTTTATATCTCCCATTTTTTATATATAACTTGAATATCTATACATACAAATATATATAAATTGGTAAAGTTACAATAAATAAAAAATATTATCCACCATAAAACTACACATTTAGATTATCATTTAGAGATTGAACAAATAATATGTGGATAAATCATCTATAAATGTATTTATTGATTCTCCATTTTTATAATTTATGGACTATGAATATCATGAATTATAAATAGATTGTAATTTATAAAGAAGTATATATGTATATCACTACTAGTACAAAAGGTATGATTAATATTTCATTAATTGTTGGTAATTGTTATTATTATAATTTTTTTAAACTATTAGAATTATTATTTGAATATGAAAATTTTAAAATAATCCATCAATCTCCATAATTAATTATTATTCAATGACACACATTAGTGGACTTTTTTTTTTAAGTTAGTCGGAGAGTAAATATAAATGAAAATTTTATTAATTATTTTATTTAAAGCTAACACCAATTAATAAGAGTGTGACATATGTACTTTTAAAAAGTATTATATGATTAATAAAATAACTACGTGAATAAAGTTGTTTAAAATGATTCTCCTAGACATTTCACTTTTAATATATATTAGATGGTTGAATAAAATGGTCCAAGAATTAATTAAAACTCAATGCCATAGGGTTATGTTAGGCATATTGCTATTATGATCGGGTAGAATGGTCCAAAATATATTTTTCAATTATCCATCATTTTAGAAGTAGTATGATAAGATAAGATGATATTGATTTGCTAAATAATATTAACAAATTTTAAGAGAATTATACATTTTGAAACCTAACTCATGAAATACAATTTCAAACTATTCCAAATAACAGAGAGAGTAAATTCTAAAACATCATGGTATAATTAGAAAGGATGTTCAAGATTCTACATCTCTATACGAGTCATGGTATTTAAAGCTTTGTAAACCCTATACCGGGGGTTTAGAATCGCTGAAGATGTAGGTTTCGTAATCCGCCACAGAAATCTATTAATTAAGAACCAATTTTCCGGCAGTTAAGTAACTCTAGATGATCTGTCTCCGCGATTGTCAAAACCGCTACAAAAAACTGTGAACTTATAAACTTGGATCGCAAGAAAACTGTTCTTAGAAAGTAGAGTCAAGTACATGTAACATGCTAATAACACGTTTTGAATCAAATGACTTAATTTATAAGTATTATGTCCAACACATGAACAATGTAACATGTTGATTAATTTTTATACTTGAATATCAGAACAAGTATGTTTCTCGATTTTTGAAATATACACGTACAAAATAAAAATAAAAATATCATTTTTCATACGCTTATCTATTTTTCCACACTTGGCCCATATTTTTATATACTTAGCATGATAACTATTAAAAAAATCAGGAGATTTTTTTCACATGAACATACTCAATACTCAGTGATTGATGGTCCATGCACCCAGAACGTGTGATCAGAAGGGTTAGAGAAAGATATTGAGCATGCAAGCATGCTAGATACTATCTGAACCAAGGGTGAGCATTTTTCACCTCCACCCTATAAAATTTAATTCAACATAACACATACATGCAATCTTAGTGCATAAGTTTGTACAAATTATATACACAATACATATATTATCATTGTCAGTACATAAGCAGTGGGCACACCCCATTTCTAAAGTACAATTACATAGTTTGTCACTGAACTTTTTCAGATCTCATCTCACCTATTACAAAAAACATGGATGACAAAATAAATTGCAGCAGCCCACATACCATTACATAGTTTAACACTGCACTTTTCACGTCCCACCTTTATACCTTTATAAAATACGTGCATGATAAAATAAAGTGAGTAATTATTTTATGTCCTTTCTTTCATTATTATCCCCTGTGTATGTTGGTGCATGTGAAACAGAGAATCATAAACACAAATTTTAACTGGCTATGCAAGAAAGAAATAGGAAAGTCCTACGTTTTTGGAAACAGAATTGCAAGTAATTGGGAAAGTCCTAATCAACCCTAAATTTTTTCATTCACATTGTTTGGATGAATCAAAGGAACCTCTCTCTTGAATTCAGCTTATATGGAATGGGTGAAGACGACACCCATGAATTTTCAAAGGTTCAATTTCATTCTAAATCTGATAGCATTTCAGCATTCTATTTCAATTTCATCTTTTCTTGCTGTATTTTTTGGTTAAAATGTAAAAAACATCCTTACATTTTGATCAAAATGTAAACCACACCCTTACACATTTTTTTTCATATTTTATACTCTTGTACTTTGATCAAACTACAAAATATACTACTCGGTGATGTTTCTTGGTTAAATCTAACAGAAAATTAACTCCGTTCATTTCCCTCCATTTCCTCCATTCTACTACTAAAAAAATCTGTAAAATGGGGTTTTCCCCACACCTGAAGCACCAAAAAATGGGTTTTTTCTAACACCTAAAAAACCCATGCCGAAAAAATGGGTTTTTCCCACGCCGAAAAAATCTTTGTATTTTTAAGATTTCATTGCATCTGCACCAAGCAAGATTGCATGAAAATAGTTTTGGGGGTTTTGGGAACAATATACAGTTTCAAATAAAAATATGTGAGTTAATAAATTGAATTGTGTAAAGATTTGGTGGGTATAGAAATTAAATACTGGATCCCTGATGTGGAAGTGAATGGAAAGTGAAGGTGAAAGTAAAGTTAGAAAGGGCTTATTTGGGAAAAAGTTCTCTCTCACATGACGAAATGGTTTTAGGTAACCTATTTTACTAAAAGGATTGTTTGGTTTTCAACAATTGAACAAATCGAATTCGACATCAAAGAGTAGCGTGAACCCCTTCCCCCTCCCCTGCAATTTTGCGATTTAGGGTAGTAAGAATAAAGACTAAAAGTAAGAGTAAAAAAATACGACGAAATTCACTTCATTTAACTTCTGTTAAAGGTCTGTTAACAGAAGTTCTAACGGAGAGTATATTTTACAATTTGATTAAAGTATATGGTTATAAAAATATAAAAAATATAAAGACATAGTTTACATTTTGGTCAAAATACAGGGGTGTATTTTACATTTTAATCTTTTTTTTTGCCATGACTCATTGGTATAGTCGAGTTCTAATTATTTTCCCTTAATAAATATGGTCAAAATTAACCGATTTGTGTGTTTCCTTATTTCTCTCAATTTAATATGTTGCAGTTATTTTTCTGATCATCACACCGTTAATATTGCCGTTTGAGGTGTGCAATATGGAAGAAGGAGATGAATGAGATAGGGACTCTTGACAGAGGAAAGGATGCCGATGGGTAG
Source organism: Datisca glomerata (assembly GCA_003255025.1). NCBI lineage: Eukaryota > Viridiplantae > Streptophyta > Magnoliopsida > Cucurbitales > Datiscaceae > Datisca > Datisca glomerata. Next base: position 413,963 of record QANY01013389.1, on the reverse strand, counting down.
GTATTGGTATGAATAGTGCAATACCCGCCCCTTATACCCATTAACATTTTCTATTTTCACACCCACAAAATTTTCCTGAGTAGGGTATGCAGAATACCCATTTGGGTATGGGTATCCAGTGGATTTTTTCTATCTGCAATATGTAAATGACAATAAAATTTAAAACAATACGAAATTATTTTCATATATTCATATCAAAACCTTATAATAATGTTTCAAATTACGAAACTTAAATTAAACATAATTTAAGATACAACCAAGTCCTCTAAACTTGTAAATCTAAACTTGCTCATGATCATCGTATTTTATTTGGTTTCTAATTTTAATAACCATGCAATGTTACATACACACGCATATATATATATATCCCATTCAGGCAATATTTCACATACACGCACAAATATGTCAGGTAAATGAGGATGAATAGGTCGAAACTCATATCCTACCCATATCCTCACGAGTATTTTTTTATATACCCGTACCTTATCCCAACTTATTTTAAAACCTCATACCTTAAAACCCATACTCTATCCATTAGGGTCGGGTACCCAAACCTGTGGGTAATATGGATAGGGTACCCAAACCTGTGGGTAATATTGACATCCTAGGCGGAGGATCCTGTTCTTATAAATATTCAATATTCTCTCTTTTCAATAGATCAAAGAGATGGGCCTCTCCTCCTCCTCCTCCACTTGCTTGCGTCTATTGTCTGTTGGTTAAACTGTTCTGGTTCTATGCTTTGGTGGAATGCTTCTTCTCCAAAGTTTTCTCAATGGGTTATCATCTTCTTCTTTCTCTGATTCCTATTTGGCATCAAAACATTGGTATCGTATTTTTTCACTTGGTTTTTGTCACGTCCCTTGCATCTTTGGTTACCTTCCCTTTTGCACTTATGAGATAACTTCCTCAACACAACCAACAATTCTTTAAAATTGGTATCGGCTCATATTTGTTCATTCCTATTCAGATTTTATCATCTCGTAAAGCCCTAGGTTGTATCATGGCTGAAATTTCAAGGTGGAAATTCTCTCTCCTTGAGAGTCTCTTTCTCCTACAGTGAGACTGTTTTTTACCCTTCTGGTTTCTCTCTATTTTTTATCAAATCATGGATAATATCTCCAAAAACCTGGCAAGATCTTTCGCTTACGGAAACTGAACACAAAGCTTTGGAGCTTGATGACTACCCTATTGCAGATTAAATGGACCCTTCACTCTGTCTTCTTGTCAAAGTACTCTGACAGAAGGTTATCAACAAAAATGTATTCTGCAATGCTCTCCCTCTGATTTGGAATTCGTAAACAAAGGTTAGTCTGAAAGAACTTGGTCCAAATCTTTACTTAGCTCTCTTTAGTCATCTAGTAGACAAACTAAGGGTGGTGCGAAATGAACCCTGGAACTTTCATAAATCTTTAATCTTGTTGGGGGAAATTAGTGGTTTTATCCAACCGTCCGATATTGTTCTGGAGGAAGTTAGCTTGTGGGTTCAAGTTCTAAACCGCCCTATTCTTAGAATGACTCGTGAAATTGGCAAGCGAATTGGTGACTGTATTGACAAATTCCTAGACAGAGACGAAGGGCCGGATGGTAGCTGTTGGGGACGATTCCTAAGAATCAGGGTCCATTTTAACATCACTCAACCTCTTCCTAGGGGATTAAAATTGAAGGTGCCAAATACCCCAAATCCTCTATGGGTTGATTTCCTTTATGAGAAATTGCCCGATTTCTGTTATGCATGTGGTAAATACCAGAAACTCCAGTATGGAGATAGGAGGAAACTCAGATGGCCAATACCAGAAACTCCAGTATGGACCTTGGCTCCGTGCCGTTGATCGCCCAACTTCCCCTCGGAGATGCAGAAAAGAGCTAGGACCAACATCTTCCTCTTTGACTCCACCTAAAAATGATGGTTCCCCGATTAGCAAAGAAGAGAGGTAAACGGTTCTATTAAAATTCTGGCAATCGACGGTGTACGGCAACTCTCTATAGCCCATTTTGATGATGATCTGGCACTGAAGCTGCCACACCCTTCTCCTGCCAAACAAGACATGTGACTGTGGGCCCAGAAAATAGTTCGTCACGTGCCATAATGGGTGGGCAATCACCTTCATTGGGCCAACTTCTCCAAATGGACAAATCCTGCCCCAGCCCATTAATCCCCTTCCCATGAAAACCAATACAGACGCCCATTTAACTGAACAAAAGCTAAGCTCCGTGCAATTTGTTAACCACGACCATCCACTTAATTCCCCACTTTCTCGTCCCAAACAAAAAATGCCAAATATTTCCGAGTTAAGAGCTAAAGAAATTTTCAAGGCTTCACTGTGGACAAAATTCAAATGTGAGCTTCCTCTTCTATGTTTGGTACCTCCAAAAAATCAAGGTTGGTGAATTCTATTGCAAGCTTTTCTCATTTCTCAGCAGTGGGTGCCGTTGATCGAACCCGCTCTCCATGAATCTCCTCAGTTGGAAGGCCTAGGGATTGGGGAACTCACGGGCGTTCCGAGCTTTATGGAGACTTATCTCCACTCACGAGCCCTAAATGTATTCATCTGCTTGAAACCAAACAAGATGCTACAGGTTTTACCTTGTTGAAAAATCAACTAGGTTATCTGAACGGTTTTGCTGTTGATAGTAATAGACTGAGAGGTGGTCTGGCGCTCCTTTGGAAGGAGCAATTTTCCTTCGCATTAAACTCTTATTCTACTGGGCACATAGATGGTACAGTTACAAATTCTGATGGCACAATTTGGCGTTTAACCGATTTTTATGGAAATCCTGATCAGTCGTTGAGAACCCATTCTTGGACGTTATTAAGAAGACTAAAGGGGCTGATGAACGCACCCTGGTTAGTATTGGGTAATTTTAATGAGCTATACTCTCATGAAGACAAGCAAGGAGGCTCATGGAGACAGGTCTCGGCTATTGAATCTTTTCATGAATGTTTGGAAGATTGCGACTTAATTGGACTTCCCTATAGAGGGCCAGTTCATACATGGACAAATAAAAGAGAGGACATAGCTTTGATCTCAGAGCAAATTGATGTGGGCTTTGCAAACCAAGAACGGCTCAACCTATTTCCGCAAGCCTTAGTGTTTCATCTGAGTCTTCTCACTTTATATCACAGGCCTCTCCTTATACCCCTTCACGGCTCCAGATTTTTCTACCGAAATGGTTATCGTCGATTCCGGTTCAAAAATTTCTGGACTCAAAATGGTGAATGCAAGGAAATTATTAAAAAAAGTTGCAACGAGCTGACCATGACAAAGTTTCCCACCATCTTCAAGGTTACCTTCAAGAGTGTGCCTTTGCACTAACATCTTGGAGTAAAGCTATGTATAGTTGCCTTTCAATAAAAAGTTACAAAATGCCAATCAAAGCTTGATACTGTTTACCAACAACCCTTTCACAGGAGAGAGCAAAATCACGTAAAACGCCTCCATGATAAGCTAGATAAACTACTGTTACAAGAGGAAACCTATTGGTCCCAACGATCTACAATGAGCTGGCTCCTTCACGGTGATGCTAACACCAAATTTTTTCATGCTAAAGCCTCAATGCGAAGAAGGCAAAATCAAATTCCGCAGCTTATGAGTAATGATGGCTTTTGGGTTAATATTCATAGGGATCTTTGTTCTCTCTCGGTTGCCTACTTTGAAGACATATTCTCCTCTTCCAACCCCACTTCCGAGGACTTGGCAGCTATTACAGCAAATATTGATCGGAAAGTGACTAATGAAATGAATGCCGAATTATTAAAGCCATATAGTGCTGAGGAAGTAGAACATGCTGCTAAATCTATACATCCTCAAAAAAGCACGGGCCCAGACGATTTTACAGCCACTTTCTTCCAACAATATTGGGATTTAATCGGTAATGAGGTAACAAACTTTTGTTTACATGCTTTGAATCATAATAGCTCCCTTGTTGACATAAATGACACTTTAATTACCTTGATTCCAAAAATTTTAGATCCCTCTCGTGTTGCTGATTATCGCCCCATTAGTCTATGTAATGTTTTATATAAAATAGTATCTAAAGTGGTGGCTGGCGGATTGAAAAATATTCTTCCTGACATAACTTGTGAAAATCAGAGTGCGTTTATTAAGGACCGACTTATAACCGATAATGTTTCGACTGGTTTTGAAGTTCTCCATCCCCTCTCCTTTCGTAAGAAAGATAAGAATTATTTTGTGGCGACTAAACTCGATATGAGTAAGGCTTTTGATCGAGTCGAATGGAGTTTTTTGTATTCTATCATGGCAGTTCTAGATTTTCATGAATCTTTCATTTCTACTATTTTAAATTGTGTTACCTCATCATCGATGGCTGTATTAATCGATGGAAAACCTTCTAGAACTTTTATTCCCCATCGGGGTCTTCGACAAGGAGATCCCCTCTCCCCTATCTATATGTCATTTGCTCGGAATGTCTTTCCTCTTTACTTAGTAAGGCTTTTAGCTTGGGCTCCATCATCTGCTTGCGTATAGGTAGAGGAGGTCCCTTGATACCCCATCTAGTATTTGCAGATGATTGCCTTGTATTCTTAAGGCTTCAGAAGTAGTGTGTAGAGCTCTATAACGTGCATTACATCTCTTTTCGCGAGCTTCTGGTCAATGCATCAATTTTGGTAAATCTACTGTCTCTTTTACCCCTAATATAGATTTGAATACTAAAGTCATGGTCACTACAATTCTCAATATCCCAAGATTTGAATACTAAAGCCATGGTCACTACAATTCTCAATATCCCAATACTAAAGCAATTCTCAATATAGAAACCTATCTTGGGCTTCTAACTTTTATTGGTCGTTCAAAAAAGTCCATTTTTGAATATATCAAGGACAAAATGTCCAAACTTCTCCAAAACTGGAGAGAGAAACAATTTTCCATTGGGGGTAAAGAAGTGCTTCTTAAAGCATGTGGCCAAGCTCTCCCCGTCTACATTATGAATTGGTTTAAAATTCCTATTAGTATTTACAAAGAATTGGAGAAAATGATGGCCGATTTTTGGTTTTGGTGACAAAGGACCTTAAATGCATTGGCTTTCTTGGAGAGATTTATGCAAACCTAAAAAAGAAGGGGGAATGGGATTTTGAGACCTTTCATGCTTCAATCAAGCCTTGCTAGCCAGGCAAGGCTGGAGACGTTTTAAATTTCCTAATACCTTATTAAGCAGGGTCCTTCGAAGCTAGTATTTCCTGACTACTTCTTTCTTTGAGGCCAAATGTCGAAGCTCCTCTTCAATAGTGGGGGGAGTCTAATTTGGGGTAATGAAATCCTCTCTAAAGGTCTTAGATGGAGTGTCGGGAATGGAGCTGATATCAACGCTGGTTTAGATGCTTGGATACCTAAACCCAACACTTTTAAACCACTTTGTATCTCTCAAATCCCCCTTAATCTTAAAGTGGAAGATCTCATTATAGGGAACATATGGGACAAGCTCTAACTAGAGACCTTATTCACCCTTAATCTTAAAGTGGAAGATCTCATTATAGGGAACATATGGGACAAGCTCTAACTAGAGACCTTATTCAGTAGTGAGGATGTCCAATTGATCTCCTCAATCCCTTTAGTGGGACAACATGCTAAAGATCAAACTATTTGACATTTTAACTTAGATGGTACGTATTCGGTGAAAAGCGGGTATTGGGTCGCCTTAAACAAAACCAATCCTCCTAGTAGCTCATCTTTTCAACCTCTTCCTTGGTGGAGAAAACTTTCACATCTCCATCTCCCCCCTCAAAATCAAGGTGTTTATGTGGAAGGCATCGCGAAATATTTTACCCACTTCTTTCAACCTGACAGTTTGAAAAATTGGTGAAAATGTTGATTGTTTCTTCTATGGCGGACTTGAAATCGTCTCTCACACGCTATTTCTCTGCCCACAGATTAGGAAAATATGGAATTCAGCTCATTTATAGATTGCTGAAAAATTGCAATTTTATTTTCCGGACTCTAGAGATCCAATGAATGCTATTGATTATAATTTTCAGGATACTCCTAACCATTCTTTAGCCCTTATCTTCTGTTTATGTTGGTTTATTTGGTTTTCCAAGAACTTTTAGATTCACAAGAAGATTGAGCTTGATTCAGATATAATTATGATCGGGCTATAAGTTTTTTCAACCAATGGATAGTTGTCCATCCGTTCCAAACCCAAAAGTCAAAGCCCTTCCTCACCAGTAGGTTGAAATGGCAGATACCATTACTAGGTACTTACAAACTAAATGTGGATGCTTCTTCTTCGCCTAGAGGAACTGGTTGGGGAGCTGTGATCAAAGATGGTAATGGTACTGTTACAGTTGCTTGTTCTTTGTTTTACAATTCCCAGATGGATATCTTTCAGGCATAGTGTGTGGCTATTTTGAAAGGACTTAACTTTTCCAGGAACAATAACATTAGTGTTTCATATGTGGAATCTGACTCATATAGAGTCTACTCCACTATCCATTTGGTCAGAACCCCTCTAACTAAAACAGGAAACATCATCAAGTCTATTTCTTCTTTGCTCAAATGCTTTTTGAATTGTAATTTGTTCCATAATCCTCGTACTTGTAATAGTGTTGCCAATAGGCTAGTTCGTTTTCCTTTTTCTAGTTTTACATCTTCTTGTTGGTTAAATGCTACTCCTCCTATAGTTGAAGATCTTTGTATCTCGGACTGTCTTTGAGTTAATTTATATTCCAGTTAAAAAAAAGGTTGTATCATGGTCTCTCCTCTATATTGTTTTCCCTAGACACTTCTTTCACCCATAAATCACTTGAAGTCGTCACCCAAATTCAAAACACGCCATATGAGGTATTCATTATCGCATCCATTTTAACTTCTCAGTTGATTGACCTTCTCGTTCTCGGGACTATGCGACATACTGCATGACTCTTGATTTTGTTAGATTTTTCAGCTTCCTTTTTCGCATGTCGCATTTTCATTCGTGTCAATTGCGACAAATCAGTCGCATTTCTTCATCGTTCATGCTTTTCCAAAAAATGTCCCCTCACCTTCCCGTTCTTCGCCGTTTCAAATTCCCATTCTCATTTTCGATGCTCCCTTGAACAGACATGGATCATATATTTTCCTTTAGTAAAAAAAAAATCTATTTCTCGTTGCCAGCTATCATTTCCCCATTCATTAACCGTTGTGTCTCTTCGACTCTTATGCTGTCAGTTCCATCTCCCTATGTTGCCAGCCACGTTATGCTATCGATTGCATTTGTTCATCAATGATTAATTGGAGGCAGCCCATTGTTGCCCCGTTTCAGAATATGGCATTTTCCAATTTCTTTTTAAGTCTGCAACCTATATAGGACCTTCTCATTCATTCATTTTCTTCATTTTCTCATGTTTGAACCTGTAAGTTTCTTTTTCATCTTCTTCCTTCTTCTGTTCTTCTTGTGAAATTATGGCTGAATTCAGAGTTCCAGTTCCTCTAGTTAGGACTCCAGATGAGTTTAGGCAGTTCATGATTCATTACCGAGAAGCTTTCCCCTTGGATGTTTCTTGTGTGTTAGGAGAGAGTGAGTACACCCGAGTTTCTTGTAGACCACCCTACAAAATTACCCTCAGCCCCATGTATATAGCTCTAGGTCGTAGGCTTCCATTTTCTCCTTTCCTTTAATTTTTTTTTACAGAGTAGGTCTTGCCCCTCCTAGTTCACCCTAAGTTCTTATAGGATACTTCTTGGTTTTGAAGCTTTAAATAGGAAGTATAACTTTGATCTATGGGAAGATCAACTTTAGTGTTACATAGTTAAACACCGGGAATTGAGCCACTACCTTGCCCCCGTCCATTCGAAAAGATAGGGAAATTGATTACTAGGATCCTGAAAGGAGACAAGGGCTGGGAACAAGATACCATCTTGGTTGGCGGGAACTGGGGTGGTGATGGCCGCTGGACAATTCCAAAAAAATGGGTAATTTCTAGTAAGTTTCCAAAGCCCCTTTCGCTTCTTCTTTCATCTTTTCATTCTATTGTCATTTACTCCTTCATTTGGCTAATGGACTTTTGCGCATTTCTTTTGCAGACAACCATAAGAACTCAAAGCCTTATCCATCTAGAGAATCCACGGGAAAGATCACCACCACTTTCCACCTTAGAGAACAAGATCAGGATTGGAAAGTGTTTCTTGATTCATGAAGAGAAGTCAACACCGTTATTACCCCGACCACGGTTTGCGTCGTCTCCACTTCTACTCCGGCGACTTCATCTTCTATCCCCCAAGGTATTCCTATCCCATCTTTTCATCCTGCATCAAGCCACTCTCACTCCAGCTCTTTTGGTTCATCGAAGCGTCATATGACCACGAGCTATTTGATAGAGCCAAAGCTGGAATCATGATGGCAAAGAGGTTGCGTAGCAAATTTATTAGCCTCGTTGAGAAGAGGGCTCGTCCGAGTACCGACACTTCGAGCTCCTCTCATTCAGAACTTCCACCTCCTCCTGCTCCTAATGCTCCCACTACTCAGAGTGAGGGTCATCCTCAAATTCTGAGCTTCCTCCACCTCCAGCTCTCGCCATGCCCAATGAGACTGCTACTTCCCCAGGAGACGCTTCAGGATCACAAAGCGTCGCTGCCGAGCCTGGTCTCTAGAGGTGGAAGCGTTTTGTCAATGCTCCTGTTTTGGCATCTGCAAGCTTTCTGGATGATGTCGCAGCTCCACATGTCGTCCTTCTTGGCATGCAATCTGACGTTGATGTAAATACCACTCCAAGGCTTAGTACCGATGAGCTTATTAATTATTTGAGCCACAATCTGATGAGGGTAAGATTTCCTTCTCTTTTTCGAAGTTTTGCTTTTCCATACTTAGTCTATTCTTCATATTCCAAGTTGTTGTTCACAACGCTATTTGAAAATAGCATCATCTTTGTGATCAGGCTTTGCTGAATCATTAGAGAGAGCTCATGGAGTGCCACTCTGCCGTGGCTCGTATCCAAGCTGAAAAAGAACAACACCAAATGAATGAAGCTGTACTCTAGAACAATTTGAAGAAGATGGCTGAAGAGGCAGAGGTTGCAGCGGCCGAGGAGCGAAAGCTGGCCGAGGCTTTGGAGGCTGTGAGAAAGTCTTTGGCTGAAGTTAAGAAGGAAAAGAATGAAACCGAGAAGGCCAATGATGAAGCTGTTGAGCAGGAGAAGGCTCCTAAAGCGGAGTATCAAACTCTGTTTGAGGAAGGTGAAATATTAGTCAATGGTGTTCACTATAGAGATGCCCAAGCTAATCACCCTCTCAAACAACCTCTTGTTCTTGAGATTGAGGACTTTGTGATCGCTTCTGTCGAGGATGCTGCTGCCAAACCCCAGAGTCCACTGCTGGGGTTTGTACCGTTTTTTTTGCGGTTGTACTTTTTTGCTTTCTTCTTTTCTTTTTCATTGTAATTTTGAACTGTCATCAATGAAAAAGAAGATCGCTTTGCTGGCTCTTGACCTTCCAACGCTTGATTTATTCCTTGATAATTTTCTCCAAGTGTTAAATGAGATAGGCTTTCTCAAGATTTTGCTTTCTTCAAACTCTTCCTTTTGAATTTCTTTTGGAGCTTCTTGCTTTGCAACTTTTCTTGCTTCTTTTCCTTTCTTTTTAACTTCTACTTTCACATTTCTTCTTTCTCCTTTTTTTTCTTTAGAGAGTGATGCGACAGACATCATTCCTTATGGACTTGAGCTTTTTGTTGGCTCATGGGCCCGTTTTCCTTAAGAAGATGAATGTCTTCATGGACTTAAGTTCTCTGTGAACTCAAGTGTCTGTTTTCCTTTACAAGACGAAGTGCATAGACAACAATCTTCATGGACTTAAGTTTTTTTAAGTTTAGGAGCCCGTTTCCTTTAATTCTTGAGAAAGAAATAATGAACACTAGATTTTTATGTGAAAAACTCTTAACGGAAAAAAAACCCATAGATATAAATGTTTTTGTAAAACCCCAACTAATTTTGTATTAAACTATGAGTTTAATTGTTAATTTTTATTCTTAATTATCTTATGATTATTTGATTTAACGTTTAGATTAAATTAATTAAATATTTTATGGAGAAATACTTCAAGGTGCTCTAACAACTCAATTATGTCTAGTTAAATTTTACAGAATGCGGATAATTTATGAGTAATTAATTATTTGGATATGTAAATATGTTCTAAATTTTAGGTAAAGAATATAATAAAAGGAGACAAAAAGGGGGTTTAAATAACAAATTTTACTCCTATTATGTAAAGCTAGACAAATTAATTAACCTAGCTAGTCAAATTAGTAAACCTTTCTAATTTTTTCAACCCTAAAATATTCCATTATTTAAGCTCCTTAAACCTTGAGCCACATGCCGTTTTGACTGTAGGAGCAATTTATATGCTCTCTCTTTGACAAAGAGTTGGTGCTTGCCTACTCCCCCACCGATTATAGTCCCCACTTCTTGTTTTTTCCATAATTTGTTTTTCTTTCGTTTTCCACAATCACAGTACGTACAGTAGCTTTCTTATATCATCATCCTACCGATTTTGAAGAGCTATATCAAGTTTTGAAGGTAAGAAAGATAGTTAATTCTATCTATAAAAGTTTTTGTGAAATTAAGATTTGAATTTTAATGTATAGCAGCCTATATTATTTTAAACGTTAAATGATATCATACTTATTACATTCTACACTCATAAAAGTTTCTTTAGTTTTTGAGTGTCTAACCTATTATACACATACAAGTTTAAAGATTTTTATTTTTCTATTATCAAATGTTTGTTCATGATTTAATATGTGTTATTATCAATTAATTATAGAATATGTATGAACGTTACTCAATATTGACTAGCACCTATAAATTTTGAACAGAGAGATTTCCCATGCTTCAAACCTTGTTTTGGGGGGGGGGGGGGGGTGGNGGGGGGGGGGGGGGGGTTAGATTAAGGAAGTAATTGTTTTAGAACATAATTTATAAGCAATTCTTTTGCTAAGGTAGGACTAAAATATTGAATATGTTCATTATTATATTATTACTGAACAAAGAAATTGTGGGTTTCATAACGAAGTAAAAACGTGATTTTTAAAGAGAGCAAATATTTCTAACTAAAAAGAGATTTTGTATTTTTGTCCTTGCATAACATAGATTAGTGTTTTAAGTGTCCAACTTTTGTAATTGTGATCTCCTTGAAAGGTTTAGTATATATATACGTTAACTGAGAAATATAAGCCATAAATTGAGAATGATGATTTTAAATGTAATATATTTTGAATTCAATCGGTACTAGATTTTTACCAAGAGTTACAAATTTTATTCTTAATATGAGCAAAGTCTAGGCTTTAAGCATTTATTACATATATTTTAATTATATTTTTGTATTGTTTTTAATGACCCTGTGAAGTTTATATAACGTTTGTTTTAATATGTAAAATTTAATAGTTTTGACACTCTGAACATTGACAACTCGAAACATTCTCTATTCATCTTATTTTTGCTAAGAACACTAGGTAAGTAAAATTTTATGCATACTTTAATATTTGACAAAGCATACTCTGAAAATTGTCGTGGATGAATTGTATGTCTTTCTATTCTCATTTAGTTGCCCTTGTATGTAAATTTCCTATATGGTAATGTTTTTATGTGATTAGATGTTTAATTGTATGTTAATGAATTGTTAAGAATGTGTTCATTATTTTGGTATTGTGTGATAATATACACACCTAAATACTTTCACATTATGATTCACAAAATAGATATAATAAATAATAATAAAAACTTAAAAGACCTGGTGTATGTTTATGTCATGAAACACGTGAGTGGGAAATGGGACGCGGGGGACTGACGGATCTGATAATGTTTAATGGTTAATGTCAATGAATGATCGTTTGACTTGTCCAATGATACAATGTGAATGAATGATCGTTTGACTTGCCTAACGATACAATGTGAATGAATGATCGTTTGGCTTGTCCAATGGTATAATGTGAATGAAAGATACTATTAGGATCTGGTAGTCGAACATGTTCCATAATAATGGCTCGCTACCTCTGATTGGCTAAACATTACATAAGTGAGCTCGCGATTAATGTAAAGAATGAAGTGGAAAACATAAAGACATCTAAAGTAAAGAAAAGCATGTGACAAGTTTGCATGGAAATATAGTAATGAAAAATGTAAAACGAAAGCAAAGGAAAATAAAGTGATTATAATGATTATAAAGTGTATGTCAAACACAGCTTTTATCATATGATTTAACGATTTTTGAATGCGCTGTATTTGCTAAATATGTATAAGGTTTTATTACTAGGCTTTAGCTCATTACTTTTTCTTTAAACTCCTCAAGTGAGGAGTAATTGTGAAACCTTGTTGGCGGACCAGACTCAGTAGAATATTTTTGAATAAAGTTTTTAAACGAATGTTTTATGATTGATTTTTTTTTTGACTTTTAGCTAAAAAATATTGGTCTTTAATTGACTAGTTTTCGCTACTAATTTTATTATTTAAGTAATTTGAACTTAATATTGATAAACTTAATAAAAGAATTGATTAAGTTATGTTTTAATTTAACCTACATCTTTCATATTTAATGTTTAATTAACGTTAAAGAGGATAAAACTTTCTAAAATTAAATCAATAAGTTATATTTTAGTATGGAGGTGTTACAGTTTTGTATCAGAGCAAGGAGACGCTTTTGTAGACTTCCTAAATTCTTTTAAATATAAAAGGAGGAAAAACTATTGAGTTACGCCGCAAGAGTGTTTGACATAGTGTCTTCAAAGCATATGTTTAGACATTTTTAATATGAAATTAATAAAATTACATTTTTCTTATAATTGTTCTTTTAAATTATTGTTGAATAATTTATATATAAATATCTAAAAATTTCATATTCATTAATGATACTACGATCTTGTATAAGTACGTGAAAATTAAGATTATAGATAATGAATAAAATAGTCCGCAACATATTAAATTATTGAATTTTTAATGCATGGTTGCTAGTAAGGTTCACTAAACATTATGAATGCATGTAATCTAGATCCGGATAATTGATTTGGATAGATATCTTAGTGAATTTACTTTATATAATTAGATTATATAGGATATACCGATGTTGATTAATATATTTAGTAACTTATCGTCTATCATAAAGATTTAATACACATAAAAAATGATGATCATATGTAAATCAGTCTGAATCCTGAGTCTTCATGAACTTCTATGCATGTTTACTGGATCTTTCGATTCACTTGTTAAAGTTTGTTTGTAAAATAGGTTAGTGACTTTTATTTTAAAGATTCAGTGACATGGATGATTGAGAAAAAGATCTTATAAAATTTGAAAATCAAGTTTTCCTAACGGATCGTATATTGGTTTTCTTAAGTGTTAATTCTGGAACTGAATGTTTATTGAGCTCAAGTTTATAATATGATTATGAATTGACCATTCACTAATGAATTAATAGTACTTAAGGATCAAAAGGTAATCAGAAAGGTAAAATGATAATTTTGACAATCTTTAATTTACGAACCAATAATTGGAGGATAAAATTACATGAAATAGTTGTATTATTGAACTACACAATAATACACTATAAATATACTCTGTAATTACTAAGAGTGCAATTCCATATTTATAGAGGACTAATAATGGAATTAATAAATGAAATTGTTTAATTAATAATCTAATTTATTGGAGCTTAGAATTATGAGTCTACGGTCCCCAAGTCCCTTCTGTACTCACAATATAGGGTGAAGATATTTCATGACATGAGAAAAGGATTAACTTGCAATATGAATTAAATATCTGGGGTAAATATATAATTATGAGATAATTGTTTGTAACTAATTGATTAAGAATTAATTAAATTAATTATTTAATATAATTTTCAGAAATTACACTTAAATAATTTTATCGATTAATTTTGTGTTGATCGATAAATTAGACAGAATATTTGATTTATGAAATTAGATAATATTAAATCATTACGAGATAATGATTTGATTTGGTTTATCTAATCTGTTAATTAACAGATAAAATAATTGATTAGGAGATGAGATACGTTAATTTTGAATTAATTGATATCTAGATATTTATCTGATTAAAATAAATAATAAGTTTAGAAAATTACCACGTGGCATATTGTACTGCCACTGATTTTGAATCAGAGATTAACATGGACTACTGTAGTGCCACGTGACATTACAGTGGACACGTGGTGCAGTGTCGTGAGTCATCAGTGTCGTGAGGCACTGTAGCTCTTTAAGGCACACTGCAGTGTCTGATGAGCCTTGACCTAGAAGATATATATTGATATTATTCTATTTGCCTCAGTGCTGTAACTGCAATCAGTGTGCAATTATGTGATTAAAAATTAATCAAAAAACTCTGTGAGTTTTTCTAATTCTCTCAGAGCTTTGTCTCATAATAGTCATTCTTCAAAATCTCTAGATCTCATGTGTTGAGTACATCTAGAGACAGAAAAATGTCTTCGATTTATTGTGCGTGTGTCCTAGTGTGTTTGAGGATTGGTTTGAAAGATCTTGATATGGATCTCACAGTCTGTTGTTCGTGATATTACAAGTTCGTTGTTTGCAAGAACGCTTGATAGATTACAAGAGGTATAATTCATATATTTGCATGTCTTAGATTTAATATATATATAATGGATTCGATCTGAAAACGTGTTTTTCAATTAAAAAATTTTCACTTTTCGGATCTGCGACGATGTGATCATTTATCATTTGATTTAGGCTTTTTAGAAGGTTAAATGAACTTAGATCAATAAGATTAGATTAATAAGTAATTTTACATTAATAGGGTATTTGAACTAGTAATTAGTTTGGAATTAATTTATTAGTTAAATAAAAACACATTAATTATAAAATAGTGAGTGGGAGAAGGTTGACATGTCAATGTAACATATGGTCTCCATTATTAGTACAACACTGTGAGATATAGAGAGGACCTCGAGATGACTTTGTTTTAATCCTCCTAAGGAAGGTTTCGAACTGTATCAATATCAAGATTGAATTTCTTAAGAAGATAGGACTAAGTGATATAGTTTAGACTTAACCAACCCTAAGACGACATATTCTAAATCAAGTCATGAAATCTAAAATTATGGGTTACATCACAAAGTCACAATTAGACTTTGAGTGGATAATTGTGACTTGACCAAATTAGCGATACCTTATTTTTAAAAGAGAAAATATGAGATTTTTTGAGTTTTAATTTATAAGGTTGAGAATGTCTCATAGACAGTTTAAAATTAATCAAACCGACCCTAATGCGGCACATTAATTATTAGGTTGTCTTACCGTGGATTAGTAATAGTTAGGTTTAGTGTTTGATATGTTGCATTCATGCATCACTTTTACTTTCTGAATTTCTTGATATTTATTTCAATTATATTTAATTTATATGTTTTGTTTTTCACTTATTATTATTTCTACTATGGGCAAACCTATTACTTAATGGTGATAATATTATAAGATGGAAATCAAATTCAAATTTGATGCTAATATGTGAGAACCATAAGTTTGTTCTTACTGAGAAATGTCCTGAGCAGCCCGCTGCCAATGCTCCTAAGAATGTTAGGGATAAGTTTGATGCTTGGATTATGCCCAATAACAAAGCTAAGCGCTACATGATTATGAGCATGAATGATGTTTTGAAAACCAAGCATGAAAGCATGGAAACTGCATATGAGATTATGAAATCTTTACAGGCGATATTTGGGCAGCAGCCTGATCAAAGTCATCATGAGGTTACTAGAAGCTACATGACTACTAAAATGAAGAAATGTACTTCTGCGCGTGAACATGATCAACATAATGTATGAAGCATATGTACATGGGGCTACCATTGATGAACGAACTCAAATCACCATTATACTTGAGTCGTTCACATATGTTTTTTCTGCGTTCACCACCAACTATGTTATGAACAAGTTGAAATTCAACATGACCCAATTGTTGAATGAGCTGCAGACTTTTGAGTCACTCAACAAGAGTATGACCAAAGAAGGTGAGATAAATGTTACCGAACAAAAACTTTCTTTCAATGTTCTTAAGAACAACAAAAGAAAGAAGAACAATGGTAAAGACAAGAGTAAGAACAAAAGAGGAAAAAAAGTCAAAAAGTCATCCAAGCAAGGAAGAACAAATGGGACATCAAACCTACAGGAAAGTGTTTCCACTGTGGAGTTGAAGGTCATTGGAAGAAAAACTGTAGCAATCATCTCTCCGAGTTGAAAAAGAAAAGTAAATGTGATTTACTTGTACTTGAAGCTTGTTTACTTGGATATTAAACTCAAGAGCCACTAATCATGTATATTCTTCTTTGCAGATGCTTGATTCGTCAAGGGAGCTGGCTGATGGCTAGGTGATAATGAGAGTTGACAGTGGTGCGCTCGTGTCAGCAAAAGTATTGGGGACAGTCCGTTTAAGCTTTGGAAATAATTTTCTTGTTTTGAACAATGTTTATTTTATTCCTGGTTTTTCAAGAAATTTGATTTCTTTATCCTTACTGCATGAACAATTATTTGATATTCATTTTATTAATAATCAGTTTCTTATTTCGAAGAATGGATTCAATATTTATTATACAAAAGTTTCAAATGGAATGTATATGTTTAAACCAACTTAATGTGTGTTAAATAATTCAGAATTATTTAAAGTAGCAAATCCTAAGGGGCCGTTTGTTTCTGGCTTTTCGCGTGGTAAACTTATTTTTAGCATTTTCTCATGTTTATTACTAGTATTCTCATTTGCCATGGTAAAATTATTTAGCATGGTAAAATAACAATCCCATATTACTTTCCCTATCTCTTTTTCACAAAAATTCACTTTACCAAATAACGTTCCCATCTTACAACACATCTACACATTTTTCAAAATAACTTTACTTTCTCAAATCCCCATAAAAATACCATTATTTGTTTCAATTATTTATACTTGATTTTGATATTTTATTTTCTTCAAGACCAAAGCCTCACAAAAGTGTCGTAAAATATCCCGACTCGTCCGCCAACTCGTCTCGGGGTCGTCTCATGAGATTAATATATGCACATTAATTGGAATGAATGAAATAAAATATTAAGTTTGAATTAAGGATAGATAAATTCTTCATATATATAAAATCTAAAATCTAAATGATTAGAATACATGTTAATAATATCAAATATTTTTTGAAATTAAAATTAGTTTCTTCCCAAAAATAAATATCATTAATAAACTTCAAATTTTTGAAAAATACTAAATATATGAAGAAGAATATAATTGGATTGTTTATCACGTCTCATTTTTTATTCTGGAAGACCGAACCCGTGGGACGAAACCATGAATAGGGGGTGGGGGTTCCTCAATCATTTAAATTCAGTTTTAGGTTGTATTTAACCAAAAATAAAAAAAATTTACATCATTGTTCTGTTTTGTTCCTATGGTAGAACTAAAATATTTTACTGATCCTGCAAGAGTGGAAGGATATTGATAATCATAGTATACATATCTATTGAAGAAAAGTACATGTAACGAAAAAATTGTTATGTATTATTTAATATTTTAATGTGTTAACATAAATGACGGTTATTTATATCATATTTATTTTTATATATATAAGAGAAAATTTGTATGATAATTAATTTGTGATATCAGAGAAAATTTAATCAAACATGACTTCAATTATTAAGATTTTTTAGTAGTTGCTAATAGAGAATCTGTATACAATTTTGCTATGTAATTTTATATAATTTATCATTTAATTTATTTGTACGGGGTAAGTAAAAAAATTAAGAGAAAAATAGTTGATTTAATTTTATTGATGGTTTAATAAAATAGTTAATATATTAATGCGTAAAATAGTGTATATATATAAGACATAATGTGTATTATAATTTATAAATAATCATTGACAAAAAATTAAAAACTGATAAAAAAATGAAACTATAAATAATAAATAATTTTATCACTTTAATATAATTTATATAATTTTCTCAATAATTTTATCAAACTTTCTCACACAACTTTACCCAAGTATCCTACATATCAAACAAGGAAATCATACTTTCCAATAACTTTTTTCACTTAACCATAAGTTACCAAACATGGTAATCTTAATTTCTTATCTAATAATTTTACCACTTAAACTTTTTCAGTAACTTAACTTTTCCCGCATTATTACTTAACTGGTACCAAACGGCCCCTAAGAGTTTTTCATGATGATGACACGTATCTATGACATCTTAGGTTGAGACATATTAATCTAGATAGATTAAACCGGTTAACAAAACATGGTGCTTTGAGAGAACTAAAAGTTGGGACTTTTCCAGTTTGTGAATCTTGTCTAGAGGGTAATATGACCAAGAGACCATTCTCTGGAAAGGGCCAAAGAACCACTTGAGCTAATACATAGTGATGTATGTGGACTGATCAATGTACAAGCTAGAGGTGATATGAGTATTTCATCATATTTATTGACGATTACTCTAGATATGGTTTTACGTACCTAATGTATAGAAAGTCTAAAATTTTTGGAAAGTTTAAAGACTTCAAAGCCGAAGCTAAAAAGCAATTAGGTAATTGAAAACACTTCGATCAGATCGAGGTAGTAAATACTTGAATTTAAAATTCAAGGATTACCTGCTGGAATATGGCATTCTATCTCAACTCACAACACCTGGAACACCACAGTAAAATGGTGTTTCAGAAAGGAGCAACCGAACCCTGTTGGATATGGTTAGGTCGATGTTAAGCTACTTCTCATTTCCACTCTCATTCAGGAGATATGCACTTCAAACGACAACCTACATTTTGAATGTAGTGCCTTCTAAGTCTATAAGCAAGACACTTTTAAAGTTATGGAATGGCTCTAAACCTAGTTTGCATCATTTTCGTATGGAATGACTCCAAACCCAAGACTGGAAAGTTAGACTCAAAGTCTGAAATGTGTATATTTGTTGGTTATACTCCAGAAACAAGAAGTGTGTGCTTTTATAGTCACACAGATCAAAATATGTTTATACCGACAAATTTCACTTTCCTTGAACACGACTATATAGAAAACTACAAACCTTAGAGTAAAGTAGTTCTCGAAGAATTAGATTCCATTGAGATCAGACCACCTTCATCATTAACTGATAAACGAATAACTACAGAAGCCATTTTCGTTCACTGGTTTATCCCAATAATTTTTTCTTCTTTTCTTTTCTTTTTTCAGTACTTATTCATTAATTCTTATTTGAAAAATTAAAGGGCAAATAGATTTTGCATGAAATGGAAGGAATGGGTGAAGCAATCTTTGGGTAGAAGAGAGTTAGAGCTTTGTTGGTCGTAAAATTGGTGATGATCCATTACTCGTTTCGTTCGCCATGCCTACGCCCTCAAAAAGATCAACATGCATGTAGTCTCCCTCTCTCTCGGTTTCTATATGAAATGGAAATGGTTGTATTGAATTCATAGAGATAAACCACGAATCAATGTTTATTTTAATTTTCCTTTCAAAAATTAATCAACATACCTGAAATTTTAGTATAATCTTGGTAAATTTGCGTCTCTCTAGCATTTATCTGGCATCAAATTGTTTTGTGTTCTAATATCATATCTTTAATTAATTCTTGTCATTCTTCTAGTTTTTTTGTTTGTTTCCAGCTTAAGAAGCCAAAGGGGTTGTTTACTAAATACTTTTCAAAGCTACAATTGCAAATTCAGTTTTAACCTCAAGAATTTTTAACAGGTTTGGACTTGAAAGTTGATTTAATTGATTTTTTTCATTGCGTTGTACAATGTAATTATAAATTAGAAGTTATTGGTCAAGCATTTTCTTGATCTGCTGTTAAACTATCTTCTCAATACTTCCACGAACATGTTAGTTTTGTCTTTTGCTGGAATAATTAGTTGAACATAGTTTGCAATAGTTTATGTTTCTACCCTAGTTTAAAGAGCTTAGTGGGATGCCAATCTTACTTTAGATAACTTACACATCCAATAAAATTGAAGTGTTGTTTTACATTGATATGCATTACAAGAAATATGTGATTCTACAATATTTAACGATAGGGTTTACTATTTTCTCTTGTGAAATAAATACAACCACAACATTTTAAATGAACCTCATAAAAAAATCTTGTGATATGAGAAAAAAGGCGGGACTTACAAATTTTTCGTCTTGCACCAATTATTAAAATTTTATACTTCCATCTATTGCTTTTATATTTAGATAGTGAGAGAATTAGAGTGAGCAGCCGAGTGCCCTACCTCTCTTGACCGTCACCACTGCCCATTGTCGCCACCGCTTGTCATCGCCATAGCCCATCACCGCAGCTTTCGATCGCCCTAGCCTCTCTCAATCGTCACCACCGCGCGTTGTCACCACAACCATCATCACGACAGCGTCCCAACCCTATCCTCTCTTGATCGCTGCCACCACCCGTTATCACCATAGCCTTGTAATCACCACCTCATGATCATCCGAGGAAGGTTAGCATCAGTGTGATACTTTACCGTCGAGACATGAAGCCTCATCATCTAGGACGTGAAGAATGACCAACCGTTAGAGGAAGTTTGGGTATTTTTGTTTTCATGTCCTTTGACTTAGGTATTGGAAGTATTGCTAGTTTCTTTTATTGCTACTAAGACCCCTAGTTGTCCGTTTTTTGAGAGGATAGTGTAATCGGTTGAAAAGGCCTATTAATTTGTGATTTTTTGGTTGGTTAATAATGGATTCTTGCTATTCATGGTAATCAACGGAGAGGGCGCCAGAGGCACATACAGTATTAACCTTTCTCTCTTACGCCAGCAAATGCAAATTAAAGCCAAAGTAAGCTACTTTTTTTTTTCTGATTCGCATTAGCCCTTTTCTTTCTGTGCATTTTCTCTCCGCCACCTTACCCTAATATATAACACACTTTCTGAAAAGAAATTAAGAGGCGAGATTGTTCTTCAATGGCGGCATGTGTGATCAGAGTAGCTCAAGATGGAACCAGGTGGGTTTAATCAACATAGGGTTTACTCTTCTGGATGTATGGCAATTGATTTTTTTTATTTATGCTTTCTTCTGTAGGCCTCTCGTGTGATTGGAAATGGTACTTTTGGGTGTGGGAGTACCATAGTGGAAAGGGAGGATTTTATTGCTGAGAAAAACACTTTTGAGAATAGTTCACCTCAGGTAGTATTATTTGAGCTATTGGTACTATCTCTCTTCCTACATAGGACATCTTTTAGTTTTGTTTCTTCTAAGTGACTATAGTTTTGATTTTTATAATCATAGATAATGTTTGTAGGCTATTAAGTTCATAATCATTTTCCTTTCATCTAGTTTAGATTTTTCTTTATGATTAATACAGACCTAAAAGCTGCTAGATCATTTAGTCCTCCTGTCTTTATTTGTTTCTTTTCATTTTTATTCTGCAGGGTTCAGGTCAAGCTGTAGTGATTAGAGTAATGTATGATCGATGTGCATTTTATAATTGCAGGTTCCTTGGTTAGCAGGTATGTGATTGTCTCATTCAATTACCTTTTAATGTGGGCTCTAGGATCATCTTTCGAATTGTCAAATAACATCTGCATCAGAAATGTGATTTCTGTATAAGACCTGATAGGAATGATTAACTTAGCCATGATGTATAATTTCATGCGGTGAAGAGTTATAAAAGATTTATGCCTTTCAGTTTTTTAAGCGTTATATGACGTCAAATTTCTTCTAAGAAATGAGCCGTCTTTGAGAAATTGAAGTTAATCTATCAATTGCTAATATCAATACTTAAATTGGCAATAAATGTGAATTTACTTGATGTTTCTGCATTAATCAGTTTAGTGAAGAAAATTTCTCAACTATTCATATAGGATACATTGTACTTGCACTATGGAAAATAATATTTGAAAGATTGCTAGATTGAAAGGAGTGTGGACTTCATTTTTGGCAATAAAATTGTTCTTTTGGAGCATTGTTATATCCACTGCAAGTCTGTTGGTTTTATCACTGCACAAAGTAGGAAATCTTCTCAAGAGATAACTGGTTTTATGTTCTTGAGGTTTGTCTCTATAACGAGCAAGTATTTCTGGAGAAATTACGAAAATGAAAGAACTGCTTACTTTTTCATAGGTTTTAGCTTAAGAGCAATTTATAGGTTTTGGGTCTCTATTTAGAATATTCTATGATCCTATCCCACTTTGGAGACTGATATTCCAAGAAGGGTTATGCTGGTGTATGAAGAAAAACGAATACCTTGTAGCTAAGATCTAAATTACCAGTTTAGAATTTATATACTAATAAGACAAATTTACTTACCTGTACGTATTCATATTTTGTCTTCATTTGTCTTTACATATTTTTTTATACTCTGCCATTCATTATTTTTAGGTAAAACAAACTCTGGGACTGTTTACACCAACACAGGGGATAAAGATGAGTGGCACCCCTTGCTCGGTCCATGGTATTTTATTCAAGTTTTCACTCTTTGCATTATCTTCTTGACTGTAGAGCTCAACACATTCTTTTTGAAGTTTTGCCTTTGGATACCTCCTAGGAATCATGTGATCATATACAGGCTGATCTTATGGTGGGTAATTACAATACCAACTATATGTGAGTACAATTCATACCTTCAAAACAAGTACTCTTTCCTATCTCAAATTTTTAGACTAAATAGTCTAATTTTAATGTAAATATGCATAATCCTTTTAAACATCAACACTCGTTAAAATTTTCAGCAGTTCATTCTTACTATCTTATTACTATTACAGAAAATCCGTTAAAAAGGTTGGAGCATTTTGTTGGCTTTCGTTTGCCATCTGCATTATCAAACTTCTAATTTGTATCAAGTTTGGACATGGTATGTTCCTCTATTTCATTTATTAACTTCTTTCCTATATATATAAATATAATTGACGTATGGTTTGTGGTTTTTGCCTTGATAAATTGTGTTGTGTTTATTATATGGTTATTGTAGGCCTATATCCTAAGCAAATGTCATTTTGGCTTGTAATATTCTAGATGTCTGTGGGAATTGGGCTTGTACTATTCGTGCTTGTTTGGTCTTGACAACTACATCAAAGTTTAGGGAGAAAAAGGTGATGATATAGCAGTATAGATTATTCTTTAGGTCTATCCAAGCTGTAAGTACTTATTGCCTAAATTAGATTGTAAATGCTTTTTCCTGTTTAGGATAGGGATCAGATTTCTTGAGCATTGAAAACTTATGAATATAGGTATTTAGTACTTCCTTTCCATCTCAATTCAATATTTCTGAGAACTTATGCATGAGACAGACCGGGCTGGCATAACTGGGGAAATTACGAAAATGAAAAAACTGCTTGCTTTTGTGAGTATAGGTATTCAGTACTTCCTTTCCATCTCAATTCAGTATTTCTGAGAACTTATGCGTGAAAGAATTTGTTTGTTGATTATCCTACCTATTAATATCTCAGGCTTACCTGGTTTCTGTAGCAAAGGAAAGTGAAAAAAAAACCATTGGATTAGAGTCAAAATTGATTGCATTGCGAACCCATAAATTTACTCCTCTGTTGGATATTCAATCACACAAATTTCAAACTCTCTAGTTCATGATTTGCTAAGTCTTATTTTTATTCATCCGAATTCAAAGATAAAGATAACAATAAGAGGAGAAAGTTGATCTTGTAGTAAACAGAGTAACAGAAACAAATTAAAACAAATACCATCTTTGAATTTTGGTTTCCTTGTCTTGGAGGCATATAATAACATTCATTTTTGGAATTTCTGCTACTTTTTTATGGCTGTTTGATGAATGAGTTTAAACAATCATCTGGCCTTTTCCCAAGTTTGATGAATACTCTAAAACAAATACCATCTCTTTCAAATTCTTAATATGATGTTTTATAGTTCTATTATGAAAAAATTGGTGAATGATTTCTTCTATATGCATTTGTTATCTGTGCTAGGTACGAGAAACATATTGGTTCAGGTCAGCTATTTTATCTCCAGTCAGATCAGACACAGGTAAAAATTAGATTTGTTAGAATAATTGTTTCCTTTTATGCTAGCTTAAAGTCTTTATACTTATTCTACATGGAACCGAAGAGAGCAATGGGCTTGGAGACCTGGGTGTTTCTTTAACTCACCAACTAACAACTGCTCATGGTGTTTTCCTTTAGCATTGGGAAGCTCTGAAGGCATTGCATACCCTGTTGTGAAACATTACCATTCAACTTAGGTTCTTCATTTTTTCATTTTTTATAGTCGAAGTTTCATTTTTTTTTTCATTTATTGGAACAAGTTTGCTTGTATACTTAATGATAAATTAGTTAGTTTTCAAGTTAGATTTATTTATAAGTTGATCAAATGAATAATGTAAAACTTTTTTGAAATGATTAAATGTTAATGATGTCAATTATTATATTAGTGTTCTTTATGTTACGTAAAATTATCTTTTGAAAGTGTTTAATATGAATACTTGACTATTACAATGAACCTTATGGTATCTCATTTTATAGGATATAAAATACATGTGAATATTAATTCACAAATATGAAAAACACTTGTTGAATACATTCAACATGAGTTCGAAAATCCTGTTAAACAATGTTCTACAGGAATCGAAAAACCCTGTAAAAAGTGAGATACATGGGTCTTCATAAGAGGCATTGCGCATCGTGTTTGTATATTGGAAGGTTGGGTTGTGTACATAGTATGTGAAATATGAATCGTAGGATCTAGCTATCTGATTGATTTAGATTTCTTAGCCAAATTAAAGCGAAATTAACTATGTTTACTTATAGTCTAGGGGAAAAGGAACTAATCTCATGCATATATTTTCTTATGTTACATTTATTTTTTTATTTATTAATTTTGAATTTTGAAGCTCCGTTTATTTTCTTCTTTGTTGTTTGTTATACTTGATGTTTTATTTTTCCTTTGTCAGAAAGGTTAACATGAATTGTTGGCTGTCGACGCTACTCAATTGCTTAAGAAAGAGCATTTAGGATGCCAAACATTGCTTAGAGATGACAATGTACTTGACTTGCCATGAATTTGGGACAAACTACGGACCATGTATATGCTAAAATCCTATCAAACTCATCCCTTTTCATCAAAGGTTTAACGGAGCATTGTAGCTTAACGAATCCATAGGTGTCAACAAATACTGATAGTGGTTCAAGTATACTAATATCATAAGACACTTGCAATTCTTATTAGGGCTATGTTATAGACACAATTACAAATACTGGATCGATTTTTGTTTATTGAAGTGTTGAACATATCTAGGATTATTTACCTTTTCTGCTACTATTTTGGGTGCTTAAAGATTAGAATTTATTAATATCTTAAATAAGATCAGCTAGTTTAATCATTCTTTTAGTATTAAATGAGCTAGTTTAAAACTATTTAACCAATCTTAAGGAATGTGCTTCTTAGATGTTTTGTAGTTATTCTTTTTGGTTCTGCCATTTGTTTGTAAATGTCTCATAAGGAGCAAAATGATTGAATGGAGGGAGCAAAAGTCAGATTGGATTTTTGGGGTGGGGAGCAAAAGCTCATAGATAATGTTGAGTGTTGATTTATTCTTGTAAGTTAGGTTTATTAATCATTAATTTGCATGTGTTATTAATCATTAATAATTATTTTACTCAATTTATTCCTCTTTGGTCATATTATATTGAATAGTACATTTTTCACACTATTTTCTACATTCATTTTGTGTAAATGAATTCCTTATTTTTCTGGCTTGTTTCAAAATTTACAGTTACAATTATACTTCAAAACAAAGTCAACATAAGCAAGCAAGTCACATGTTGCCTCGACATCAGTTTTTATAGCTTCATAATTAGATTTGGAGTCTTACTAGATTTTAATCATTCTCTTAGGATATTACTTTTGCTTGTTCTATGTAAAAATCAATATGTATTTGTCATTTGAAACTATAGTTTTTAGCGGATAATAGTTTGTAATACTTTTGAGTAATAAAACAAAAGGTTATGTGATGTTATTATTTTTTGATATTTTGTCAAAAATATTATTTTTTAAGGTTTACAATGGCAAGAATAAGTAATAGACAAAAACTTATAAAAACAAGATGTTGCACATCATATAGCATAAAAATGCTATGAAAAGTCTTTGACAACGTTTAAAAAGCGCTATGGTAAATTTTTACTATCGGTTTATAAATGCTATCATTTGTCTACCATAGCATTGAAAAAATGTCATGGTAAGTTTGTCATAGCATTGAAAAAATGCTATGGTAAGTCTACCAAGCGTTGAAAAAATGCTACGAAATATCTTTAACAACATTGAAAAACGCTATGATATGTCTACTATAGCGTTTTAAAAACGCTATAAAAAGTGTTTTGATAGCGGCAAAAAAACGTTATGGTAGGGTTGAGACTTTTAATAACATTGACAAACATAGCGTTTAGAACAACGCTACGATAGCATTTTTGGCCGCTATCGTTGCATTTTTTTGTTGTATTGTGTACGGAAAGCAAAATTAATCATATGGGATGAGATACCTATGGAAAAACGTTTCGCAATTGAAAAAGGTTACAGATCCTTGAGAGATATTATGGATAATAATGAGCCATTTGGTGGAAAAGTTTTTGTGTTTGGGGGTGATTTTTGACAAGTTCTTCCTATATACCATGAGCTACAAGACAACAAAAAGTAAATGTAAGCTTGGTCAGGTCATATCTCTGAGAAAAAAACTGGAGAAACTCAGACTGACGAAAAACATGAGAGCAATATATGACATGAGTTTTGCAAACTTTCTTCTAAGAGTGGGTGATGAGAAGACCCCGTTATAAATGATGATTTGATTTCTCTTCCTTAGCAAATGCTCATTGACGATGTAGATAATGATTCTTGAGAAATGGATTTAATACAAAAAATTACAAATAGGGCAATTTTGGCAACCAAGAATGAATATGTTGACAATCTAAATGATCGCCTTGTACAATTCTTCCCTGGAGAAAATAAACTCTATGTGAGCTTTGACGAAGCAACTGATGATACTAATTATTATTATCAAGAAGAATTCCTAAACACATTTCTACCAAATGGTGTTCCTCCATATAAATTAGTTTTGAAAAAAAAACTGCCCAATTATGTTGTCAAGAAATTTAGATCCTTCTAATGGTCTATGCAACAGAACAAGAATGGTGTGCAAAGATTTTGGTAATCATGTCATACATGCAGAGATAACAACGGGACAACATGCTAGAAAACAGGTTCTACTCCCTCGAATACCACTTAGTCCAGTAAATGATGAAGGATGTCTATTTAAATTTAAGACAAAATAGTTTTATGTACGTCTATGTTTTGTAATGACAATAAATAAAGCTCAAGGACAAACCATACTTCATGTTGGAGTATATCTACCTCAGCATGTCTTCTCTCATATGTGACTGTATGTTGCACTATAAAGAGACATTTTAATGTCTATCACAAAAGTATTGATAGAATCAGAAATCCTGGGGAAACAACATATACAAAGAATATTGTATATAAGGATGTACTTCTACAACCAAGGTATGGTTTAATCAATCATGTCGTATAGATTTATATGTACTTCAAATTTCTTTCTTTCAAAAATTATAATAGTCAAGACATCTATTGAATGTATGACGTGTTCAGACTATTGATATCAAGGATTCTTAATCTTCCGAAGGTTTTAAAAAAATGTTCTATGATTGCTTAAATATATATATATATATATATATATATATGAAAAGTACAATAATTACTTTCAGATTTTATATGATAACATGTCATTGGCAACAAGTTCAAAGAAAGACCACAAAAGGAGTTAGATGTAAATTTAATTTAAAACGAGACGTAGAAATCTTTTTGTTACTTATAATTTCTTACCTAATAGATGTTACGGTTAAAAAATTTGATTGAAGTTTCTTTCTATGCCTCATGTATGAATAACAAAAATCTGGAAAAAAGTTATAGGGTAGGGGGGAGAGATTTTTTTAAAAGTGATGGGTGAGAGTTGAGTCGAGAAACAATTCTCAATTTTTTTAGTTCAAATCTTTTTTTGAATTCAAATATTCATAAATAAAAATAGAAATATCCCAAACTCAGTGACGTAAAATATTAATTTTTTTTCCTCATTAAAAATTTAAGGAGTCTTAATAAATTCTTCAATGAAAAACTAATTAAGAAAAAAAAGGAAATACCAACGTCGTCGAAATCCATCTCGTCGGAGTTGCAAATAAAACATGGTGGATTCCTCTACAGTACTTCATTCATCTTAATATTATCAAACTCAAAACCAAAATCATTTGACAAGGTGAAAAACAAATAAAACAAGTTAAATATGATTTTACCCAGTAAGGAACACCACATATAGACATAACAATTGGATATAGACATAACATTGTCCAAGCTCCTATAAATTTTCTCTGAAATCTGTTAACAAAAATGGTTAAATATTCCGATTTCAATATGCAAATATAGAACCTTGGAAATGAGAAAAAAATTCAGTAATTCTTAAATACTAAGAACTCGGTATTTTCTTATACCATTCAACGTCATTCGTATACTTTTTTTTTTTCAATTTTTAAATCCCTGCTGACTCTTTCTTCTCATAATATGAATAAAATAGAATACTGTAAAACAAATGACAACAGATCACTTGGATGAATAAAATAGAATACTGTAAAACAAATGACAACAGATCACTTGGATTATAAGAACCCTTAACTGGGTACTAATACCCTTGCAATCTTCCATCGTGTAGAATTAGCTTCACCGTCGCTATTTGAGTCGATTCGTCGATCTACATATGCCCACAATCATCGAGTCATTGTCAAAAGGAGTTGTGGCTCGGTGAGAGATTAGAGAGAATGGAGACTGGAGAAAGAGATGAAGGTAAGAGTATATGCTGGAAGGATTCACGACTTTGAAACAACATTTTCCACATTAGATTTGCCATGTACTGGGTCCTATTTTTTCTCCTCAATCTGTGGGTAAAGAGAAGGCACTAAGACCCTTAGACTGAGAGGGAGACTTGTAGAAGATGGAGAAAAAGAAGTTAGTCGGGGAGACTCATACAAGATGAAGGAAAAGAAGTTAAATGCGTACACAATGAGTATTGTGTATTACCCATGTTGGTGAAAATAGAGCACAAATTTTGTATAAACCAAAATATTGCTAAGAACAATTACAACTGAAATAATTGTTGATTACAACTTAGAAAAATTCAGATAACGAACGATTACAAATCAGAAATTAATAACGAAAACAACCTAGAAAATTAAATAACGAATGATGTGTTGGAATTATGTCCATAAAATATGCTGTAATAACTATTTATGAGTATTTAGTTATTTCTCAGACATTTTGTATTACTGAATTTAACGAATGAATGAAACTTTTTTTATTAATTAAAGTGTGCTTATAATTTACTCAAGTCCTGAAACTATTATCAACGTAATAAGAGTAAAGACTGAGGGGTATTTCAGATAAACTCTTCTGAAATAGTTCAGAATGTTATTCGTAGTCTTAGGATCGACAAGGTATTCGAGTTCGATTACAACTATTAGGTTGAACCAAAGGATGTCAGTCTTAGGGTATGAGAGTGGAGACTCTGATAGTTGACCTACGCATGTTGTGGAACATGTTGAATAAACCAGTAGCCAATTAGTCTAGAGCAAAGTCATTTATTTAGCTCTAAATCTAATCGTTACACCTATAAGGGTATTGTCATAACTACCTTAATCCTGAGGTGAACACGAAACTTGACTTAGTTACAATATTTGATATGTCAAAGGAGTGAGCTCGAATTACCAGACAATATCACAGTTGTTGGGATCATGATTTAATTATGTTAGAACTGCGTGATTCACATATATAAAAATTTGTGACGAGATTGCAAATGCAACAATATCACCTTATGCTTTATTGATGAGTGTGTGAATAAATTAACTTGACAAAGTATTCGATGGAATGAATCATTGAATAAGACATGGCAATTATACGAGACAATTCATTTTGCACCAACAGAAAATGTAGCGTGCGTGAATTGAGAGTTGATTCAACATCGAACCTATAGTTGAGTCGTACGATGTCAGGATTAAATAGGTCGAGAATTTATGGAGATAAGTTCACCAAGTATTTGATTCCTATAGTTTTATTCATGTGAGTCCATTCGGTTTCAAGAATAGCTCATAAGGACAAGAACGAAAAATAACACCAGTTGGACCAAAAACGTGTTTTGGACCAAGGTATATTTTCCGAACCCATATGTGATGGTTGTTGTCGCTTAATTAGTGAATAGTAAGTAATTAATGTTCAATTTAATTAATTAATTAATTTTTAATCATTATCTAATTAGTAAATAAAAATATTAATTAATTAATTGATGGATATCAATTTAATTTATCAATTTGAATTGATAAATTTAGACACAACATTGACTATAGGAAGATATGCAACATTCGTCAATAGCAAATATTAGGGGGTGATTTTTCGGTAATTTGACATATAGAGGTATATGTGAAAATTCCGTAATTAATATATAAGAGATGGCAATAGGGTTGCATCTCTAACCCTAACATAGTATGTAATTACACAGAATAGAAAATAGTTTCTCTCCCTCTTCCTCTTGCCACCGAAATCCATAGAGGTGAAGGAAAAATTTGATTTTTCTTCTTCAGTTGTTTTGAGAACTCACACTCAATTCTTGATCAATATCCGATTGAGATATACTTCTGAATCCTACGAGTGATTTTTGGTGTGAAGACTGATTCAAGTTCTACGAAGAACGAAGAACGCGAGATGACTAATATGATTCCACCAAATCAGAATTTCTCCTGATACAAGAAATGTATAAAATTATTTCTCCCTCTATTGAATACGTATAAGTTAATATGCATAATCGTGTGTATGGTTTTAATATTTAATATGATTAAATTGGTTGATGTGAATTTTTTTTAATTTTCAGCCCACGAATCGTTCGTGGTTCATTGATTTTCCTCTAATTTTAAAATCCGAACCAACACGATGAATAATCATTTTGAGGATTGCACGAATGCAATGTCCTAAAGACAGTATCCATCCTCTACACGGTGCTTGGAGACTACGACAATTGTCTTTGGTAGAACTCTCAGTATTTTCTCTCTCTGACTCAATAAAAATGAAATAGAAGTGTGATTTCTCTATAACAACGAAGCAATGTTTTGAGAGAAGTATCTTTTTTTCTCTGTCCATCACCTCTATTTATAGAGGGGGACTACTTGATCTCTAAGCAAGACAGTTGCAACGTGCAAAATATCTCAGCTTGGAGATCAAGTTAAGTTGTTGCACAAAATGGGTAGAATGCGATCGTTGAGCCTGACTGTTTTGACAGTTTCAAAGCACTTGAACGTTGGAGCTAAACAACTTTGACAGATTCAAAGCCTTCGTCCTCAAGAGAAATTTTCAGCAAAAAAATAATCATTCGATCAGAGCGGAATGAGCCAGGCCAAGTTGTGCGAGCCGAGCCAACCAGACAGATCGCGGTAGCGCGAGTGTGTGCAGAGGACCATATGCCATCTAGGTCCTCCCTTCCCCAAAAAATGTGAGTGCCCCTTAGGGATAACCCCAAGGCACTACTGTTGGGTTTATAAACCCTTCTAACTTCTTTCTTCTTTCCAATATGGGACGATTTCCCACACTTCTTTTACACTTTCATTCACACACCACTTTTCTCTTATTTTTCCTTTTATTTTTCTCAACCTTTTCCAACAATCCCCCACATAAACAAAATGTGTTCTAACTAGGCAACGATAATAGGAGAGAGAAACAAATGAGATATGCATAATGAGAGGTGTCTTTTGGACTTGAACCTTTCATAGTGAGAATTTATCGGATTTATTCTGAAGAACAATGAAACTATGTTCTTGAACTGAACTTCCTCTGAGATAAACTGAGACAAAAAATTTCACACACATCTCCTCTTAATACATCTGAGTTCATACGATTTTATTTATTTTAGTCCAAAACAGATCCCTCGTTCTTGAGAGTTTTAGAGAGGTTAAGCCATTGAGACATTTCATAGAAGCGACCCCACTTCTACTCTCATATATGTGACAAGGATTTAGAATATTGTGTCACTAATCCTCTTGTAAGAAAGAATCTATGTCATTAAATACTTACGTATACCCTTTTACATCGTCAAATAACGCACTATCTTTACATCATAGGAACATGAAGAGACCATAAGTTTCTTAGTATGTCAACGTGAATCATTGCTGTCAGTTTGCTTATTGAAGATAGATATTGGGATCTCCAATCAACTAGGTTAGGTTACCACTTAAATGATTCATTGAACAAGCTTTAGTCTCATTCCCCTCAATGTTTTCTTTATTAGCACCCTTGACAGACCTTTAGTTAGAGGATCGGCAAGATTCTCTTTTGACCTTATAAAGTCTAAGAAAATCACCCCATTGGAGAGCATCTACTCAATAGTATTATTTCTCCGTCTAATATGTCCAGACTTACCATTATACACATCATTTTCACTCTAAAGTTTGCAGCCATGTTGTCACAATGGACACATATTGCCGACACAGGTCTTGGCCATGCTAGAACAACTTCCAGGAAATTTCTAAGTCATTCCGATTCTTCGCAAGCCTTGTCCAAAGCTATGAATTCTGATTTCATAGTTGACGGGCTATACATGTCTACTTAGTAGACCTCCATGAGATAGCTCCACCATATAAGGTGAAAACGTTTCCACTTGTAGATTTAGTCTTTAAACTGTCAGAAATCCAGTTAGCATCACTAAATCCTTCTATCACAGCTGGACAGTTTGAATAGTGTAATCCGTAGTGCATAGTGTAAGTCAAGTACCTTAGCACTCTCTCCAATGGTGATCACGCCCAATATTACTAATATATCTTGCAAGCCTTCCTACTGAATAGGCTATATCAGGCCTAATGCAATTCATGATATACATTAAACTGCCAATTATTTATGAGTACTCCAATTGAGATCCTCCAACTCTATCATTCTTCCTTAACTTACAGTTTAGGTCGAAAAGAGTTACTTCTGGTTTAATTTCAAGTTGGCCAAACTTCTTTAAGATATTTTTTACATAATGGGATTGAGTAAGGATATATTCATCTTTAGTTTACTTTACTTAAATTTAAAGAATAACATCTGCTAGACCTAAGCCTTTCATATCAAAATTGGAACTCAACATCCACTTGGTAGAAGATATTATTGTTGGAATTCGCGGCGACGCGCAGCGGAAGGTGTGGTGGTGTTTTAAAAAAAATTATAAAATGATAAACGATTGCATCATCGCAGATCCCAAAGATGAAAACTTTTTAATTGAAAAAACTTTTTCAGATCAGATCCATGATATATTTATATATTAAATCAAAGATAAACATGGATATAAAATTTACCTCTTGTAGTCCAATCAAGCGTCTTTAGAATACAACGATCTTGCTATCCCACAAATGATAGACTTCGAGATACACATCACGATCTTCTAAGTCAATCCTCAAACACACTAAGACGTGTAGGGTCGCGTAGAATATATCAAGAACACTTTTCTATCTCTAGATTACTCAGCACGCGAGATTTAGAGATTTTGACGAAGGATTAATTTGTGAGACAAAACTCTGATCGAAAAATAATTAAAAGTTCTTCACGGAGTTTTTTTATAAACTTTTAGTATCAGAGAGTTTCACCCGTGATTGCAATTATGTTCTTAGCATAGTTAAGCCAATACAATAATATCAATATATTTTCTAGATTATAGCATATCAGATTTTTTAGAGATTTACATAAAATAATAAATTAATTATAAATGTACGATTACTGTGGGACCCACTACAATTATATAATATTACAGTGTCACATAGCACTGCAGTGTGCCGTGATGAGTTATAGTGCCTCACGACACTGTAGTTTCATGGCACTATTGTTGTGTCGTGAGGCACTGCGTTTGCCACGTCCCACTATAGTGTCATGAGGCACTACATGTGCCATGTCCCACTGTAGTGCCGTGTCAATATCTGATTCAAAATCAGTGATTGACATGTGGCAGTCCAACATGACACGTGGCCATTTCTACAAATTTATTATTTTTTTAATCTGATAAATATTTAGATATTAGTTAATTCAAAAATTAATTTATTGATCATTCTTATCAACTAGCTTATCTATTAATTCAAACAACAGATTTAGTTGATTCAAAATTTGAATTATTGTCTCATAATAATTAAACATTATCTAATTTCATAAATTATTTATTTTATCTCACTTATCAGTTAACACAAAATTAATCGCTATTATTATTTAATGATAATTTTTGAAATTACATTAAATAATTCAATTAATTAATCATACATAACTATCTCATAGTTATATACCTGCTCCGGAAATATAATTTCGTTTGTAAGCCAGTCATTTTCTCATGTCTTGAAATATTTACACCCTAGACTGTGTAGTACAAACGTGACTTAAGGACCATTGACCCATAATCATAAGATCCAATAAACCAGTTTATTAATTAAACTCTTTAATTAATTAAACTTATTTATTAATTCCATTATTACTTCACTATAAATATGAAATTGCACTCTTAGATATTACACAATGTATTCATAGTATTCTCGTGTAGTCCATTGATATTATCATTTCATGTAGTTTTG
Source organism: Datisca glomerata (assembly GCA_003255025.1). NCBI lineage: Eukaryota > Viridiplantae > Streptophyta > Magnoliopsida > Cucurbitales > Datiscaceae > Datisca > Datisca glomerata. The sequence goes on along the minus strand of QANY01013389.1, from coordinate 379,409 downwards.
TCCTCCAATTATTGGTTCGTAAATTAGAGCTAGTTAAAATTATCATTTTACCCTTCTAATTACCTAATGATCCTTAAGTACCATTAATTCACTAGTAAATGACTAATTTATAATTGTATTATAAATTTGAGTTCAATAACCATTCAGTTCCAGAATTAACACTTAAGGAAACTAATATACGGTCTGTTAAAAAAACTTGGATTCCAAATCTTGTAAGATTATGTTCCCAACCATCCATATCACTAAATCTCCAAAATAAAAGTCATTATCTTGTTTTACAAACAAACCTTAACGAGTGAATCAAAAGATCCAGTAGACATGCATAGAAATTCATGACTACTCAGGATTCAGACTGATCTACATATGATCATCAGATTGATGTGCATTAAATTTTTGTGATAAACGGTAAATTAATAAAGATATTAATCCACATCGGTCCTGTCATATATAATCTTATTATATATAGTACATTCACTAAGATGTCTATCTATATCAATGATCCAGATCTATATCACATGCACTCATAATTTTTAATGAACAGTACTAGCAACCATTCATTAAAAATTTCATACTTTAATATATTTTTGACAATTTTATTGATTATCTATGATATTAATCCTCTCGTACTTATACAAGATCATAGTCACGTTAATAAATATGAAATTTTCATATATTTATTTATAATTATTCAACAATAATTCAAAAGAACAATTATAAGAAAAATATAATTGCATTAAATTTCATATTAAAATGTCAAAACTTATGCTTTAAGGGCACTATGCCCAACAATTTTTCACTTGCCCTAAAGTAAATGTGACGTCTCTCTCAACCTCATGTTTTGCACATGACCATTAAATGACTTTGCAGGAAGTGCATTGGTAAAAGGATCAGCCAAGTTCTAATCTGACGCTATCTTCATAACAGTCACATCCCCCCGATGCACGATCTCTCTTACAAGATGATATTTCCTCTTTATGTGCTTGCCCCTCTTGTGACTCATCGGTTCTTTAGAATTAGCTTTCGCCCCACTGTTGTCACAATATAGGACCAGTGGCTTGTCCATATCTGGAACTATTTTCATATCAGTATAGAACTTTCTAAGTCATAATACTTCTTTGCAGCTTCACAAACCGTTATATATTCGGCTTCCATAGTGGAATCTACAATACTAGATTTCTTAATACTTCTCCAGACTACAGCTCCTCCACCTAGGGTGAATACTGATCCAGACGTCAACTTCTGGCTGTCTATGTCTAATTGAAAATTAGAATTAATATATCTAGTGGAGTTCAAGTCTCCACCTGAAAAAACTAGCATATAGTTTCTCGTTTTTGTAAGATACTTAAGAACATGCTTTACTACAATCCAATGTTCTAAACCATGATTTGATTGATAACAACTGACAATTCTCACCGCATAACAGATGTTTGATCTACACAACATGACATACATGAGAATACCAACAACTAAAGCATAAGGAGCCTTTTCTCATATCCCCTTCATTCTTAGGTGTTTTAAGACATTGCTCCTTAGAGAGGACAATTTCATATCTGGTTGGTAGTTGATATTTCTTGGAATTCTCCATAGAGAATCTCTCTAGCATCTTATCAATATAAGATGCATGCGAAAATGCCAATAGCTTATTTTTTCTATCCCTTAGAATTTGGATGCTTAGAACATAGCTCATCTCTCCCAAATCTTTCATTTAAAATTTCTCAACTAACCACTTCTTTACTTTCGACAAGATTTCTACATCATTCTCAATGAGTAGAATATCGTCTACATAAAGAACTAAGAAAAACACCATATTATCTTTTATGTATTTTTAAACACAAGCTTCATTAACATTTTGCTCGAAGCCATACGATTTAATAATTACATCAAAGGCAAAATTCCAAGATCTAGATGCTTACTTCAATCCATAAATGGATTCAAGCAACTTGCATACTTTCTTATCTTGCCCTTTATTCCAGGAACCCTTCTGGTTGCATCATATGGATGCTTTCTTCTAGAGAGCCACTCAGAAAAGTTATCTTGACATTCATTTGTCATATTTCATAGTCTAAACTAGCGGCTATAGATAAAAAGATGCAAATGGATTTTAGCATGGCAACGAAAGAGAATGTCTTTTTGTAATCGACTCTTTCCCTTTGTGTATAGCCTTTTGCTACCAGCCGTACCTTGAAAGTCTCTACTTTTTCATATGCACATCTTTTCTTCTTGAAGATCCATTTACATCTAATGGGCCTGACATCTTCAGGTGGATCTATAAGTTCCCATACAGATGGATTTTGGTCCATGGCATCTTGCCATTTATCCTTTTCAGGATCTTTCATCGTCTCTTTAAAGGTTAATGAATCATCCCTATCAGTGTCAGGATACTAGGACATGTGCCTCTAGTTCATAGGTTATCTTATAATCCTTCCACTATGACGTTGCATCGGGGTTTCCTAAATAGGAACAGTGGTTTTTATGGTTTGTCGTTTATTAGTTAATGATGAAGGTGGTTTGGTCTCATCGGATGCTAATTCTTCGAGAACTACTTTATTCTGAGGTTTTTAGTTTTTCTTATAGTCGTGTTCAAGGAAAGTGAATTTGTCGATAAAAACACATTTTGATCCTTATATAAAGTACTCATCTCTTATTTCTGGAGCATAGCCGACAAATATACACACTTCCGACCTTGAGTCTAACTTTTCAGTTTTGGGTCAAAGAACGTGAGTTGGATACTCCCATATACGAAAATAACATAAACTAGGTTTGAAGTCATTTCATAACTCTAATGGTGTCTTGCTTACAGACTCAGAAGGCGCTACGTTCAAAATGTAGGTTGTCGTTTGAAATGCATATCCCCAGAATGTGAGTGGTAGTGATGAGTAGCTTAGCATCAACCTAACCATATCCAATAGGGTTTGGTTTCTCCTTTCTGAAACATCATTTTGCTGTGGCATTTCATGTGCTGTGAGTTGGGATAGAATGCCATACTCTAGCTTGTAATCTTTGAATTCTAAATCCAAGTATTCACCATCTCGATCTGATTGAAGTATTTTCAATGATTTACCTAATTATTTTTTAGCTTCAACTTTGAAATCCTCAATCTTTCCAAAAGTTTAAGACTTTTTATGCATTAGGTAAGTATAACCATATCTAGGGTAATCATCAATAAAAGTAACAAAATACTCATACCCAACATTAGCTTGTACATTGATTGGTCCACAGACATCACTATGTAGTGTTCAAGTGGTTTTTTTTATCTTTTTGGCTCTTTCCTGTGAAAGGTTTCTTAGTCATTTTTCTCTCTACACAAGATTCACAAACAGGAAGAGTCTCAACTATTAGTTCTCTCAAAGCACCATGCTTTGTTAACTTGTTTAATCTATCTAGATTAATATGTCCTAATCTAAGATGCCATAGATATGTGTCATCATCATTATGAGAAACTCTTTATCATTTGTTATTTTAAGGATTTGCTACTTTAAACAATTCAGAATTATTTAACGTATGTTCAGTTGACTTAAGCATATACAGTCCGTTCAAAACTTTAGCATGACAAATATTGAATCATTCCTTTGAAATAATAAACTAATTATTAATAAAAGAAACTTCAAAAGATTGTTCATGCAGTAATGAAAGAGAAATTAAACTTCTCAAAAATCCAAGAATAAAATAAAACATTGTTCAAAACAAGAAAATTATTTCTAAAATTAAGACAGATCATCCCCAATGTTTTCGGTGACACGCACACACCACTGTCAACTCTCATTATCACCTCGCCATTAGCAAACTCTCTTGCCGAATCAAGCATATGCAAAGAAAAACATACATGATTAGGACTCATGAATCCAATATCCAAGATGACGAATCATATTCCACTAAACAAGTTTCAAGTACAAGTAAAACACATTTACCTTTCTTTTTCAGCTTGGAGAGATACTTGCTACAATTTATCTTCCAATGACCTTCAACTCCACAGTGGAAACGTTTTCCCTTAGGTTTGATGTCGTCTTTGTTCTTCTTGGCCTTGGGTGACTTTTTGGCTTTCTTTCCTCTTTTGTTCTTACTTTTGTCTATATCATTGTTCTTCTTCCTTTTATTGTTCTTAACAACATTGGAAGAAAGTTTTTACTCAGCAAAATTTACCTCGCCCTCTTATATCATACTCTTGTTGAGTGACTCAAAAGCTTGCAGTTCATTCAACAATTGAGTCATGTTGAATTTCGACTTGTTCATAACATAGTTGGTGGTGAACGCAGAAAAAGAAGGTGTGAGTGATTCAAGTATAATGCTGACTTGAGTTCGCTCATCAATGGGAGCCCCATGTAGTTCTGCCTCATGCATTATATTGATCATGTTCAAAACATGTTCACACACAGAAGTATATTTCTTCATCTTGGTTGCTATGTAGCTCCTAGTAGCCTCATGACGACTTTGATTAGACCGCTGTCCAAACATCGCCTGTAAAGATTTCAGAATTTCATAGGCATTTTTCACGCTTTCATGCGTTCTTAGAATATCATTCATGTTCACAAGCGTGTAGCGCTTAGCTTTGTTGTTGGATTGAATCCAAGCATCAAACTTGTCCCTAACATTCTTAGAGGCATTGGCAGCGGACTCCTTAGGACATTCTTCAGTAAGAACAAATTTGTGGTTCTCACAAATTAACATCAAGTTTAAATTTGACTTATATATTATCAAATTATCACCATTTGATTTCTCAAGTGCAATTAAAGCCGTAATTAGGTTTCCCATGATAGACATAATAATAACTGAAAACAAAACTTACATAATTTAATATAATTGAAAAAAAATATCAAGAAGGTTAATTATGATTTTGTGAATGTAACCCATTATTTTAGATTCTATGACTTGATTTAGAATATACCATCTTAGGGTTGGTCAAAACTAAACTACATCACTTAATCCTATCTTCTTAAGAAGTTCAACCTTGGTATTGATACAACTTGAAACCTTCCTTAGGGGGATGAAAATAAAGCCATCTCAAGGCCTTCACTGTATCTCACGGTGTTGTACTAATAATAGAGACCATATGTTACATTGACATGTCAATCTTCTCTCACTCACTATTTTAGATTAATGTGTTTCTATTTTAACTAATCAATTAATTCTAAATTAATTACTAGTTAAAATAATCTTATGAACGTAAAATTAACAGTTAATCCAATCTAATTGGTCTAAGTTAATTTAACCTTCTAAAGAGCCTAAGTCAAAATTAGGTGAACTTAGAATAACTAATTATTTATCAAACTTTAATAAAACTCTTTTAATAAAGTTGGTTATCTTAAAGGTTACTATAACCTTTAGAGTGGTGTGATTACCAAGTTTTAACTAATTAAAACCTAACAGTTTATATGCAATGATTTCTCAAAACAATTCATATAAACATATTAGGAAAGTGTTAATCAATCATGTTTCTACTAATGAGATGCATGATCAAATAAATCTGTATAGAGTTTCATGTATGACATGTGATTGACTAATGCATGATCATGTTATCGATCAAATCAATAAATATTTATTTAACAATTAAATAAATAAATGCTGAATCAATTGAGTATTGAGTATTTCTAAATTATAACCTTTGAAAAATAGAAATAATTACAAAGAGGATTTCAAAAATACATATTTCCCAAATAGCTCCTTTTTCACCAGAGGTCTATCTTCGTAATTTTCAAACTTTGATCAAAACCCTTTTAATTAGGATAAACTATTTTTTCTAATTAAATAATCTCATTAAATATCTTTTTAAAATTAATTGAATTTGATAGTCAAAAATAATTTGATGACTCATTAAACTTGGGTCAAACCCAATCAATTAATTAATTTTATTTTTTTAAAAAAATTAAAATCGATAATTATCCTTTTAAAAATCAAATTTCAAAATTCAAAATTCAAAATTTAAAATTCAAAAAATCAAAACCAAAATTTAAAAGATAAGGATAGGATTTGGGTTTCCGCAACACATCGCAGGGATAGGATAACACGGTATCATGGTTTCTGCAAAACTTCCCTTGCAGTAACAACAATTACCTCTGACGATAGGACTCTCCCAGTCACTCCCATCCACCACCATCAACCCCCGCCGGCGTCGCGGACACTTATTTTTCCAGCGGCGTTACCATCGATGGACTACCAACAGTGCTGGTGCCGAAAATCTGATTTCCGGTGCCGGCGCCAGAATTCCTTTTTTGTTTCTCGTTCACCTCGTGTGTTCTTCATATTCTCCTTCTCGGAATTTCATAACATGATATTCAAAATAAAATTACAAAAATTCTTATACCCTAAACGGCTTACACAAGATCTAAGGAGAAAATAAAGAACAAAGCTTAAACCCAAAAGTCATTATACAATTAACAATTCATCATTAACCATACATTCAAAAAACAAATCATTCATTCATATATATCAAAATATATATATTATGAACGATGCAAGAACACCAACATAGTATTTAATATACAGATATATAAAGATCGCTCTAATATCAATTGTTGGAATCCACGGTGACGCGCAGCAGAAGGCATGGTGGTGTTTTATAAAAAAAATTATAATATGATAAATGATTGCATCGTCGTAGATCCTAAAGATGAAAACTTTTTAATTGAAAAATACTTTTTCAGATCGGATCCATTGTAGTTTATATATTAAATCAAAGACATACATGGATATAAAATATATCTCTTGTAGTCCAATCAAGTGTCATTGGATTACAACGACCTTGTTATCCCACATATGATATACTTCAAGATTGACAGTACGATCTTCCAAGCCAATCCTCAAACATATTAGGACGTGTGTGGGAACATAGAATATATCAAGAACATTTTTTATCTCTAGATGTACTCAACACATGAGATCTAGAGATTTTCGAGAAGGATTCATTTGTGAGACAAAACTCTAATTGAAAAATAATTAGAAGTTCTTAACAATGCTTTTTGATTAACTTTTAATATCAGAGAGTTTCACCCCTGATTGCAAGTGTGTTCTTAGAACACTTAAGGCAATCGAATAATATCAATATATTTTTTAGATAATGACATATCATATTTTTTTAGGAATTTACATAACATAGTAAATTAATTACAAATGTGAAATTGAAGTGTGACCCACTGCAATTGTACAACACTACAGTGTGTCGTGTCTGGAAAATATATTGATATTAATGTTTCACGGCACTGTAGTTTCACGGTACCACTGTAGTGTCGTGGGGCACTACAGTGTGCCACGTCCCACTGTAATGCCACATGGCACTACAATAGTCCATGTCAATCTTTTATTCAAAATCAGTATATGACATGAGGCAGTCCAACATGCCACGTGACAATTTCTGTAAATTTATTATTTATTATAATAAGATAAATATATAGATATTAGTTAATTCAAAAATTAACTTATCTGATCATCCCTATCAACTAGCTTATATGTTAGTTCAAACAACAGATTTAGTTAATTCAAAATTTGAATTATTATCTCATTATAATTAAACATGATCTAATCTCATAAATTAGATATTTTGTCTCACTTATCGATTAATATAAAATTAATCGATATTATTATTTAATGATAATTTCCACAAATTACATTAGATAATTCAATTAATTAATTCTTAATTAGTTAATCATATATAATTATCTCATAATTATATACTTGCCCCAGAAATATAATTCCTTTTGCAAGTCAGTCATTTTCTCATATCCTAAAATATTCGCATCCTAGACTGTGTAATATAGAGGTGACTTGGGGACCAAAGACCCATAATTCTAAGCTCCAATAAATCATATTATTAATTAAACTCTTTAATCAAATCATCTCATTTATTAATTTCATTATTACTCCACTATAAATATGGAATTGCACGCTTAGAAATTGCAAAAGTTATTTACAGAGTATTCTTGTGTAATCTATTGATATAATCATTTCATGTAGTTCTGTCCTCCAATTATTGGTTTGTAAATTAGAACTGGTTAAAAATACTATTTTACCCTTCTAATTACCTCTTGATCCTTATATACCATTAATTCACTAGTGAATGATTAATTTATAATCGTATTATAAATTTAAGCTCAATAACCATTCAATTCTAGAATTAACACTTAATGAAACCAATATACGATCCATTAGGAAAGCTTAGATTATGAATCATGTAAGATTATGTTCTTAACCATCTATATCACTGAATTTCCAAAATAAAAGTCACTAGCATGTTTTACAAACAAACCTTAGCGAGTGAATCAAAAGATCTAATAGACATGCATAAAAGTTCATGACTACTTATGATTCAGACTGATCTACATATAATGAGCAAATTGATGTGTATTAAATTTTTATGATAAGCAGTAAGTTGGTAAATATATTAATCCACATCGGTCATGTCATATATAATCTTATTATATAAAGTACATTCACTAAGATATCTATCCACATCAATGATTCAGATCTAGATCACATGCATTCGTAATGCTTAGTGAACTGTACTAGCAACCATTCATTAAAGGTTTCATACTTTAATATGTTGCTGACAATGTTATTCATTATCTATGATCTTAATCTTTTCGTACTTATACAAGATCATAATCTCATTAAGGAATATGAAATTTTTAGATATTTATATATAAATTATTCAACAATAATTCAAAAGAAAAATTACAATAAAAATAGAATTGCATTAAATTTCATATTAAAATGTCAAAACTCATATTTTGAGGGCATTATGCCCAACAGTTATATCCTTATGCGTTCTCAATATGAGCATGTCTTCTACATATAAGCATACTATGACAAACTGATTACTAGTACCCTTAACATAGACACATTTATCACATTCATTTATCTTAAAGCTATTAGATAACATAGTGTGATCAAACCTCTCATGCCATTGTTTTGGCGCTTGTTTTAACCCATAAATGAATTTAACAAGTTTATAGACCTTTCGTTCTTGGCCTTTAACCATGAACCCTTTAGGCTGTTTCATATAGAGTTCTTCATCAAATTCTTTATTTAAGAAAGCAATCTTTTCATCCATTTGGTGAATTTCCAAATTATGTAAAGCTGCAAGTGCAATCATCATTCTAATGGATGTGATTCTCGTCACTAGAGAATACCTACCAACCAAGCTTTGTACTTTCAAATAGTACCATTAGCTCTCAGCTTTCTTTTGAAGATCCATTTAAAGCCTATTGGTTTATTCCTAGGAGGGATATCAACCAATATCAATATGTTATTTTGCATAATGGATTATATATCATTATCAACTGCTTCCAAAAAAGAGCCTTAGGATTAGACATCGCCTCCTTGTAAGTTTGAGGTTCAACTTCCCTCATGTATGATAGAACTCCTGGACTAAATGTGGTCTTCGTTTTAGCTCGTTTACTTCTTCTAGACTTAGATTCAGATTCTTCATCAATCTGAGCTCTAGATGAACTTTCTTCCAAACCTCATTTGGCATTTTGATTGTGTCTTCCTTCCTTAAATGGAAATAAATTCTCAAAGAATTCAACGTTAACAGATTCTGTTATATTATCCGTACACATGTTAGAAATGTCTGACTTAATCACCAAAATTCTACATGTAGCATTGTTTAATACATATTCGATGAAAACACAGTCTAGTGTCTTAGGTCCAAGCTTGACTCTCTTTGGCAACAGTACTTGTACCTTTGCGAGACACCCCCACACTTTTAGGATTTTATAAGAAGACAACTTCCCTTTCCACACTTCATAAGGTGAATTGTTAGTCTTCTTATGTGGAATCCTATTAAGTATGGTGTTAGCTGTAAGAAACTCCTCCTCTACAAATTATGAGGTAATCCGAAAATGTTAAACATATAGTTCATCATGTCTTTCGGAGTTCAATTTTTATATCCAGCCACCCTATTTTGCTGAGGCATGTAAGGTGCAATAGTTTGATGCACTATTCCATAATGAGCATAGAATTCAGCGAGCATCGTGGAGTCATATTCTCCACCTCAGTCGGATCTAAGCACCTTGATCTTCTTTCCAATTTGATTTTCAACTTCAGACTTGTATATCTTAAACATATCCCAAAGTCTCATCATTTGGTATGATGCAAATATACATAACACTATTTACCAAAATCATCAATAAATATAACAAAATATTTTCTACCTCTCTACTAGGTGTTAATTTCAGATCAAATAAATCACTATGTATCAAATCAAGTAATTCATTGTTATTTCTACAGATTTAAATGATTCACTTGTAAATTTAAATTCTACACAAATTTCATATTTATTTCTCTTTTCTAGGTTAGATCTAGGTAGAATTTCTAAATTAATCATATGTTTCATGGATAAAAAATTAACGTCCTAGTCTAGCGTGTCAAATATTAGACAACTCAACGATATAAACAGAAGATGCATAATTTTCATTACTAGCAGCATAAATTATAGCAGAAACATTAAGCTTAAACAGACCATCACAACCATAATCTTTACTGACAAACATTCCCCCTTAGTTAAAATAAACTTTCCAACATCAAACACAAGTTTAAATACACTCTTACATAAAAGAGATCCTGAAACAAAATTCCTACGAATTTTAGGCACATGGAGAACTCATGGAGAGTGAGTTGTTTTCTGGAGGTAAACTTCAACACAACTTTTCTTTTCCCTTCACAGCAACCTCTAAGGTGTTCCCCATGTAGAGAACTTCACCATTTTCAACATCTTGATAGGCTAAAAATACAGACTTGTCACTACAAACATGCTTCGTGGCACCAATGTCAACCCACCAATCCTTGGTGTCAATGACCATACATACCTCAGAAACCATAGCTCATAGATCATCAATCTCCATCATGTTTGCATGGTTCCCTTGACTCTCAAATTAATAACAAAAACAACCCATAAATTAAATAAAGAATGATGAAAAATCATATTGAAGATTGCACGAATGCAATGTCCTAAAGATAATATTCGTCCTCCCCACAGTGATTAGAGACTACGACAATTGTCTCTGCAGGATACAACAATATCATATTAAGAACAGCAACCAGTCTCTCAATCTCTGGAAAAACTCTCAGTATTTTCTCTCTTTGACTCAATAAAAATGAAATAACAGTGTGATTTTTCTATAGCAACGAAGCAGTGTGTTGAGAGCAATATCTTTATTCTCAGTCCAGCGCCTCTATTTATAGAGGGGGTCTGCTTGATCTTCAACCAAGATAGTTGCAACGTGAAAAATATCTCAGCTTGGAGATCAAGCTAAGCTGTTGCACAAAATGGAGAGATGTGATCGTTGAGCTTTATTACTTTGACAGTTTTAAAGCACTTGAACGCTGGAGCTAAACAGCTTTGACAGATTCAAAGCCTTCTTCTCTAAGAAAAAATTTCAGTAAAAAATTAATCCTTCGACCATACTGAATCGAGCTGTGTCGGTCGGACAGTGACGATGGAGCGCGTGTGTGTGGGGAGGACCATATGCCATCTAGGTCCTCCCTTCCCCATAAAATGTGGGGTGCCCCTTCGGGCAAACCCTCCAAGGCACTAATGTTGAGTTTATAAATCCTTCTAGCTTCTTCATCTTTCCAATGTGGGACAACTTCCCACACTTGTTTTACACTTTCATTCACACACCATTTTTCTCTTATTTTTCCTTTTCTTTTTCTCAACCTCTTCCGACAACCCATACTCTACCCATTTATAATGGGTAAAAAAAGTACTCACACATTAAATACTCATACCCATTTATAATATTTTAAACTCACTCATTAAGTCAAATACTTGCGAGTATTTTTACTCGCGGGTATTTTTACCATTCATACATACACGATATCATAATGGTATTGTACAACTCTTATTTTTATGTTATCGATTTCCTACAGGTTGTTGCAAATGTGTAAAACATAATGGTGGTAAAGCTCTGGAGAAGCAATACAATAATATCTTCACACCTCTAAAAAATAGCATTCTTAAGATACCAATTGGCATCAGGGTTATTTTCATAAATATACTCTTTTCATTTTTTGTTAGGATTTTTATACCCCTTTCAAAAAATTAAGAATTTTTTCCCCTGGCCCACCATTATCAACATCAAGCATGCAACTCTCTATTTCCTCATCATTTCATTTCCCTTCCTCATGCAAAGATCAAATCAACCATGATTGACAAATACCCACTCCCCCAGTCTTAGCTCTCCTTTAAAGCTTATTCTCTCTTCTTCTTCAACAAAAACGTCTTCTTCTTCTTCATCTCTTCTTCTATAGCTTCTTCTTTATCTTCATCATCTTCATCTTTTATTCTTACGATGCTGCTTTTTTATCTTCTTCTTCTTCTTCTACTTCTTCGAGACCTTATGACCCATCCTTTTTCCATAAAGTGGTCTCTGCTTTACTGTTGTCATAATAAAATCAGCTACTTGAAAGGTTCAGGTAGTTATATACAACTACTTGAATTTTTCAAGTAGTTACATGCTCTCTGGATCAGTGAGTGAGAGAATCAAAATGCCTACTTGAAGGGTTCAAGTAGTAGTTGTATCTGACTACTTGAACCTTCCAAGTAGTGGTTTTGATTCTGAAAATAAAAAAATGTTACTTGAAGGGTTCAAGTAGTCATGGTTGAACCCTTCCAGTAGTGAATTTGATTCTGGAAGTAATAAAAAAATATTACTGGAATGGTTCAAGTAGTTGTATCTGACTACATGCACCCTTCAACTAGTGATTTTGATTCTGAAAGTAAAAAAAAATATTACTTGAAGGGTGAGTAGTTGTATCTGACTACTTGAACCCTACAATTAGTGATTTTGATCCTAGGAGAAAAAAAATATTAACTGAAGAGCTCAAGTAGTAGTATATGATTACTTGAACCTTTCATGTAGTGAGTTTGATTATGAAAGTAAAAAAAATATTAGTTGAAGGGTTCAAGTAGTTGTATCTAACTACTTCAACCCTTAAAGTAGTGAGTTTGATTTTGCACGTAAAAAAATATTACTTGAAGGGTGAGTAGTTGTACCTGACTACTTGAACCCTTCAAGTAGTGATTTTGATTCTGAAATTTAAAAAATTTATTACTTGAAGGGTCCAAGTAGTTTTATTTAAGTACTCAAACCCTTTAAGTAGTAAGTTTGATTCGAGAAGTAAAATAAATATTACTTGAAGGGTTCAAATAGTTACATCTGACTACTTGAACTCTCTAAGTAGTGATTTTGATTCTGGAAGTAAAAAAATATTACTTGAAGGGTTCAAGTAGTTATATCTGACTACTCGAATCCTTCAAGTAGTGATTTTAATTTTAGAAGTATACAAAAAATTACTTGAAGGGTTCAAGTAGTTGTAATTGACTACTTGGACCCTTCAAGTAGTGATTTTGATTTTGAAAGTAAGAAAATATTACTTGCAGCGTTCAAGTAGTTGTATATGACTATTTGAAACCTTTAAGTAGTGATTTTAATTCTAGAAGTAAAAAAAATATTATTTGAAAGGTTCAAATAGTTGTACCTGACTACTTGATCCTTTCAAGTTGCCAGTTTGATTCTAGAAGTAAAAAGTTTATTACTTGAAATGTTCAAGTAGTCAGATTCAACTATTTGAACCATTCAAGTTGTCAGCTTGATTCCTGCAGTCAATGTTTCAGTGAGCACGTGACTACTTGAAGGGTTTAAGTAGTCATTTTTTACTATTTAAACCCTTCAAGTAGTTTTTTTTCTCTTGAAGTGATGTGGACGGTGCAACTTTAGAATTTCTGGAACAAATGGGTCGTGGCACGTGCAGGTCAACTTCCGGAAGGCATAACTTTTGATCCGGGTGGATCCAAGTGGCCTGTAAGATATCAAATCAAATTTTATTCAAAGATCTACTTATTTTATTGGATTAACCCATCGCAGCCTAATTTTGCATCCAGAAAACATTGATTTAATACTTTAGGAGGCCCAGAAGTTGTTTCGGTCGTAATTTTGGATTTTTCATAGTATTTAACAGGTTTGGGAAGTCAATTGTTGAAAATCATGCGTGATTCAATAGCTTTTGGTATTGTTTGAGTTTTGTTGAGACTTTAGATACATCAAGTAGTAATTTCATAATACTACTGGAAGGGTTCAAGTAGTAATTGTATACTACTTGAACCCTTCAAGTAGTAAAAAATTACTACTTGAACCCTTCAAGTAGTATTTGCTTACTAGACAATGGGCAATAGACATCAAGAGAAAAAAACCACTTGAAGGGTTCAAGTAGTATAAAATTATTACTTGACCATTTCAAGTAGTGAGTGACAAGCTTATTGGACAACAAACTTCAAGAGAAAAAAAGTACTTGAAAGGTTCAAGTAGTAAGAACTTAATACTTGAGCCCTCAAGTAGTGAATTGCTTACTGGATAATAGACTTCAAGAGAAAAAAAGCTAATTGAAGGGTTCAAACAGTATAAAATTACTACTTGATACCTCCAAGTAGTCATTAGTATTTGGGTTGCTCACGAATCAAACAAAAAACAATTTCTTAAAGGGTTCAAGTAATCATAAATAACTACTTGAACCCTTCAAGTAGTCACATGGTGTATGAGTAATTGACTGACAAACAAAATAATTACTAGAACCCTTCAAGTAGTCCAAAACAACTACTTGAAGGGTTTAAGTAGTAATAAATAAGTACTTTGACCCTTCAAGTAGAAATAGTAAATGAACAGTATTATCCCCACCAGATTTGGCTCTGAAACCAAAAGATACGGAATTAAATAGTAATTTAGAGAGGGGGTAATAATATGCAAGAATATAAGCAGTAAAAATTGTATAAACAAACAGTTATTACAAAACTATATTTTGGTGTAAGATTAAATACGTACACAAACAATGTTTATTAGCAACAATAAATTAGTACTCCCGCTCACTAATTTATGTTGAAAAAAAAAGGATTTTCAAAAGAGGAGCAGAAGAATAAGGTTTTGTTTCACAAAATAGGTTTTAGCTTTCAAATAGTAAGAATTGTAAAATGAGTTCTAATTCACATATGGGAGAGGCTTCCTATTTAAAGCTAAGGAAAGTGGAGTTCACTCGAAACCCATCACTTACATGAACTATTCTATTCTAAAAAAGTAAAAACATTTTACATGCCTACTTTTGACTAAGAATAGTAAAAAGCATAAATAGTTGCCTAATTATTCGACAACTAGTACAATGATTACAAAATGACAAAGTACAAAGAATCTTGATAGTTGACATCTTGATCTTCGTGCTCTGATAGTTGTTGTATTATTGGTGGAGATATTGTTATTGATCCTTGATATTTGTTATCTTGGATGGTGAAGTCATTGTTATTTTTTGTCTTTGAAGACTATTATTATGCTCTGATATCATAATATTTCTTCAAAAAAATTATCCATTTTCGCTTATCTTTGACGATGACTGTCTACTGGAATGTCATCAAGGTATTTCTTCAGATTTATTGATCCATTTGATGTTGACATTTTGTCAAAGGCAAGTTATTTTTCTTTATTCACCATTACTAAGATTATCAAGTGGGTCCTCCAATTGTTGAAGAGTGGTGTCTCTGGATGATTGGCCTTTTTGGATTTTTTTGGTTTCATTGGGTGTTTTGACTCTACTCCAGAATCAGTTTTTTCTTGAATGAGGAGAAGCTATTTTTACACTAACTCCTGCTTTAATCTGGATTTTGGTTTTGTGGATTTTGATCTACCCTTCGAAGGAGGTTTGGATTCAAGTTTGCGTGGATTTTGACTGGATGGTCTGATTTATGGATCTGGGTTAATGGGCTCATTTATTTTTAATGGAGCTTGAGTATAAGGATTTTTTATCAATCTGAATTGTGGATGGTTGTCCGCAAAATCATGATTAATGGAGGTCATGGTTTTTAGGGTATCAAACTTGTCCCACCATTTAACGAGATATTGTCTAGTTAGGATTCCATCGTCAATTGAGTATTGTCATTTTAAAATCTAGGGTATTTTCAATTTACTTATAAAATGAAGTATTTGGGGAAAGAAACCTTAGTGGGTGAGGATTCGTATATATCCAAAAATAAATTAAAAGCTTGTTGGAAATCAATTGGAAATGATTATAAATCAGGATCATGGACTGACCACCAACTTAAGAATGAAATCAAAATTGCTAAGAATGATTCCCTGTAAAATATTATAAGGAAGGGAGTCAAAAATTTGATCATTAATATATTAAATATTGAAATCAGAATTGCTAAGAATGAGTTATTACCTGGCAAAATTTTTTTTAGAATTAATTCCAAAACATGTTTTGTAGATTTATTAATCAAATTGAATTGTATGATTTGATCAATTGTTCTAATATGAAATAAAATTCAAATCCTGGAGATCTAATTTTAGATTGAAACACTTTCATTTCTTTTTCAAAGATAAATAAACCAATTTTCTTTATTATCCTGGCAAATTATTTAAAGTGTTCACAATATTGTTTAACATATTAGCTAATGCAATCAATCAAAAAATAAGTAAATTGACTAAAGAGTTTAATCATTATATTCTAAAATTTACTGGGGGCAAATCTAAGATCAAATGGCATTATTTTTCATTTATAATGATCAAATATAATCTTGTATTTCTTAGTCTTATTTATCTGAGTTTGTCAACATTCAGATTTTATGCTAAACATAGAGGATACATCAGCATTTCTAAGTCTATTGATTAAATTTCTTCTTTTTTATATTGAATATTTTATCCATTCTAAAATATCTTTAAGGGGCTTACCATTTATTACTAAACAAAGAACTCATCGTTTAATGATTTTAACTTGATTTTGAAAAGCACGCTCTTCAATAATTTTCTATTACAAGAAATTAAGTTTATGGATTTAAAACATAATTTTGTTTCAGAGTCTTCAATTTCTCATTGTGAGGAAAAAAAGAAATATCAATTTTATGGGTTCATCCAATGGATAAGTAATTATCTAATCATACTCTGTGGTAAAAGGATACAACAGAGAAATGAATGGTAAACCTAAAATAATTTTGTCATTCATATTTTTTACTAAGACAAATGATGTTTTGAAACATACATTGTCTTGGCAGTTCTGGACTATGAGTATTTCATAATTGATATGCGTATGGGTACCATTGGCAAAGGACAAAGATTCTTTTATCTTCTTAAAGTACTTGGTTGGAACTAGTCATTTCTGCATACAATTTAAATTTGCTCCTAAATCTATAAGAGACATTGTTGTGAAATTAAAATCTTTAATAATTATTCTGATCATTATGAGCCATTTTTTGATTTTGATGTGATTAAGTATATGGATGAAATTTTCATCATCTTGACTGTTAATAATAAGTTATTCAACCTTATTATCAGAAACTAGTAATTTTCTTAGCTCATTAAGTTCTTGTTTATTAATTAGATTTTCTATCCTTAAAATGCTTAATTCTACCTTTATTTTTATGTTAGAATTTCTTAATTCTTTTATTTCTATTTTAATGTTTTTAATTTCTTTTTGAAGTTCTTGTAAGGTAACTTCATTTTCTTTCCATTTTACCCTACTGAATTTTTCAAGGGTTTATGAAAAACCTGCAACACTTTTATTATTAGACTTAATATTTTCTTTCTTCAGAATTACATTTTTAAGTCTTTCAAGGTATTCTTGTTTTAATTCTGAATTTTTAATTTTGTAGATTAAATCTAACAAGAGGGTTTCTTCTTCTTCATTTTCATTTAAGACATTAATTTTTTTACAACAACTATCCCTACACCATATAATGATGTTAGGAAAATCACTGTCAGAAATTGAGAATTCAGTTTCAAATGATTCAGGGGCTTCATAATCTCCTAAATCTTCATTATTACTTTCATAATAATCTATTGTTTATAAGATTCTAAACAATTCATGTTTATCTTCTTCAGAAACTTCTAATTGATTAATTTTATTCTTAACTTGACAAGTATTTGAAATGTGACCTTTCTGACCACATTTATAACATGTAATATTACTTTTATCAAAAAATTTATTAAACATTTTTCTGAAATAATTTTTATTCCTAGAGAAATTTTACCAAAATTTTTATTCTTAGAACAATTTTGATCAAAACTTTTATTCTTATGTTTGTGGTAAATTTTCCTATTTTTCTAAGAGGGGGCAATAGAGGAAAAATCGTATTGTTCACAAAAATTATCTAACTCATATTTAGTAGTTTTACTTTCTTTTTAATTTGTTTGTTGATTTTCATGTCAACACACATTTTTAATCCTTCCTTTTGCATTACAATAATTATTGTTCCATGGGTTTGACTATCATAATCTACATTACCTAGGTAATTACTAAGGACTGTTCTTATTTTGTGTGAAAATAGATCGGGTAATCCATTAATAAATTTTTCTTTCCAAAATGGTTGTTTGCTATCATCCCTTGACATAACTCTGGATAAGAATATATTTTTATACCAATTTAAATCACTTAAGGGTTTGACACCTAAGATTAGTTAATTGATAATGAATACGCAAAGTAATATTACTTGACGTACCAATGAAGTATTCAATTATTGTATAAATGAGTGTATTAATCCCATCAGGTATTGTTTCCTGATTTTCTCCAATATTTGGGTTTCCTTCAGCATCAATCTTTACTGCTGAAAGAATGACAATTTTGGATTCTTCTGTGAGATGTTTTTCCTACCAAGAATGGAGCATTCATGTGAATCCTGTGACTAGAAGATTTATTACTTCTTCATGAAGTAAATTGTGAGAGGTAATGTAGCTGTTAGCTACCATTTCTATATGTTGTAATTTATTGAGAACTTCATGTTCAAAAAGTCCATCAATGTTCCAATCATATAATTTTTCTGCAGAAACAGAAATTGATTAACAAGAGAAGATTCAGCAATTTGAATGTCAGGAGGCATGGGTTTCTTATGCCATTTTCTTTCTAATTTATTAATTTATAAATTCTTAAATGTTTTTTCAATATTGTTAATATTTGAAAATTCACTTATTGTAGATGATTCATAGGTTGATTCTGACCTACAGCTTTCTAAATCTGAATTATTGTCTTGGTTAATTACTTTCAATTCTTGAAATATTTCACCAATTTTTCCAGACTTAGTTTCAAATTCTGAACTATTGTCTTAGTTAGCAGCCTTAATTCATGAATCATTTTATCAATCTTTCTATTAATTAGAATAATTTTTAAATTGGTTTTATCTGAAAGATTTATTAAGATTTTTCTTTTAGGGTTTCATTAGGTTTAGGTTCATTAAGAACATCAACCTATTTTTCAATCTCGTCTAATTGTTTTCCTATTGTAATTAGACCGTGATTGGTGTAATTGAGTTATTCAACTACTTTTTTGTTTGGTTCTTCTTCCTTTGTAATTTTGAAAGGAGAAGCAGTGATTAAAATTTTTTTTATGATTAATCATAATTTTCTCTCGAGGAGAATCATTAGTAGATACTACACTAGAGTCTTTCTTAACTCATTTATACTTTAAAATTACTTTGATATTTTCTCATAAATATCTTCAATATATTCAAGGAAAAATATATCAACTCTAAATTCTTACATGAATGTCTTCCATTCAGCAAGTATGGTTTTTTTATACATATCATATAAATCTCTGAACTTATTACGTCCTTCATAATTGGCTGGGTCATTATTGTGTTGGATTAGACCTTCCCAATATGGTTTATATTCTTGCCTCAGGGTTCCTATATTCAGAACTAAGAATTGATAATTAACAGAGTGAAGACTTCATTGGAAATCCGATCTAGTGGGTGCTTCAATTTCGTCAGATTGATAAGACTTATTATAAAAAATTCGCTTACTAACTTGAGAACTTGTGGCTATGCCTTTAAGTCTTAAATTTTTAATTTGAAAATTATTTTAATTCGTGTTCTAATTGTTGAATCCTAATATTTTGATTATTATCAATGGATGATTCGGAAAAGGAATTCCTAGGGGTACTAGACTGGCTATACTCCCTAATATGTGGAGTAGAACTAAAAGATGATTGAAAGTTAATTTTAGCAGTACCATCAATGTACCGCTAGGTGTAATCTACATCTTCAATTGTTCTTTGAATTGGAGTAAGTTGACTCTCATTAGTTAAAATCTAATTTGAAGGTAAATTCATATCAGACCACCTAACTGTCTTAGGAACTCTAATATTAGCATTATTTTTTGCTAGATTGGATCAATAGGGTTTGATTCTTCGGACTTCTATTGATAGCTTGAAAATTCATATTTGTTTTAGTAACTTTATAATGAATTCTAAAGAATAAAGCTAGGGGTTGGGTGCCTTCTAGGACTTGATAACCACTAGTTTAAAATATTTTAAAATATGAGGATCTGTTAAACTAACAGACATATCTGGAAAGCAATCAAAATGGATTAGACCATTATAGAGTGATGATTCAATTAATCCTAAGATACTATCATTAAAATTTGTAAATCTTACATCTCGCAAGGCTAGTAAGACATAGGTATTTATTCATCTTCTTGTGAGTGATCTTACTCCAATATGGACAAAACCAAAATGAAAGAAATTATATCCTTCTTGAATATGATGTTTTATTGCATCGGAGGAAAGTAATTGACAGGTTTCATGCTCTTTCCCAAGAGCATATTTTTTTCAATTGTTTTTACATGATACTGAGGCTTGAAGGAAGCAATTGACCATGTTGATTTATAAATATTTTTATTGGGGATTTAGGTATATTCCATACCCTATGATCTACTTGATCATCTGCTAATTCAATATGTTCATAATTTATTATGTCAGGTATTGAGGTTATTGTAAACCTATTACTACTAGAAGAATTATTTCTAAATAATCTACTCATAGCACAATTAACTAAATTATTCTTATTATTGAGAATTTCATATTATATTTTTGTTACTAACCTTGTGGTGACTTCTACAACCTCCTATTAGGCTTCACTTTTATCTCTTTCACCTCTACAACCACCTTACCATCGGGATTTACGTATCTTAAAGGTCTTACCTAGGTCCCTAAAACTAACTAAATAGAAGCCGGTACGTCAGCCTCTGATAAACAGATTCACAGATTAAATAAACAAATAATACAGAGAAATAATCAATTATAAGAATAACCAGCCACTTGGGCGAAGAATGAAATTAGATATAAGCAATTATTCATGTAAGCAAATAAGCAAACAATAATATCAATAACCAGCCATAATAGGCAATGAACTATTTTAAATATGCAGATTATGATGTAGAAATAATAAGTGAACTGTATTATCCCCACCAGGTTTGGCTCTGATACCAAAAGGCGCGGAATTAAACAGTAAATTAGAGAGGAATTAATATGTCAGAAGATAAATAGTAAACCCTCTATTAACAAACAGTTATTACAAAAACTGTATTTTGATGTAAGATTAAATACTTACACAAACAACGTTAATTGGCAACAATAAGTTAGTGCTCCCGCTCATTAATTTATATTGAATAAAAAAAAGGAAAGATTTACAAAAGAGGAGCAGAAGAAGAATGCTTTGTTTCACAAAACAGGTTTTAGCTTTCAAATAGTAAGAGTTGTAAAATGAGTACTGATTGACAAATGGGAGAGGCTACCTATTTATAGCTAAGGAAAGTGGAGTTTACCGAAAACTCATCACTTACCTGAACTATTATATTATACAAAAGTAAAAATATTTTACATGCCTACTTTTGTCTACTTTTGACTAAGAATAGTAAAAAGCATAAATAGTTGCCTAATTATTCGAAAACCAGTACAATGATTACAAAACGATAAATTTCAAAGAATCTTGATAATTGAAATCTTGATCTTCGTGGATGTCATGATTTGTTGAGATTGTTGTTATTTTGATGGAGATATTGTTACTGGTCCTTAATAATTGTTATCCTGGACTAGAGGTCATTTTTCCTTTGCTTGTTTTTTGAAGAGTATAATGATTGTTGCATTGTGTTCTAGTATCATAATATTTCTTCAAAAAAAATTATCAATTTTTTCTTATCTTTGACAATGATTGTCTGCTGGAATGTCATCAAGGTATTTCTTCAGTTTTATTGATCCTTTTGATGTTGACATTTTGTCAAAGGCAAGTTATTTTTCTTTATTCACCGTTACTGAGACTGGCATTATCAAGTGGGTTCTCCAATTATTGAAGGGTGGTGTCTCTGGATGATTGGTATTTTTGGATTTTTGGTTTAATTGGGTGATTTGACTCTTCTTCAAAATCAGTATTGTCTTGAATGAGGAGAAGCAATTTTTGCACTAACTCCTACTTTAATTTGGATTTTGGTTTGTCGATTTTGATCTATCCTTCAAAGGGGTTTGGATTTAAGTTTGGGTGAATTTGGACTGGATGGTTTGATTTGTGAATCTGGGTCAATGGACTCATTTATTTTTAATGGAGCTTGAGTATAAGGATTTTTTTGTCAATCTGAAATGTGGATGGTTGTCGGCAAAATCATGATTAATGGAGGTCATTATTTTAGGGTATCAAACCTATCCCACCATTTAATGAGATATTGTCTGGTTAGGATTCCATCGTTAATTGAGTATTACCATTTTAAAATCCAGGGTATTTTGAATTTACTTATAACATGATGTATTTGGGGAAAAGAAACCTCAATGGGTGAGGATTCGTATGTATCAAAAAATAAATTAAAAGTCTATTGGAAATCAACTGGAAATGATTGTAAAATTGGCCATGGAGTGACCACCAACTTAAGAATCAATTTGAAAAATTAAGTTTACAATTTTTATCAAAATTTATAAACTATGAATGGGAAAAATTATTATTTTGATGCAGGAAAATCATATGTCAAGCATCAATATAGTCAAAATAATTGTATTATTTTTTATTTAAAAGTATTTTGAGAAGGATGGATTTCACAATCCTTCATGGTCATGACTCTGAAAATGCTGAAGGCATGACAGAGGATTTTTCCTTTAGAATTATTTATTAGGCTAATATTAATAGATTTTGTTTCTAAGAGAACATTTTTGTGGAAACTGAGATTTTCGTCTCTATGGCCGGGACAAAATGGAATTTTGGAAGAAAGTAAGATTTTTCTATTTGAGCAGGATCTTTTAAATGAATAAATAAGGGCTCAATATTAAAGAGACTTTTACTAGGGATTTTTCTGAAGTATTGGGATGATTTTTTGGTGATTGGTTGATCGAATGATTTGGTATTAAAAGGTTGAGGAATTAGGTCAAATTGGTTGAACAAGGATGGTTGGAGATTGGGTCTGATGGACCCAAGTATTGTTGATCGGGTTTGGTCAGGGGTAGAAGACTCCTTATTGATTTGGGCTTGAATGGCCAATTGTTGAATCAATGATTCTTTTATTATTGTATCATTCATAATTTTTACATGATGTTTGAAAGTGACATTGATTCTTTCAGTTAGGGACTCTATTGCATGCCTATGAACTTTTTGAAATCCATCAGGCATAACAAAGAAAGTACCTTCTAGTATTAAAAATTCCTGTATTGTTTTTTTTGGAAATTCAATTTTACATATTGTTCGTCTCAAAAGGTTCACAGTTAAAAAATTTCTATTATCATAACAGATTTCATTATCTTTGTGAAAACCTTTTTTCCACCTTTTTCATACCATTGAATTAAGGCTGCATTGAAATTATGCATCAATCCAACTTCTTCTAAAATTTTATTCAATTTATTAATCCAGTAATTTCTTGGATATTTAAATCCATTATGACCATAATCAATGGATGGAGATTTTGAACAAAAGGCGGCTGCCCTGCCATTGAGCTTTTTGATTTTGAAAGAATGGTTAAGTATTTCATGCTCTACCTTTCCATATTCTAGGATGTCAAATTCCTTCATTGTAAAATCTTGGAATAATTCCCTGCAAAATATTATAAGGAAGGGAGTCAGACATTTGATCATTAATATATTAAATATCAAAATCAAAATTGCTAAGAATGAGTTATTACCTAGCAAAACTTTGTTTAGAATTAACTTCAAAACATGTTTCATAGATTTATTAATCAAAACGAATTGTATGATTTGATCAATTGTTCTAATAATGAAATAAAATTCAAATCCTGAAAATCTAATTTTAGATTGAAATAATTTCAAGTGTTCCCAATATTGTTTAACATATTGGCTAATGCAATCAATCAAAAAATCAATAAGTTAATTAAAGAGTTTAATCATTATATTCTGAAATTTACTTAGAGCAAACCTAAGATCAAATGAAATTATTTTTCATTTATAATGATAAAAATAATCAATCTTATATTTCTTAGTCTTATTTATCTGGATTTGCCAACATTTAGATTGTATGCTCATAGAGGATACATTAGCATTTTTGAGTCTATTGATTAAATCATTTTTGTTTGATATTAAATATTTTATCCATTCCAAAATATTTTTAAGGGGCTTACAATTTA
This sequence comes from Datisca glomerata, assembly GCA_003255025.1. Classification (NCBI taxonomy): domain Eukaryota; kingdom Viridiplantae; phylum Streptophyta; class Magnoliopsida; order Cucurbitales; family Datiscaceae; genus Datisca; species Datisca glomerata. The sequence continues at coordinate 355,062 of QANY01013389.1, read as the reverse complement.
TTATTAAACAAGGAACTCCTCGTTTAATGATTTTAACTTGACTTTGAAAAACATGCTTTTCAATTTTGTCTTGTAGAAAATATAATTGTTTTTTCTTACAAGAAATTAGGTTTATGGACTTAAAAACAGAATTTTGTTTCAAAGACTTCAACTTCAATTTTATGGATTTATCCAAGAGATAAGTAATTATCTCATCATACTCTGCGGTGAAAGGATACATCAGAGAAATGAATGATAAATTTAAAATAATTTTGTCAGTCATGTTTTTTACTAAGACAAATGATGTCTTGAAACATACATTGTCGTGGCAAATATGGACTGTGGATATTTCATAATTGATATGCATAAGAGTACCATTAGCAGAGGACAAAGATTCTTTTGTCTTCTTGAAGTACTTGGTTGGAACTAGTCATTCATGCATACAATTTAATTCTTCTCCTGAATCCATTAGAGTTATTGTTGTGAAATCAAAATCTTGAATAATTATCCTGACATTATGTGCTATTTATTTATTTTGATGTGATTAAGTATTTGAATAAAATTTTAATCGTCTTGACTGTTAATGATAGGTTCTTCAACCTCGTTTTCAGAAACTAGCAATTTACTTGGTTCACTAAGTTCTTCTTTATTAATTAGATTTTCTATCTTTAAAAGGTTTAATTCTTCCTTTATTTCTGTGTTAGAGTTTCTTAATTCTTTTATTTCTATTTTAATATTTTTAATTTCTTTTTGAAGTTCCTATAAAGTAACTTCATTTTCTTTCCCTTTTACCCTATTGAATTTTTCAAGGATTTATGAAAGACTTGCAATATTATTAGTATTAGGCTTAATATTTTCTTTCTTCATAATTATATTTTTAAGTCTTTTAAAATATTCTTGTTTTAATTCTGAATTTTTAATTGTACAAATTAAATCCAACAAGAGGGTTTTTTGTTCTTCATTTTTATTTGAGACATTAATTTTTTGACATCATCTATCCCTACACCACATACTGATGTTAAGAGAATCACTGTCAGAACTTGAGAATACTATTTCAGAGAATCCAGGGGTTTCATAATCTCATAAATCTTCACTATTACTTTCATAATAATCTATTATTTCTAAGATTCTAAACAATTCATGTTTATCTTCTTCAGAAATTTTTAATTGATTAATTTTATTCTTAACTTGACACGTATTTGAAAGGTGACTTTTCTGACCACATTTAAAACATGTAATATTACTTATATCAAATTTTTTATTAATCATTTTTCTGGAATAATTTTTATTCCTAGAGAAATATTTATCAAAATTTTTATTCGTAGAAAAGTTTTGGTCAAAACTTTAATTCTTATGTTTGTTGTATTTTTTCCTATAGGACTTGTGAGACCTTCTAGAGTTTAAGTGAGATTTTTTTCTATTTTTTAGAGAATGGGCAATAGTGGGTAAACCATATTGCTCACAAAAATTGCCTAATTCATATTTAGCAGTTTTACTTTCTTTTTTAATTTATTTATTAATTTTCATATCAACACACATTTTTAATCATTCCCTATGTATTATAGTAATTATTGTTCCATATGTTAGACTATCATAATTTATATTACCTAGGTCATTATTAAGGATTGTTCTTATTTTGTATGCAAATAAATTGGGTAATCCATTAATAAATTTTTCTTTCCAAAAGGGTTGATTACTATCATCCATTGACATAACTCTGGATAAGAATATATTTTTATACCAATTAAAATCATTTAAGGTTGGACACTTAAGATTGGTTAATTGATTATGAATACGCGAAGTAATATTACTTGGCGTACCAATGAAGTGTTCAATTATTGTATAAAGGAGTGTATTAATCCCATCAAGTATTGTTTCCTGATTTTATCCAATAATTGAGTTTTCTTCAGCATCAATATTTACTGCTGAAAGAATGACAATTTTGGATTCTTCTGTGATATATTTTTCCCACCATGAATGGAGCATTCCTGTGAATCATGTGACTACAAGATTTATTACTTCTTCATGAAGTAAATTGTGGGTGGTAATGTGCTGTTAGCTACCATTGCCTTGTGTTGTAATTTATTGAGGACTTCCTGATAAAAAAAACATCAATATTCCACTCATATAATTTTTCTACAGAAACAGAAAATTGATTAACAAGAGAAAATTCAGTAATTTGATTGTCAGGAGGCATTTGTTTCTTATGCCATTTTCTTTCTAATTTATTAATTTCTAAATTCTTGAATGTTTTTTCAATAATGTTCATATTTGAAAATTCACTTATTGTAGATGATTGATAGGTAGATCCTGACCTATGGCTTTCTGAATCTGAATTATCATCTTGGTTAATTACTTTCAATTCTTGAAATATTTCACCAATTTTTTTAGGCTTAGTTTCAAATTCTGAACTACTATCTTGATTAATAATCTTAACAGAAGAAGACGACTCAATAGATTTATTCTTTAATTCATGAATCATTTTATCAATCTTTTTATTAATTAGAATAATTTTTAAAGTTGTTTTATCTGAAAGATTTATTAAGGGTTTTTCTTTCAGGGTTTCATTAGGTTTATGTTCATTAAGAACATCAATCTTATTTTCAATCTTGTCTAATTGTTTTCCTATTATAATTAGACTCTAATTGGTGTAATTGAGTTGTTCAACTATTTTTTTGTTTGGTTCTTCTTCCTTTGCAATTTTGTAAGGAGAAGCAGTGATTAAAGAATTTTTATAATTAATCATAATTTTTTCAGGAGGAGGATGATTAGTAGATAGTACACTAGAGTCTTCCTTAATCCATTTATACTTTGAGATTACTTTGATATTTTTATCATAAATATCCTCAATATATTCAAGGAAAAAATAACCTATAAATTCTTGCATGAATGTCTTCCATTCAGCAAGTATGATTTTTTTATCCATATTATATGAATCTCTGAACCTATTACGTCCTTCATAATTGGCTGGGTCATTATTGTGTTGGGTTAGACCTTCTCAATCTGGTTTATATTCTTAACTCATGGTTCCTATATTTAGAATTAAGAGTTGAGGATTAACAGAGTGAAGGCTTCCTTGGAAATATGATCTAGTGGTTGATTCAACTTTGTCAGATTGATTAGACATATTATCAAAAACTTGCTGACTAACTTGAGAACTTGTGGCTATGCCTTTAAGTCTTAAATTTTTAATTTGTAAATTTTTTTATTCTTTTCTAATTGTTGAATCCTAAGATTTTTATTATTATTAATGAATGATTCGAAAAAGGAATTACTAGCGGTACTTGACTGGCTATACTCCCTAATTTCTAGACTAGAACTAAAAGATGATTGAAAGTTAATTTTAACAGTATTATCCATGTATTGCTGTATGTAACTTATATCTTCAATTGATATTTGAATTGGAGTAGGTTGACTCTCATTAATTAAAAACTAATTTGAAGGTAAATTAATATCAGACCACCTAATTGTCTTAGGAACTTTAATATTAGCATTATTTTGACTAGATTGGATCAACATGGTTTGATTCTTCGGACTCCTATTGATAGCTTGGAAATTCATTTTTGTTTTGGTAACTTTATAATGAATTCTAAAGATTAAAGCTAGGGGTTGGTGCCTTTTAGAACTTGATAACCACTAGTTGTAATCTTCAATGTTAAAGATTTTAAAATATGAGGATCTGCTAAACTAACAGACAGATCTTAGAAGCAATCAAAATGGATTGGACCATTACAGAGTGAGGATTCAATTAATCTTAAGATACTATCATTAAAATTTGTAAATCTTGCATCTCTCAAGGCTAGTAAGACATAGGTATTTAGGCTTCTTCTTGTGAGTGGTTTTACTACAATCTGGACTAAACCAAAATGAAGAAAATTATATCATGCTTGAATAAGATGCTTTATTGCATCAGAGGAAATTAATTGACTGATTTCATGCTCTTTTTCAATAGCATATATTTTTTTAATTATTTTTATATGATGTTGAGGCTTGAAGGAAACAACCAACCATGTTGATTTATAAATATTTTTATTGAGAATTTTAGGTATATTTCATACCCTATGATCTACTTGATCATCTGCTAATTCAATATGTTCATCATTTATTATGTCAGGTATTGAGGTTATTGAAGATCTATTACTACTAGAAGAATTACTTCTAAATAATATACTCATAGTTCAACTAACTAAATTATTCTTATTATTGAGAATTTCATACTGTATTTTGTTACTAACCTTGTGAGACTTCTACAACCTCCCCATTTCACCTCTACAACCACCTTACCATCAAAATTTACGTATCTATGAGGTTTTACCTAGGTCCTTGAAGCTAACCAAATAAAAGTTGGTATGTCAGCTTCTGATAAACAGATTCACAAATTAAATAAACAAATAATACAGATAATTAATCAATTATAAGAATATCCAGCCACTTGGGCAGAGAGTGAGATTAGATATAAGCAATTATTCATGTAAGTAAGTAAACAAACCATAGTATCAATAACCAGCCATAATAGGTGACGATCAGATTAATTTATGCAGATATTGAAGTCGAAACAGTAAATGAATAGTATTATCCCCATCAGGTTTGATTCTGATACCAAAAGGCGTGGAATTAAACAGTAAATTAGAGAGGGTGTATTAATATGCAAGAAGATAAACAGTAAAAACTGTATCAACAAACAGTTATCACAAAAACTGTTCATTTACTGTTTCTTTAGGGTTTGATTCTTCAGACTCCTATTGATAGCTTAAAAATTCATATTTGTTTTGGTAACTTTGTAACGAATTCTAAAGATTAAAGCTAGGGTTTGATTCTTCTATCTGCTAGGGATAAACCTGGTGGGGATAATATTGTTCATTTACTGTTCACCGCCTATTATGGTTAGTTATTGATATTATTGTTTGCTTATCTACTTACACGAGTAATTGATTATATATAATCTCACTCTCCGCCTAAGTGGCTGGTTATCCTTATAATTGATTATTTCTTTGTATTATTTATTTACTTAATCTGTGAATCTATTTATCAGAGATTGACATACCAACTTCTATTTGGTTAGCTTCAGGAACCTAGGTAAGACCTCTTAGATACGTAAATCCCGAGGGTATGGTGGTTGTAGAGGTGAAAGGGAGAAGAGTGAAGCCTAATAAGAGGTTGTAGAAGTCACCACAAGGTTAGTAACAAAAAATATAAATTGAAGTTCTCAATAATAAGAATAATTTAGTTAGTTGTGTCATGAGTAGATTATATAGAAGTAATTCTTCTAGTAGTAATAGGTCTACAGTAACCTCAATACATGACATAATAAATGATGAACATATTGAATTAGCAGATGATCAAGTAGATTATAGGGCATGGAATATACCTAAAATTCCCAATAAAAATATTTATAAATCAACATGGTCTATTGCTTCCTTCAAGCCTCAGCATCATGTAAAAACAATTGAAAAAATATATGCTCTTGGGAAAGAGCACGAATTAGGGAGTATAGCCAGCAGTACATGGATGGTACTGTAAAAAATTAACTTTCAATCATTTTCTAGTCCACAAATTAGGGAGTATAGCCAGTCGAGTACCCCTAGAAATTCCTTTTCTGAATCATCCATTGGTAATAATCAAAATATTAGGATTCAACACTTAGAACAAGAATTAAAGAAATTACAAATTTAAAAATTAAAACATGAAGGCATAGCCACAAATTCTCAAGTTAGTCAGCCAGTATTTGATAATAAGTCTGAACAATCTGATGAAACTGAAGCACCCATTGAATCAGATTTCCAAGGACGCTTTAATTCTGTCAATCCTCAACTCTTAGTTCTGAATATAGGAACCTTGAGTCAAGAATATAATCCGGATTGGGAAGGTCTGGCCCAACACAATAATGACCCAAATAATTTAGATAGACGTAATAAGTTCAGAGATTCGTATGATATGGATCAAAGAAAAGTCATACTTGCTGAATGGAATGCATTCATGTAAGAATTTAAAATTGATATATTTTTCCTAGATTATGTTGAAGATGTTTACGAAAGAATATCAAAATAATTTCAAAATATAAATTGGTTAAGGAAGACTCTAGTGTAGTTTCTACTAGTCATCCTCCTCCTGAGAAAATTATGATTAATCATAAAAATTCTTTAATCACTGTTTCTCCTTTCAAAATTGTAAATGAAGAAGAACCAAACAAAAAGGTAGTTGAACAACTCAACTATACTAACCAGAGTCTAATTACAATAGGAAAACAGTTAGACAAAATTGAAACTAAGGTTGATATTCTTAATGAACCTAAGCCTAGTGAAACCCTAAAAGAAAAACCCTTAATAAATCTTTCAGATAAAATCACTTTAAAAATTATTCCAATTAATAAAAAAGTTGATAAAATGATTCAGGAATTAAAAAATAAATATACTGAGTCATCTTCCTCTGTTAAGGTTATTAACCAAGAAAATGGTTTAGATTCTAAGTCTGAAACAATTGATGAAATATTTCAATAATTAAAAGTATTTAACCAAGACGATAATACTGACTCAGATAGTCATATGTCAGAGTCAACTTACGAATCTTCTGCAATAGATGAAATTTCAAATATTAATAATATTGAAAAAACATTTAAAAATTTAGAAATTAATAAATTAGAAAGAAAATGGCATAAGAAGCCTATGCCTCCTGATATTAAATTACTGAATTATCTCTTGTTAATCAATTTTCTGTTTCTGCAGAAAGATTATATGAGTGGAATATTGATGGTCTTTCTGCATAGGAAGTCCTCAATAGGTTACAACACATGACAATGGTAGCTAATAGCTACATTACCTCTCACAGTTTACTTCATGAAGAAGTAATAAATCTTCTAGTCACAGGATTCACAGGAAAGCTTCATTCCTGGTGGGAAAAACATCTCACACATGAATCCAAAATTTCCATCCTCTCAGCAGTTAAGAATGATGCTGAAGGAAACCCAATTATTGGAGAAAATCATGAAACAATACATGATGGTATAAATACGCTCCTTTATACAATAATTGAACATTTCATCGGTACGCCAAGTAATATTACTTCGCGTATTCATGATCAATTAACAAATCTTAGGTGTCCAACATTAAGTGATTTAATTGGTATAAGAATATATTCTTATCTAGAGTTATGTCGAGGGATAATAGTAATCAACCCTTTTGGAAAGAAAAAATTATTAATGGATTACCTAATCTTTTTGCCCATAAAATAAGGACAGTCCTTAGTAATGACCTAGGAAATATAGGCTATGATAGTCTAACCTATGGAACCATAATTACTATAATACAAAAAGAAGGATTAAAAATGTGTGTTGATATGAAAATCAACAAACAAATTAAAAAAGAAAGCAAAACTGCTAAATATGAGTTAGGTAATTTCTGTGAGCAATACGGTTTACCCTCTATTGCCCCTTCTCAGAAGAATAGAAAACATTCTCATTTAAACCCTAGAAGGTCTTATAAGCCCTATAGGAAAAATTACCACAAACATAAGAATAAAAATTTTGATCAAAACTTTTCTAAGAATAAAAACTTTTCTAAGAATAAAAATTATTCAAGAAAAAGGTTTAATAAAAAAATTGATAAGACTAATATTACGTGTTTCAAATGTGGTCAGAAAGGTCACCTTTCAAATACTTGTCAAGTCAAGAATAAAATTAACCAATTAAAATTTTCNGGTGGTTGTAGAGGTGAAAGGGAGAAGAGTGAAGCCTAATAAGAGGTTGTAGAAGTCACCACAAGGTTAGTAACAAAAAATATAAATTGAAGTTCTCAATAATAAGAATAATTTAGTTAGTTGTGTCATGAGTAGATTATATAGAAGTAATTCTTCTAGTAGTAATAGGTCTACAGTAACCTCAATACATGACATAATAAATGATGAACATATTGAATTAGCAGATGATCAAGTAGATTATAGGGCATGGAATATACCTAAAATTCCCAATAAAAATATTTATAAATCAACATGGTCTATTGCTTCCTTCAAGCCTCAGCATCATGTAAAAACAATTGAAAAAATATATGCTCTTGGGAAAGAGCACGAAACCTGCCAATTACTTTCCTCGGATGCAATAAAACATCATATTCAAGAAGGATATAATTTTCTTCATTTTGGTTTAATCCAGATTTGAGTAAACCACTCACAATAAGAGGCCTAAATACATCTGCATACTAGTCTTGTGAGATGCAAGATTTATAAATTTTAATGATAATATCTTAAGATTAATTGAATCATCACTTTGTAATGGTCTAATCTAATAACTAAATAAACCCTCAATTAGTTATCTGGTGTATGAGTAAGTGACTAACAAAAACAACAACTACGAGAACTTTTCAAGTAGTCATAAATAACTACTTGAACTCTTTAAGTACTCACCTGATATATAGGTAATTGACTGACAAAAAAATAATTACTAGAACCCTTCAAGTAGTCATAAATAACTACTTAAAGGGTTTAAGTAATTATAAACAACTACTTGAACCCTTCAAGTAGTCACCTGATACATGGGTAATTGACTGATAAAAAAATAACTACTTGAACCCTCCAAGTAGTCATAAATAACTACTTGAAGAGTTCAAGTAGTCGCCTGGTGTATGAGTGTTGACTGACAACAAAAAATAATTACTTGAATGGTTCAAATAATCATAAAAAATTATTTGAACCATTCAAGTAGAAGAGAAAGTTTCGTTGAAAATAAAGAAGTAGAAGAAAAATAAAATATTATTAAATTGATTTGACATGTGAATGTAAAATTCCTTATTTTCAAAAGGGGGTATAAAATTTTTTAAGGCAAATGACAAAGGTATATTTATCCTAAAAATCCTTATTATCAAACTTTTGGTTGAATGTCTCACTACCAAAGTTTTTCTTTTGAGTAATTCTACACTGACTAAATAAATTGATCAAAATTTGAATGACTATGTGATATGTCAAATCATTTATATGTTGGTGTTTTAAAATATTTTAATGAGTACGAAAACATCAACCTATAATGATTGATGTCTCCATCGTTACTTCCTAATGCATTTCGTCCCACCAATATCTTCATTCCTATTCAGGATATAGCATCTCTTAAAGCCCTACTTTGCATAATGGCATCCTCATTATAAATTTGTAGTCATACTTTTTACAAGAACAGCTCAACACTTTTTCTACTGCGCATCTTACGGCTGTGACATATTTTTCTCGAATCATCACCGTTCAATACACCCAACGGTGTTCGATGAGCATTGTTGTATATACTTTACATTCATCAGTCTTGCCGTTCCACCTGTCCAAGTCCTAATCTCTATCTTCACTAGATTGGACAATAGTCAGTCTCATTTATGCCACTCTATTGAAAACCTGACACATTAGCAATCTGTCAAAGTATATAAATAGAGAGGACCACATTGAAACGTCACGTAATATGAATGAATTTGAAAACTTTAAAACTACAATAAGTAGATTATCATTTGTGTGAAATTACAATTACCAAATGGACAGTTCCTCCAAATAAAGAAGAAACAGCAGTTCTAAAAACTATATATCGTCACAATATTCCTATTAACATTTCTTAAAAAAAGATTATGATACCTTTGATCAAGTTATAATTCATAGTAGCAACCAAACCTGATTTTGATATCAGTGTTGAGTGCTATTGAACTTTCTCAACATCAAAAATAAATTTGAGAAGTGAGACTTTCCCCACACTTGTAAACTGACTATCGATCATTTTTACAACCGGTGTGGGATAAACTCAATAGTATGACTACATCTATTCATAATTGGGAAAAAATTATGATGACTCGAACTCATTGTATTGAGTAATAAGTAGATAGACTTAAACTACTAGACCGATGGCACTTGTCGAATAAGTAAATGATTGATAAGAGCTACTAAAGAAAGAAAAATAGAGTGTCTTATTGGAGAAATTGGATTAGAAAAGAAAGGAACACCCAAACAAAAACACATGATGATTAGTTGCTAATTGGAAATGAAGATTTTGCAGCTCCACCTCCACCTCCAGCGATGTACCAACGAGATCTACTTGGTAATTGGTGCATTTCCCTTGTGGAAATGAGCTTGACACCATGACACAATGTGGGGCATCCCTAACATGTATCACATAGTTGCCAAAACTAGAGTTAAAATCACAACTTTTTTTTCTTCATCTCCAAAAATATTTGTCTTATTAGCCAATCAATCATATTGCAATTAAAAAAAACTGGGGTTAAAAGGTCTTGAATTTAGAGGTTTTCTTGCTCACATATCTGAAATTTGAATCATCTTAGTTGTATAAAATTCATTGTGATCAGTCTTCTGATATGTTGAAGTATATTGTGAAAGTCGAGGTGTGCGCAAGTATACACATAAAAAAGTGAAGAAAAGACGACAAACTTAAAGGGGCAAAAGGAAAATACTTTGTCGCCATCCTCACTTCACCTTAATTGCCAAACTTAATTAATTGCTTTTAATTTAGAATTTATTATGGAGATTCATGTGGTGGTAACATGCTATTTGCTGAGAGAAGCAGCAACAAGAAAAGGGGGAAATATGAAGAAGAAGCTGAATTCCTTGAGAAATGGAGTTTGACAATCCAGCTAACTTCGATTTTACCGCCCAGTAATTGAATGGCTTCCACATCCATTCTATTGGGTTAGTATATAATTTTCTGGGTGGCTTTTCTTCTTTTCTACTGTAATTTCAAAAGAAGAAAGTAGCCCAGACAAGAGAGAATTGAACATGGGGGAGAAGAAATCAAGCTCAATTTCAGATGTGGGAGCATGGGGTATGAACATAGTCAGCTCGGTCGGGATTATCATGGTCAATAAGGAGCTCATGTCTCAGTCTGGTTTTTCTTTCTCCTTTGGTCTGTTTCTCTATCCTTTCTGAATCTCTGATCCATTTTTGTTTGCCCAATATTCTATATGATGGTGTTGAATTATGAATCTATGAATGATATGTTCATGACATGAATTGTTCTCTTCGCCCAATTACGGGGTTTTCGTTTATTTTCTTCTGCTGAATTGTTTAGAGCTTGATAAGTTCGACTACGAGACTTCCACTTTGAAAATTCTTGGCAATGATTTACTGTAACGGCAAAATTTTGATGTAAAGCTGCTAACAGACTTGGTCTGCGAATCAGACTTGTATATATGAGGCAGTCTGAGTGGTGAGAAGTGAAAAGAGTGCTGATAATGGACAATCATATTTGTCCTTTTGTTCTTTTGATTTGTTCTTTTCCTAGATTAATCTTCTCTTTTCTTTTGCAGCTACAACTTTAACTGGATTTCATTTTTCGGTTACCGCATTGGTTGGATTGCTTTCAAATGCTGCCGGATTTTCCGAATCGAAACACGTTCCTTTCTGGGAGCTTCTTTGGTTCTCGATTATCGCCAATACGTCAATCGCGGGGATGAACTTCAGCCTTATGCTCAACTCTGTTGGATTTTACCAGGTTTTAAGTCTTACCCTTTTCTCTTCTTGCAGTAAAGTAAAAACTAGTTGATCCTTATCACTATTACTATGCTGTAAATGTAGATCTCAAAGTTGAGCATGATACCAGTGGTTTGTGTCATGGAGTGGATTCTTCATGGCAAACAATATTCAAGGGAAGTAAAGATGGCGGTTGCGGTGGTGGTTGTAGGTGTAGGAGTCTGCACGGTGACTGATGTCAAAGTTAATGCCAAAGGATTTCTCTGTGCCTCTTTGGCTGTCTTCTCTACATCTTTGCAACAAATTGTAAGTATGATTGAGAAAAACTGCCTTAGAATTACTCATCTTATGATTTTTTACAGGCCATATACTGACCTCTTCCTTTCCTTGTTCGTAATTGATGAGAAACAGTCAATCGGCTCATTACAGAAGAAATACTCAATAGGTTCTTTTGAATTGTTGAGCAAGACTGCTCCAATTCAAGCAGTGTCCCTTCTTATTGTTGGTCCATTCATTGATTACTTCCTTACTGGAAAAATCATATCAGATTATAAATTCTCTTCGGGCGTTTATGTAAGTGCTTAAGATTTTTTTTCCTTCACAAGTTTCTAAATGTTTGAGAGTTCTAATGAATTGAAAAACTAATGGATGAAAAAATGTGTGCAGTTTTTCATAATACTGTCATGCTCACTAGCAGTGTTCTGCAACATCAGTCAGTACCTCTGTATCGGGCGTTTCTCAGCCGTGTCATTCCAGGTTTTAGGCCACATGAAAACAGTGTGTGTCTTAACATTGGGTTGGATGCTCTTTGATTCAGAGATGACACTGAAGAACATACTAGGCATGGCTGTTGCGGTTCTTGGCATGGTCGTGTATAGCTGGGCAGTCGAGCTTGAGAAACAAGCCAATTCCAAAATCAGCCTCCAGACAAAGGAGCATTTCTCAGATGATGATTTGAAATTCTTGAAGGAGGGAGTGGAAGAAAGTCCAGTGAAAGATGTTGAAACTGCGAAGTGTTGATTAATATACAATCATTGCCTCTGCATTACACACCATTAGGCGAGTGGAGCGTTTACACTCTCTGGCTATAATTTTCACCTGCACAATCACTTTTTTCATCAGTATTAGTAATTATCTTCTCTATTCATTTTGGGAGATGACAGAAGAAAAAACACTTGCTTGTTCGTTTTATTTTGATTGTAACTTGTTTGGATATGCCTTTTTATCATTCTGGGGAAATTGTTCAATGTTTTGTCGTACGAATACATGGGAAATAATTTATATACTTGCACACTTCTCTTCTTCTTTTTTCTGTTTTTTTTCTTCAGATTATTTAGTTCAGTTTGTAGCCGCTATCTTGACTTCAATCTTGTATGATAAACCTCTGATAATTGTTTTGCCTTTTACCTTCCGAGGAGGCAAAGAAGCAATCCAAAATTACCAAAGAAAAGCAATCATGATGAATTAATTGATTAACCTCTAAAGTTACTTTACATAGTTCTATCACGAAATTATATTTATACCAAACATAACAATCTTAAATTGTCATCAATATAACATGTGTGAGATCTTCGATTAGCAGGATCCCTGCCTAGTCAGTATCACAATAAGCTTGTAAATCTAAGAAACTTGAGGAGAAAATGCAAATCATGAGAGATTGCCCCTTATACATATCTCAGAATTCTTTAAACAGTAATAAAATAATAAGAATTGGGGCAGTTCATATATTAGAAAACTCTATTTACTACAAATGTGATATATGGTCGTGTGAAAGTCAAAATTGAAGGGCTCCTACAATAATTCTGTAGTGTTGTGAATCAGAAACAGTTGTGCCATGATGAACATTCATACTAGTTTTAGGAATGCATGGAGTTTGTGCAGAGCTTAGCTATTGTCATACAAGCTTTGACAAACATATATATTTGACATACTTAGTCTGAGGACAATTATATTCCAGCAGAATTAGTTTGAATTTCAAGGCTAGCTCAAAAAAACACTTGAGAGAGCCTAGATCAGTAATCAAATACAAATTTTATGTTGAAACCAAAATTTGTATATATTCAGTGCATGTGCCACAAAGAAAAATGATGAATCTATTTTAGAGGAAATAAAATTCAGTGTGTAAAGATACGACATAAAATCTATAGTATATATAAATGGGGTTTAAGAGAGAGAAACATTATCGGACAAAAATTACTCTCAATATACTTTATAAAATTTCTTTGTTTTCTTTCATAAATGTTAAGATTAATTAATATGACTAAATTAAATTATTAATATTCATTTGTATAGCTTAATTCAATTAAGGAGACTTTTATGAAGTGTTGGGAAAAGAGGACTCATTTAATTAAATAAATCACAAGTAATTGTTGAATAATAATAAAAAATGACAATTTGATTCTATATCATTTGGTTCTGTATCATGGGAATCGAAATAATTCTTCATATAATTGTTGTAAATGAAATGGTAATAAAATGCATGAAAAAAAAAACAAAAATCAAATATAAATTTATTGCTTAAAATCAAATATGTTATGCATAATACAAATACAAAATGCTCTACATAATTTCTTTTTACACCTATGTTTTAACTATTTATGTTTAGTATTTTATCAACTTTTGAGATATTACATTAATAAAATTTGTACTGTTTAACTTCACGTTCAACTATACATCCTTGAATTATTATATTAAAAAATGGCATACCAACAAATATATCATTTTATAATTTTATATATTCGTTTGAAAATCTTTCAAATTAGGCGCATTGCTCATGCGAGTAAGCTAGTGTTCAAAATAAAGCTTAAGGAACGTGCTTCAATCCATACAAAGATTAGTCAAATAAACCTGGTTTTTTAAAAACAAAGTTTTGAATGTATTCAATAATCAACAAACGCCAGAATTTTTTTTTTGACAAAATCATAAATTCTATTAGAATTAAAGAGAGATGTGAGCGTGACTTCGAACTCTCTGTCTCTTAATTTTTGTCGGTTATAAATTTTAAACTATGAAATTTTAAGTTACTACAATATGAAATTACAATATCACAGTTTAAATGTATCTACTTAATCATTATATCAATTCATCTCTAATCTCTCTCTAATATATTAAAAGGGACAATCTCTGAGAAATTTTCGTTTATCAACTTTACCCTTCTACTTAAACTGTTCACCCTAAATTATCCTTCAAAATGATAGATGTTAAGATTTGATTTATTACTTATGAATAAAATCACATTTTCAGATCTTTTGTACCTTTCTTTTTTCACTGGTCTAGAAAGCCGTTGATTCATTTCACACCTACAATTTCAATTCCAACACGTGTCATGCTCAAGAGACATAATATATTATTATTACGCTTAAAGTTTCTAAAAAAATGTGCTTGCCTTATGAAGAAACATCTCAAATATTTGTTGCATTGCTTCATTCCAAAAAAACGTGTTATGCCACAGACGTGTCATGCTGAAGAGGCATAATATTACACTAAAAATTACCTCAATAAAATAACACAACTAAATCACACGTGAGTAAGAAAAATATATATACCATACCATTTTAATTTTTAACAGATAATTAATTTAAACAAGTTAGAAAACACTATTACAAATCACATTGATAGTTGCAACTTTTCTCTAACTTTGATGAAAAGTCGCAACTAACTTGGTATTATAAATATGAAGTAGCCAACATCCTCATTTCCTATCATACTTCAACCATTAAAGATCCTGCACAGATTTTTATATCGATCTAAAAAGTGAAAGGGAGACAGGCAGATCTAAAAAACAGCCTGCAACTTCAATCAGGGAAAAAATAGTTTCAAAAATACATCTATTCTTGTGTCAAATTCTTTGTATTCAGAATATGGATACTGATCTCATTAATAATTTAACTGCTTACTAAAAGGAATGGAGCATCAAGGTGTTAAGGAAAAGCACAGTGGAGACATACCAAAATAAGAAATAAGAACTTAATACAATGAAATTAATTGTTAGCGATATGGAGGTATGGATTTACACTTTTCTATTTCATTTTTAAAGACTGTTTCAAAAAAAAATTCACCTTTTATCCTTAACATGGTCAAAGAATTCAGTGCACCTTGTACAATGAAACAATTGAAAAGTTTGAAACTCTAAGAATGGAAACATACGACCGAATACAAATTATCTCAACGTGCACGAGGAGATAGAATTATCCCTTATGTGGAACAGTCAAGTAGAGATGATGGAGGAAGTGACAGATTCAGAATAAAAGAAATATTATTTTGTTGATTTCACCAAAATCAATGGTCACATCAATTCAAAGAAAGTCGTAGATAAACAATCTAAACTATCCCATTATGATATTATGATATGAGTCAATTATGATATTACAATGTTTTTTCATACATCAATTAGATTATACTGTTACTTAGCTATATATACGGAAACAGAAGAATACAGATTGTTAAGCCACTATCATTGAGTAAGAAAAATCAAGAATCAAATTACTCTTCATTTTCATAAGCATGTCCTAGAGTCTAAAATCACAATACCTTCATACTGGGTCATTGTAGGAACTACATTACAGTGTATAAGGCTTCCGAGATACAAAGCAACTAAGGAGTGACTCTAGGACATCTTATCTCAAAATTCATTAAAACAGCAAAGAGTTTCAGATTATTTGAGTATGTAAACACGTTACTATTTTTATTTGATATCTTAAATACAGTCGTATTTGACGTATCTTGACTTATTTCATTAAACAAGCACTAGGAAAGCATATTGTTTCTGCAGAAAAAAAAGGGAAAGCAAATGGAAAGCTAAATAGAAAATCCATTGGAGGGAACAATATATTTAAAAATAGTTATATATATATATATATATATATATATAGTTGTTCAGAGTCAAACCTGGTGGGGATAATTACTGTTCATTAACTGTTTCTACTTCAATATCTACTTAATTAAACTGTTCACCGCCTATTATGGCTGATTATTGATAACATTGTTTACTTATTTGCTTACATGAATAATTGCTTATATATAATCTCTCTCTCCGCCCAAGTGGATGGTTATTCTTACAATTGATTATTTCTCTGTATTATTTTTTTATCTAATCTGTGAATCTGTTTATCAGAGGCTGACGTATCAGCTTCTATTTGGTTAGCTTCAGAGACCTAGGTAAGATCTCTTAGATACGTAAATCCCGAGGGTAGGGTGGTTGTAGAGGCGAAAGGGAGAAGAGTGAAGCCTAATAAGAGGTTGTAGAAGTCACCACAAGGTTAGTAACAAAAAATATAAATTGAAGTTCTCAATAATAAGAATAATTTAGTTAGTTGTGTCATGAGTAGATTATATAGAAGTAATTCTTCTAGTAGTAATAGGTCTACAGTAACCTCAATACATGACATAATAAATGATGAACATATTGAATTAGCAGATGATCAAGTAGATTATAGGGCATGGAATATACCTAAAATTCCCAATAAAAATATTTATAAATCAACATGGTCTATTGCTTCCTTCAAGCCTCAGCATCATGTAAAAACAATTGAAAAAATATATGCTCTTGGGAAAGAGCACGAATTAGGGAGTATAGCCAGCAGTACATGGATGGTACTGTAAAAAATTAACTTTCAATCATTTTCTAGTCCACAAATTAGGGAGTATAGCCAGTCGAGTACCCCTAGAAATTCCTTTTCTGAATCATCCATTGGTAATAATCAAAATATTAGGATTCAACACTTAGAACAAGAATTAAAGAAATTACAAATTTAAAAATTAAAACATGAAGGCATAGCCACAAATTCTCAAGTTAGTCAGCCAGTATTTGATAATAAGTCTGAACAATCTGATGAAACTGAAGCACCCATTGAATCAGATTTCCAAGGACGCTTTAATTCTGTCAATCCTCAACTCTTAGTTCTGAATATAGGAACCTTGAGTCAAGAATATAATCCGGATTGGGAAGGTCTGGCCCAACACAATAATGACCCAAATAATTTAGATAGACGTAATAAGTTCAGAGATTCGTATGATATGGATCAAAGAAAAGTCATACTTGCTGAATGGAATGCATTCATGTAAGAATTTAAAATTGATATATTTTTCCTAGATTATGTTGAAGATGTTTACGAAAGAATATCAAAATAATTTCAAAATATAAATTGGTTAAGGAAGACTCTAGTGTAGTTTCTACTAGTCATCCTCCTCCTGAGAAAATTATGATTAATCATAAAAATTCTTTAATCACTGTTTCTCCTTTCAAAATTGTAAATGAAGAAGAACCAAACAAAAAGGTAGTTGAACAACTCAACTATACTAACCAGAGTCTAATTACAATAGGAAAACAGTTAGACAAAATTGAAACTAAGGTTGATATTCTTAATGAACCTAAGCCTAGTGAAACCCTAAAAGAAAAACCCTTAATAAATCTTTCAGATAAAATCACTTTAAAAATTATTCCAATTAATAAAAAAGTTGATAAAATGATTCAGGAATTAAAAAATAAATATACTGAGTCATCTTCCTCTGTTAAGGTTATTAACCAAGAAAATGGTTTAGATTCTAAGTCTGAAACAATTGATGAAATATTTCAATAATTAAAAGTATTTAACCAAGACGATAATACTGACTCAGATAGTCATATGTCAGAGTCAACTTACGAATCTTCTGCAATAGATGAAATTTCAAATATTAATAATATTGAAAAAACATTTAAAAATTTAGAAATTAATAAATTAGAAAGAAAATGGCATAAGAAGCCTATGCCTCCTGATATTAAATTACTGAATTATCTCTTGTTAATCAATTTTCTGTTTCTGCAGAAAGATTATATGAGTGGAATATTGATGGTCTTTCTGCATAGGAAGTCCTCAATAGGTTACAACACATGACAATGGTAGCTAATAGCTACATTACCTCTCACAGTTTACTTCATGAAGAAGTAATAAATCTTCTAGTCACAGGATTCACAGGAAAGCTTCATTCCTGGTGGGAAAAACATCTCACACATGAATCCAAAATTTCCATCCTCTCAGCAGTTAAGAATGATGCTGAAGGAAACCCAATTATTGGAGAAAATCATGAAACAATACATGATGGTATAAATACGCTCCTTTATACAATAATTGAACATTTCATCGGTACGCCAAGTAATATTACTTCGCGTATTCATGATCAATTAACAAATCTTAGGTGTCCAACATTAAGTGATTTAATTGGTATAAGAATATATTCTTATCTAGAGTTATGTCGAGGGATAATAGTAATCAACCCTTTTGGAAAGAAAAAATTATTAATGGATTACCTAATCTTTTTGCCCATAAAATAAGGACAGTCCTTAGTAATGACCTAGGAAATATAGGCTATGATAGTCTAACCTATGGAACCATAATTACTATAATACAAAAAGAAGGATTAAAAATGTGTGTTGATATGAAAATCAACAAACAAATTAAAAAAGAAAGCAAAACTGCTAAATATGAGTTAGGTAATTTCTGTGAGCAATACGGTTTACCCTCTATTGCCCCTTCTCAGAAGAATAGAAAACATTCTCATTTAAACCCTAGAAGGTCTTATAAGCCCTATAGGAAAAATTACCACAAACATAAGAATAAAAATTTTGATCAAAACTTTTCTAAGAATAAAAACTTTTCTAAGAATAAAAATTATTCAAGAAAAAGGTTTAATAAAAAAATTGATAAGACTAATATTACGTGTTTCAAATGTGGTCAGAAAGGTCACCTTTCAAATACTTGTCAAGTCAAGAATAAAATTAACCAATTAAAATTTTCTGAAGAAGATAAACAGGAATTGTTTAGAATCTTAGAAACAATAGATTATTATGACAGTAATAGTGAAGATTTAGGAGAATATGAAACCTATGAATCCTCTGAAACTGACTCCTCAAGTTCTGACAGTGATTCTCCTAACATCACTATGGGGTGTAGGGATAGTTGTTGTCAAAAAATCAATGTCCTAAATAAAAATGAAGAACAAGAAACCTTCTTGTTAGATTTAATTTGTAAAATTAAAAATCCTGAATTAAAACAAGAATACCTTGAAAGACTTAAGATAATAGTTCTAAAGAAAGAAAGTACAAAGTCTAATAATAATAATACTGCAAGTCTTTCACAGACCCTTGAAAAATTCAATAAGATAAAAGGGAAAGAAAAGGAAGTTACCTATAGGAACTTCAAAAGAAAATTAAAGATATTAAGATTGAAATAAAAGATTTGAAGAATTCAAACACTAAAATAAAAGAAGAATTAAATCTTTTAAACATAAAAATCTAATTAACAAACAAGAATTATGTGAACCTAGTAAATTACTAATCTCGGATAATGAGGGTGAAGAACCCATAAACTATCAAGAAGGAGATGAACATTTCATCCAAATCCCCAATCATATAAAAATAAAAAAATGGCACATAATGGTTAGAATAATCATTTAAGAATTTGATTTTACAACAATGGCTCTTGTAGATTTGGGAGCTGACTTGAATTGTATGCAGGAAGGACTAGTTCCAACCAAGTACTTTAGGAAGACAAAAGAATCTTTGTCATCTGCTAATGGTACTCGTATGCATATTAATTATGAAATACCAATAGTTCATATTTGCCAAGACAATGTATGTTTTAAAACATCATTTGTCTTAGTAAAAAAATATGATTGACAACATTATCCTAGTTCTACCATTTATTGCTCTGCTATATCCATTTTTAACAGTGTATGATGGAATAATTACCTATGTCATGAATAAACCAATAAAATTTAAATTCCTCTCTTTTCCTAGTAATGAAAAATTAAAAACTTAAAAGAAAAATCTATCTCAAAATCAATAAACTCATTTCCTGTAAATAAAAACAATTATGTTTTTTACAAAATGAATTAAAATTTAACAGAATTGAAGAACAGCTTCAAAGTTCTATTCTTCAAAATAAAAGTAAAATATTTGAACAAAAAATCTGTAAAAAATTATGTTATGATATTCCCAATGCTTTCTGGCACAGAAAGCAACATACTGTCAACCTTCCCTATATTAAGGGATTTGATGAAAAGAATATCCCAACAAAGGCAAGACCAATTCAGATGAATTCAGAAATGATTGTGCTTTGTAAAAAGGAAATTACAGAACTTCTCAATAAAAATATTATTAAAAAAGTCAAATCTCCTTGGTCCTGCTCGGCCTTTTATGTCCAAAACGCCAGTGAAATCGAACAAGGAGTTTCTCGTTTAGTAATCAATTATAAGCCCCTTAATAATGTTTTAGAATGGATAAGATATCCAATACCAAACAAAAGAGATTTAATAAATAGATTTGGAGATGCAGTAATATTCTCTAAATTTGATATGAAATCTGGATTTTGACAAATCCAGATAAATGAAAGTGATAAATACAAAACGGCATTTGTAACTCCATTTGGCCATTATGAGTGGAACGTAATGCCTTTTGGCCTTAAAAATGCTCCTAGTGAATTCCAAAATATAATGAATGAAATCTTTAATCAATTTACTGATTTCTCAATTGTTTACATTGATGATGTTCTTATTTTCTCAAAATAAATAGAACAACATTGGAGGCACCTTGAAGGAATTCAGGCTTGGGGCCTAGACCCCATCCTTTTGTTGCCCCTGCAGGAATTCACGAGTTAAAAAGTCAGGGACTGAATTATCAACTCCTTTAATAAATTCAATATTGAAATCAAATATATTAAGTATAGATTGTCATCTAGCAAAGATCTGTTTGGACGCTATATTTTTAACATCCTTTTCTAGAACATGCTTAGCAGATTTGTAATCAATTTTTAACAAGAATTTTTTATTTAGTAAATCATCTTGGAATTTCTGTATGCATAAAACAATAGATAAATTTCCTTCTTAATAGTACTGTAATTAATTTGTGATCGAGACCACGTTTCAGATGTAAACCTAACAATTTGTTCAGGTGCTTCTGGGGTAATCTTTTGTAATAGGATGCCTCCACATCAATCTCAGAGGCATCAGTTTGGACAATTTTAAAAGAATTATAAGTGGAAATGCCAAGACAAGGAAGTGTCTTAACATGGGTTTTAATTTTTCTGATTAAATCAGTGTGGACAGTTATCCAAAGAGGAGGATTCTTTTTAAGCCTGTCATACAGGCTTACAATCAATTCTCATTTTATTGTGAAAATCAGATATGTAATTTAAAGATCATAGAAACCTTTGCAATTGTGTTTTATCTAGAATTTCAATTGAGAATTCGTCAGCAAATTGTATCACCCTGTCAATTGGATTGATTATAGAATGGTGTATTTTGAATCCTAAGAAACTAATCTTAGATTGAAATAATTTAATTTTGCTTGCAGAGATAACTAGACAATTTTGTTTTATTATCCTAACAAATGATTCAAGGTGCCTCCAATGTTGTTTTATTGTTTTTGAGAAAATAAGAACATCATCAATGTAAACAATTGAGAAATCCGTAAATTGATTAAAAATTTCATTCATTATATTTTAGAATTCACTAGGAGCATTTTTAAGGCCGAGCAGGACCAAGGAGATTTGGCTTTTTTAATAATATTTTTATTGAGAAGTTCCGTAATTTCCTTTTTACAAAGCACTAGCATTTCTCAATTCATCTGAATTGGTCTTTCCTTTATTGGGATATTCTTTTCATCAAATCCCTTAATATATGAAAGGTTGACAGTATGTTGCTTTCTGTGCCAGAAAGCATTAGGAATATCATAACATAATTTTTTATAGATTTTTTGTTCAAATATTTTACTTTTGTTTTGAAGAATAGAACTTTGAAGTTGTTCTTCAATTCTGTTAAATTTAATTCATTTTGTAAAAAACATAATTGTTTTTCTTTACAGGAAATGAGATTTATTGATTTTGAGATAGATTTTTCTTTTAAGTTTTTAATTTTTCAATACTAGGAAAAGAGAGGAATTTAAATTTTATTGGTTTATTCATGACATAGGTAATTATTCCATCATACTCTGTTGAAAATGGATATAGCAGAGCAATAAATGGTAGACCTAGGATAATTTTGTCAGTCATATTTTTTACTAAGACAAATGATGTTTTAAAACATACATTGTCTTGGCAAATATGAACTGTGAGTATTTCATAATTAATATGCATACGCGTACCATTAGCAGATGACAAAGATTCTTTTGTCTTCCTAAAGTACTTGGTTGGAACTAGTCCTTCCTGCATACAATTCAGGTCTGCTCCCGAATCTACAAGAGCCGTTGTTGTAAAATCAAATTCTTGAATGATTATTCTAACCATTATGTGCCATTTTTTTTATATGATTGGGGATTTGGATGAAATGTTCATCTCCTTCTTGATAGTTTATGGGTTCTTCACCCTAATTATTCAAGATTAGTAATTTTCTAGGTTCACATAATTCTTGTTTGTTAATTAGATTTTCTATTTTTAAAAGATTTAATTCTTCTTTTATTTCAGTGTTTGAATTCTTCAAATCTTTTATTTCAATCTTAATATCTTTAATTTCCTTTTGAAGTTCCTGTAGGGTAACTTTCTTTTCTTTCCCTTTTATCTTATTGAATTTTTCAAGGATCTGTGAAAGACTTACAGTATTATTATTATTATTAGACTTTTTACTTTCTTTCCTTAGAACTATTTTCTTAAGTCTTTCAAAGTATTCTTGTTTTAATTCAGGATTTTCAATTTTGCAAATTAAATCTAACAAGAGGGTTTCTTGTTCTTCATTTTTATTTAGGACATTGATTTTTTGACAACAACTACATAATGATATTAGAAGAATCACTGTCAAAACTTGAGGAGTCAATTTCAGAGGATTCAGCAGTTTCATATTCTCCTAAATCTTTAGTATGATCGAGTAGATCATAGGGTATGAAATATACCTAAAATCCTCAATAAAAATATTTATAAATCAACATGGTCTGTTGCTTCTTTCAAGCCTCAGCATCATGTAAAAATAATTGAAAAAATATATGCTCTTGGAAAAGAGCATGAAACATGTCAATTACTTTCCTCTGATACAATAAAGCATCATATTCACGAAGGATATAATTTCTTTCATTTTGGTTTAGTTCAGATTGCAGTAAACCCACTCACGAGAGTAGGCTTAAATACCTCTGTCTTATTAGTCTTGCGAGATGCAAGATTTATAAATTTTAATGATAGTATATTAGGTTTAACTGAATCTTCACTTTGTAATGGTCCAATTCATTTTGATTGTTTTCCTGATCTGTCTGTTAGTTAGGTAGATCCACATATTTTAAAATCATTAACTTTAAATATTAAAACTAATAGTTACCAAGTCTTAGAAGGTACCCAACCTTTAGCTTTAATTTTTAAAATACATTACAAAGTAACCAAAACAAATATGAACTTCCAAGCCATCAATAGGAGTCCAAAGAATCAAACTCTATTGATACAATTTAGTCAAAGTAATGCAAATATTAGAGTTCCTAAAACAATTAGGTGGACTAAAATTAATTTACCAACAAATTGGCTTTTAACTAATGAAAGTCAACCTACCCATAAAATAAGGACAGTCCTTAGTAATGACCTAGAAAATATAGACTATGATAGTCTAACCTATGGAACCATAATTACTATAATACAAAAAAAGGATTAAAAATGTGTGTTGATATGAAACTCAACAAACAAATTAAAAAAGAAAGCAAAACTGACTAAATATGAGTTAGGTAATTTCTGTGAGCAATACGATTTACCCTCTATTGCCCCTTCTCAGAAGAATAGAAAAAATTCTCATTTAAACCCTAGAAGGTCTTATAAGCCCTATAGGAAAAATTACCACAAACATAAGAATAAAAATTTTGATCAAAACTTTTCTAAGAATAAAAACTTTTCTAGGAATAAAAATTATTCAAGAAAAAGGTTTAATAAAAAATTTGATAAGACTTATATTACGTGTTTCAAATGTGGTAAAAAAGGTCACCTTTCAAATACTTGTCAAGTCAAGAATAAAATTAACCAATTAAAATTTTCTGAAGAAGATAAACAGGAATTGTTTAAAATCTTAGAAACAATAGATTATTATGACAGTAATAGTGAAGATTTAGGAGAATATGAAACCCATAAATCCTCTGAAACTAACTCCTCAAGTTCTGACAATGATTCTCCTAACATCACTATAGGGTGTAGGGATAGTTGTTGTCAAAAAATCAATGTCCTAAATAAAAATGAAGAACAAGAAACTTTCTTGTTAGATTTAATTTGCAAAATTGAAAATCCTGAATTAAAACAAGAATACCTTGAAAGACTTAAGAAAATAGTTCTAAAGAAAGAAAGTACGAAGTCTAATAATAATAATACTGCAAGTCTTTCACAAACCCTTAAAAAATTTCATAAGATAAGAGGGAAAGAAAAGGAAGTTACCTTACAGGAACTTCAAAAAAAAATTAAAGATATTAAAATTGAAATAAAAGATTTGAAGAATTCAAACAATGAAATAAAAGAAGAATTGAATCTTTTAAAAATAGAAAATCTAATTAATAAACAAGAACCTAGTAAATTACTAATTTCTGATAATGATGTTGAAGAACCCATAAACTATCAAGACAATGATGATTATTTCATCCAAATCCTCAATCACATAAAAATAAAAAAATGGCACATATTGTTTAAAATAATCATTCAAGATTTTGATTTTACAACAATGGTTCTTATAGATTCAGGAGCAGATTTGAGTATGCAGGAAGGACTAGTTCCTTCAAAGTACTTTAAGAAGATGAAAGAGTCTCTGTCTTCTGCCAATAGTACCCGAATGCATATTAATTATGAAATCTCCAAAGTTCATATTTTCCAAGATACTATATATTTTAAAACATCATTTGTCTTAGTAAAAACTATGACAGAAAAAATAATTTTGGGTCTACCATTCATCTCTTTGTTATATTCTTTCACAACAAACTATGATGGGATAATTACTTATCCCATAGATGAACCGGTTAAATTCAAATTTCTTTATTTTCCCCACAATGAGAATTTAAAAATTTAAAACAAAATTCTATTTTCAAATCCATATATATAATCTCTTGCAAAAAGAAACCATTGGGATTTTTATAAGAAAAAATTAAATTTTTTAAACAAAAATTTCATCGTTTGAAAATTAATTATGAGTCTCTTAAGAATATTATAGGATGGACAAAATATTCGAAACTAAACAAAAGAGACTTAATCAACAGACTTAGAAGTACTTGTATATTAAGCATAGAAACTAGATATTGGTAAAACCAGACAAATAAGATTAAGCAATACAAAATTATATTTAACAAAATTCAGAAGATAATAAATAAAAACTTTAATCAAATTATTGATTTTCCAATTGTCTACATTCTTATTAAACAATACTTGTTAAGTTTTTTGATTGTTTACAATTATGAATATGCCAAACAATATTGGATCTACTCTAAATTATCCGTCAGGATAGTAAAACAAGATAGTAGAACCAAACTATCTCAAAATAGATTTTCAGGACTTAAAGTTTATTATTTCATTAATCAAATCATACAATTTACCTTAATTCAAAAATTTCTTTTAAAAATTAACTGCAAGTCTGTAGAATGTATTTTGAATATAAAAATATTACTTCCAAACAAATTCTTGCCAGGTAGCAACCCATTCTCAATACTTTTAACCTCAATGTCCAATTTATTAATCCAATTTCTAACCTTCTATCTTATAATTTTATGCAGAAAATCATCCCAAGATTCAACAATGGAGGAACTTGAGAATTCCGACCAACTAGAAAATGGAAAGGTAGAACCCATGATACATAGTAAAAATTCCTTTAAAATCAAAAAACTTAATGGCAGAATAGCCGCATTTTGTTCAAAATCTCCATTTATTAATTATGGTCATAATGTATTTGAATATCCAAGAAATGATTGGATTAATGAATTGGATGAACTTTTAGAAGATGTTGGATTAAAGGATAACTTCAATGCATCATTAATTCAGTGGTATGAAAAAGGTGGAAAAATAGGTTTTCATAAAGATAATGAAATATGTTATGATGACAGTAAAATTTTAACCATAAACCTTTTGGGACAAGCAGTATTTAAAATTGAATTTCCAAATAAAACAATAGAAGAATTTCTGATTTCAGAAGGAACATTCTTCATCATGCCTGATGGATTTCAAAGAGTCATAGGCATGCAGTAGAATCCTTAACTGAAATGATTAGCATTACGTTCAGAAACATGTGAGAATGATGAATGGCTCGATAATAGAAGAGTATTTGACTCAACAATTGGCCCTTAAGGCTCAAATCAAAGAGGAGTATTCTACTCCTAACCAAGCCCAATCAACAACACTTGAGTCCAATGGACTCAATCATCAATCAACCAGCCAATTTGACCCATTCCCAATGTCCTTCGATGCCCAATTAATTTCAAAATACAAGAATTCATCGTTTGATTTTCAAAAAATGGCCAGTGAAAATCTCTTTCATATTGAGCCTCCATTTGCTCATTTGAACGATCTTACTCAAATTGCCAAAGTCCATTTCATTCCTAAATTTCACTATGTCCCTGGACATAATAACAAAAATCTTAGTTTCTATAGAAACATTCTCTTGGAAACAGAATCCATAAAAATTAGCCCGATCAGAAATTCTGAAGAAAGAATCATTTACCATTCTTTCTCTATCCTCAGAATCATAACTATGGAGGATTGGAAAATCCATCCTTCAAGTTTCAAAACAATTTGAGATAGAAAACAATATAATTAGTTTGACTACATTGATGCATGGCACAATATTTTCTTGCATCAAAATAGTGATTTCTCTCACTTTTGGTTTTTAAATTTTGATAAGAACTTCAAAATAAATTTACCAAGCTGGTTCTTAAAATGGTGGTTCATTCATGGTTTTACCTTAGAACTCTTTCCAATTGATTTACAATAATGTTTCAATTTATTTTTAAAGGTTTACAAGCCCTCACCAGTCGAGGTTTTATTTTCCCAAATATTTTATTTTTCAATAAAATACAAAATACCTTGGATTTTGAAATGGCAATACTCAATTGAAAAAGAAATTTTCATCAGAGAATATTATGTTAAATGGTGGGATAAGTTGAATACCCATAAAATTATTGCATCCATCAATTATAAATTTATAAGTATCCATCCTAATATGAGACTTGCAAATCCTTTCATCCAAGCTCCATTAAAAATTAATGAGCCCATTGACCTAGCTCCACAAATAAAAATATCTAATCCAAATTCTTCCAAAGCCAAATCAAAGTCCAAATACAAGCCCTTTTCAAAGGATAAATCAAGGGACACAACTCCAAAGTCTAAATTAAAGAAAAAATTACTCTAAATAATACTTCTCCTTTTGGAGAAAAATACTGAATCTGACTCTGAATCACCTCCAGAATCAAGTTCCTAAACAAAAGGAATCCAGGAAAACCACTCTTCAGCAATTGAATGACCCATCCAATAATGATTATCTCAATAATAATTCAGATGAAATAAGTAGAGAATTTGTCTTTGGCAAACTACCAATGTTTGAATAAAGGTATTTTGATGATTCATGATGGCACCTTGAACCAATGCAACGGTCATGATGATCTCCAAGAAAAACAATAATCAATAATCATAAACACAAAAGTCCAAAACAACAATTGTCAAGGACCAAAGTATACAATATCAATGACTTTCAAAAAACAGCAACAATGACCTCTAAGGATGAAGGCACAAAAACTGATATAACAATTATCAAGGGATCCAATGTACAACAGTTTCAATGACATTTCAACACAAGCAATCATAACAGAGTAATTATGAAGACACGAAAACCAAGATAACAATTATCGAGGGATCTTTACATTTTTGTCTTCTTTTGTAATCATTGTACTTTTTACTATTCTTAGACAAAAGTAAAAATGTAAAATATTTTTATTTTTGTAAAATAGAATAGTTCAGGTAAGTGAAGGGTTTCCGGTGAACTCCACTTTCCTTAGCTATAAATAAGCAGTCTCTCCCATTTGTGAATCAGAACTCGTTTTACAATTCTTACTATTTGAGAGCTAAAACCTATTTTGTGAAACAAAACTTTCTTCTTCTACTCTTTTTTTGTAAATCTTTTCTTCTTTTTTCTTCAACGTAAGAAAAATATCAACAAGAACTTTAGGAACCTAAACTTTAGAAAACTATGGGAAGACAAATAATAAGTAATCTAAGTCTACTTGTATGCCCAATGTAATTTAATATAATTTAGTAAGAAACAGGGTTATAGTTTCAAGACTTCATTTTACCCAATAAATTAATTATGTGTTGTCATTTCAAATTTTAGACAAAATACTTTTAAAAATTAAATTAAGTGTTGTGATGTCTGAAAATACTCTTGAATTTATTGAAAAATGAACGGACTATTTTTTAGTGAGAAATTCTTATTAATGTAATTGGACAATAATAAAATACTGATAGATTTGACATGACAACACTCCTTTCAATAGATGTCAACACATATTAAAATGACAACACCTCCAAAAGTTAATTTTTAAAAAAAAAATTAGGGCTCAATGGTCAAGATTTCATTTTTCCCAATACATAGAATGTGTGTTGTTATCTCAAAATATTAAAAACTTCATTTTACTCAATACATTAAATTTGTGTTATCATCTCAAAATATTAGATAAAGTAATTTTAATAATTAAATTAAGTGTTGTTATTTTTGAAAATACTTTTGAATTTATTGAAAACCGAAAGGATTATTTTTTTTTTTGAGAAATTGAAACTTATTTAATTTTACAACAATAAAATACTGATATATTTAACATGGAAACAATCATTTCAACAAATGATAGCACATATTGAAATGACAACACCTTCAAAAGTTAATTTTTAACAAAAAAAATTAAATAACTCAAGATAAATAATAAGTGATCTAAGTCTACTGGTTATAGACTCTATGTAGTTTCTTACAATTAAGTACAAATCAGGGTTGAAGGCTAAAGTTTTATATTTTCTAATACATTAAGTTTGTGTTGTCATCTCAAAATATTAAATGAAAGACTTTGAAAAAATAAATCAAGTTTTGTTGTGTATGAGGATACTTTTGAGTTTATTGAAAAATGAAATGCCTATTTTTTTGTGGGAAATTACAACTTATTTAATTGTAGAATAATAGTAGACTAAAATGGTAACACTATGTACATGAGGGTTGACGACCTCAACGTTGACTACTCGCAAAGTACAACTCTTACAGCGTATCAGGAGTGTCTTCACCAATGGCGTACCATGGAATGTCACCGCTGAGGTGCACCCCTTGGGGTGCCTCCACGGAGGTGCACCCCATGGGGTGCCACCACGGAGGTGCACCCATTGAGGTGCCATCACTAAGGTACCCATGGGGGTCATCCCCATGGAAGCACCATGGGATGTCACCCCTATGATAACACTATTGATGTCACCCTCATGGGTGTACCATGGAGGTGCATTGATCATTCTCTGTAATGCAACTTGTAGACACACCACTATATTATCACAACGAGTCATCACATCACAAACCACCAAGTCAAGTGACAAAAACTTGGATGGACGTATGGTTGCCTGAGAACGTTCGGGAGGCTATGAACTGGCAGGATTAAGGGCGAGGCTACGTTGTACTAAGCGGGGGACATACCTCCTCGGTACGACCACTCTAGATATTGAGAGTGTGCTACCCTCCTACCTTGGGAAGAGGTTTTGTTTGAGAGAACCTTTGTAGAGGAGGCGGTGGGTGAACATCGTCGTCGCGCCTCACCGGCTAGGCATGTTCTCCCTAAATCATGGCCATTACACAAAGACTAACATGGTGCCACTCGATTGGCTAATGTATAATCATTTTCTTGCTCACCTAAGCATGATCAGTCAGCTTTGATGCCACGATTTGATTAGCGGGCTTGCAACTAATCAAAGGATTAGTTGCAATGGTCCCCCTCCTTTTGTTCACATATAAAAGGAGGACTTGTCCTTCATTTGAGGGGATTAAAAAATTTAGAGAGAGAAGCTCCCACTTTAGAGAGAACTCTCACTTCTAGAGAGAGAGAGCAAGCATTTGTCACCACTTTTGAATGTCTAGAGTTACCACCAAGCGCACCTACACAAGCGCAAGAGCAAGCCGAAGCCATTCGGGAACTCCAAACCTCTAACGCTGAGATGAGGAGAGTCATTGATACATTGAATGCATACATCAGTACCATTGCACCATAACACCCACCGCCTAGCTCCATCATAGGCGCGTAACCAACCACCTCCATCATGGGTGCGCAACCAACCTCCACCATGGGTGCGCAACCAACCTCCACTATGGGCGCACAAGTAACATCCACCATGGGCGCGCAACCAGCCTCCATCATGGGAGCGCAACTAACCTCCACTATAGGCGCGCCATTGACCTCTCTAACGGGCGTCCAACCATCTACCACTGTAGGTGTTCCATCACAATCATTCACCCAGAACCATGTTCAACCAAACGTTCAAGCCAACACTCAAGCTCTTGCACAAGTCAATGTTACACCAACACCTCTTGACAACTTCGCTAGCCCAACTACTACAATAGCTCAAACCAACCTCACCCCAAGCGCAAACATCCTTGTTGGAAGTAGTCATTTCATTACTCATGAAGCCCTTCAAAAGATACTCCAAGAGGAAAGGATAAGAGCATCATTGAATGAGTCTGATGTCTACTTCAAGCCACCATATCCGGCTGACATTGCCATGAGACCATACCCAACGGATTATGTTCCTCCAAAGTTTTGAAAGTATAACGGTCAAAATGGGTGTGCCAAAGAACATGTGATACGTTTCATTGATGATATAGGACCCTATGTTTATGATGAGTTCATACGTTTGAGGGAGTTCTCCAAGTCCTTGATGGACTGCGCTTACACCTGGTATGCGAGCTTGGCACTCGAATTGATCTTGACGTGGATGTAAATGGTATCAACCTTCTTGGTGAAGTTCTTTGTCATAGAGGAGAATACTAGCATACTAGATCTGGAAAGGCAAAGGATCACTGACGACCTTGAGTCATACATTCAACGGTTTAAGGAAAAAGGCCATGGATTGCCAAGAGGATTGCAAGGAGGAAGCCCTTGTAAAGATGTGCATCAGAGGGATGTTGGGTGATTACAAGGTCTACCTTGAGAATTTGGGGATTGTCACCTTCGCCCTCTTGATAGAAGCATCCAAGAGGATAAGCGCTTCAGTACGTAGGCCACGACAACCAGAGAGGAATGACCGTCTTGCCCACCCTTGGAGACCCACCACATCACGCTACCATTCTCAAGTAACGGTTGTCAGCATCTAACGCATTTCCTATCCAGATGTGGGCCGGTAGCGCAGAATCGGGCACTGTGCCTTAGGCTCTTCGTACAATCATTTGAGGGGCCCGCCTTTACATGGTATGCCCACCTCTCTGAAGAGTCGATCCTGACTTGAGAAGCAAGAGTCTCGGAGTTCAGGAAGCAATTCAGCAACACACAAAGAAAGAAGTGTTGGCCGAAGAACTCAAGACCAAGCAAAGGGATAATGAACCTGTCACAGAGTTCATTGTAAGGTGGCGAGCCCCTACTTTTTTTTGCCTATCTCCAGAAGTTTACTCAGCAAGAGCTCCTCAAGATGTGCATGAACAACTTCAGGCATGACTTGTCGTCGATACTCCTTCCCCAAACCTTTAAGGGATTCGACGACTTGTGCACTAAAGCTCACGATGTGGAAGCACATCTTAGCAAACGGCGACATCCTACGAAGTACTTGAAGTTCGTTCTGTTACCTTATTAACAAAGTAGACGAATCACTTTCTTCCTCTATTAGAAAAGTTGAATTCTTTTTCATAGCCTATATGCGTATGCGGAAAATGAGAGTCCTTACTTTTATTTCTCTTGCCCTGACATAATTTGGGGCTATCGGTTCCGTTCTGTTCTCTCTCTCTACCTCTTCTTTTTTACCTAACTTCAAAATCTTTTATGCCCACCATACCAACATGGGAACCCTAGTTTCCCTCCCTTTGAAGTGCATTTATCAGATCAGCTCCCCGAGTCACTAGAAAGAGGGTGAAAGGCCCACTACTTCTTCATTCATGGCCTCTTTTTTTTATTGATCTCCCTTTCATATTCACCTGAGGCAAAAGAGAAGTCATACAAAGAAAGGTTCTTTCATGCAATGCATAACGGACGGGCCTCCTATGGATTCCTTCAACTTAATGAATGAAGGGAGGAGTATGGGGAAGGCTAGCTTTCTATATGAAGATTAAAAAAAGGGTCAAACCATATCTTACTGAATAATATGACTGAATGAGGAAGAGCTTTTTATGTGGTCTCACTTTACCACCATCTGAAATGTGTGAAACTTCGATTGGTGGAAGCCAGATGAAGATTCTCCCTTTTATTACGTGCAATTCCTCTCTTTCGATAAGCATCTAGTATTTTAGCAAATGAACATTTCACTAAGCTTATCCTATAGCTTATACATCGTTTGAAAGCTGCTTCAAGGATCCAACGAATAGCTAAGGTTTGTTGACGATCCCTAGCTACAATCCCAGAGACATCAGGAAGAGTACCTCCTACTCCTACTTTTTCCACTTCGCATATGGGCTTTATATTCTCTACGGCGTCAACCATAAGTTTGATTACATCGCGTTCAATTTGAGTTGGGCGATGAAAAGTTTGATCAACAATAGCACGAACTCTCGTTCTTTTACCTTCTTTCATGCGAAAGTTGACTAACTTTTTGATCAATTGTTTTTGCTCACCATCCAAGCCCCCCCATATAGCTTAGAATTTCCGAGCAATTGGAAGCCGCTTTCAATGACGAGGCTGATAAATTTATATTACGCAATCGTTACTGTCCATCTTTATCAGCCAACTCCCATATTTCCATCTTTCCTTTCAGAGTTTACCACTCTTCATAGCTTCTTGAACTTTTTTTAGGGTCTCGCTCCCTGAGTTTAAGAGTATACACTCTCATGTCATACGGCTTCGTCCTGGCATCAGGACCTCCCCTTTCCTTTGACCAATGGGTCCTCAAACCAAGCGGTCTGGCCTCCACCTACATGAACCCTCTGTCGGGTGGAAATAGTTGTTGGAGCTGATTTTGAAATTCCATCCAGAACTGGGAGTTCTCATTTTCAATGGACGTCTGTTTACGAGCGAGGAATTTCAGATCCCCCACCCGTTCCACCAAAAGTATATCTATTGCGCGGCTCACGTCCTCTGGCTCGTGCACCGAAATCTTTCTAGTCCTCACGATTTGGTCTCTCGTAAGAGAGAAAATATGAGAGGAATGACCCACCGCCTTTTTCCTTGCACCATGGATAAGGTGGAAGCGCTAGTGGATGTATTGATAAAGGATAGAGAGATCACCTTGTCTTAGGTCACCAAACTACCTACGAGGGAGGAGATGAGTTCTCCAAACCTTTGCAGATATCACCACACTACATCACACCCCACTCGAGAGTGTAAATTTTTTAGAAGATTCTTTGATGAGAAGTTGAAGAAGGGTGAGATCATTACAGAAGGTGTCGGGCTCGTGGACCCATCCCCTTTTCCCCACCATGACAATGTCAACATGTTTAGCGCTGACACAATAGAATCTACCTCATGTGTTAGCATAGTGGAGGAAGCATATGAGGAAGCAACCATAGGGAGAGACATCGCTTTCATAGATAAACCCTTGAACAAAAGGACTTGCAAAAACTTTTTTGATACGCTTGGGTTGGATGATATTGCACAGTGTCAAGTCTCCAGAACATTAATAGATGTCGCTCAGCAAAATTATGCTTGGATGAATTGTTGCTTTGCACAACCGCCTTTGAGCAAGATGAGGTGGAACGAGGAGAGTGCCATCACATTCACCAATATCGACCAACATGTTAAGAGGACAGGACACAATCTCCCTCTCTATTTCCATGTGATCGAGTACAATACGGTCTTCCACGTATTATTAGAGAGGCCATGGTTTCACGATCACGAATGTGTCCCATCAACCTTGCATCAGTGCCTGAAATCACGATGGCGTGGTAAGAACATCACGGTGGCGACTACCAAAGCACCATTCGATGAGACCGAGGCTCAATTAATAGAGGCGATACTCTTTGACAAACTTGCAACGGTAAGTGCCACCATGCCTAGAAGGATGATTGTCACCCCTTTGTCGAGGTGGGAGCTTGTGAAAGGAAAGGAAGCACTTACATCGGGCACCGAGTTAGTAACCCGCGTGACTTTGCCAAACGGAAAGATGACGTACCACTTATGATGGTGCGCGAGGTCAGGTGTACAGCATGATCCCTTTGGTGCTGAAGTAGATGAGGATGTAATGACGGAAGAGGCATTCACTAAGACACAAGGACTTATGCAAGGGATCCAGGTGATGAATTGTGAACCACCAAACGTACCTCTACCAACCAACCCATCACCATCGCATGAGGAGATGGAAGAAGTCCATATTGGGGAGGGGAGCACAAATAGGCCGGTGTTCCTAGCAAAGGACTTGAAGAGTAAACAACGATATGACTTGATAAAGCTTTTGGGTGAGTTTGAGGATGTTTTTACGTGGTCGTACTCTGAGATGCCAAGGTTGGATTCTACTTTAGTGACGCATAAGCTAGGGGTCTCCGAACAATGCACACCTGTCAAGCAACACCCTCGCCATTTTCGCCCAGAGGTGGAACTCCAAATCAAGTCTGAAATTTCAAAACTCATAGAGGCAGGATTTATCAAGCCTATCAAACACCCCACATGGTTAGCAAACATTGTTTCGATAAAAAGGAAAAATGGTCAAATCCGTTGTTATGTGGATTTTAGAGACTTGAACAAGGCATGCCCCAAAGATGCCTTCTCGCTGCCTAATGTAGACACATTGGTTGATGCTACAGCGGAACATGAAATGTTCTCTTTCATGGATGGGTTCAGTGGATACAATCAAATCAGGATGGCAATCGGAGATGATGAGAAGACTGCCTTCAGGACACCCTTTGGAAACTTTTACTTTGTGGTAATGATCTGGTAGTTAAGTCCAAGAGTGAGGATTCACATTTGAAGCACTTGAGGAGTGTCTTTGAACGGTGCAGGGCGTATAAGCTTAAAATGAATCCGTTAAAGTGCGTTTTCAGTGTTTCATGGAGGGATTTCTTAGGCTTTTGTATGCACAAGCGGGGTATAGACATTGATCAATCCAAGATAAAGGCTATCAGGTACATGCCCCCACCACGATCCGTGAAAGAGTTAAAGGCGTTCTTGGGGAAAGTATCTTACGTCTGCCGATTCATAGCCGCTCTAGTCGAGTCCATCAGTGATATACAACCACTCTTGAAGCGAGATCACATCTTTTCATGGACACAAGAGCACCAACTGAAGTAATATGCCATAAAGGATGTGATCCTTGCACTGGCCACCATGGTGTCATCGCGTGGTGACCTACCATTGCTACTTTACATCACCTCAACCTTCAAGTCCATTAGAGCGTTGTTGGTTCAAGAAAGGGAGGGGGCGGAGCACTTGGTGTATTATTTGAGTAGGTTCCTAAGAGATGCTGAGCTTAGATATACACCTTATGAAAAGCATTGTCTTGCTCTTGTATTTGCCACGCAAAAATTCCAGCACTACATGTTGGGTAATCGAGTTCATTCAATGACTAAGTCCAATTCTATTCGGTTTCTCTTAACCAGGCTTGCATTGAACGGGAGACTAACCCGATGGACAATGTTACTGAGTGAGTTTGACATTATTCCCCTCACCCCGAAGGCGCAAAGGAGTCAAGCGTTGGATGATTTGCTGGCCCAATTTTTGAGTGGTGAACCGGAACCCCTAGATGAGACCATACCTGGAGACCTACATGAAATCAATAGTTGTGAGGGTGCGCCATGGGCTCTGACATTCGACAGGTCATCAACCCACTCTAGTAGTGGAGCAGGACTTATCTTGGAGGATCCATTGGGTAATATTTATTCAATGGCATACAAATTGACATTCTCATGTACAAACAACGAAACGGAGTATGAAGCTCTTATATTGGGACTTCGATATGCAAAGGATAAGGGTGTCACCACCACCAAGGTCAAAGGGGACTCCAACTTGATCATCAACCAAGTTAGAGGAGATTTTGCCATGAAGGAACCTGCTCTCGCACAATACCGTTATGAGTTTCAAAAACTTGTTGCCACATTTGATGATGTTATTTTTTAACACACCTATAAATCTACAATCGCCATGCTGACGCCCTGGCAACTCTGGCCACCAAACTCCCTCTCACCAATCCTATTCTAGTGGTTGAAGTTGTTATTAAAGCCACGAACGTCGTTATCTCAAGGACAACATTGAGCCACCATCCCAAGATTAGAGAAGCAAGATCAAAATGCAGTTATCTCAAGGGGGAGCTGCTATGAACAAGGAAGAGTTGAGGAACTTTGTTAATTTGAGTGGACTTCTCTTTTATAGGGGGCTTATGGAATACTTTCACGATGTGTGAGTTTGGAGGAAGGCCACAGCCACCTCATGCGTCTACATGAAGACGATTGTGCTAGGTAAGGGCTGATCCTACACTGACGTCTCCAAAGGATGGTTTCTATTGGCCAAACGTGACCGTGGAGGCCACAACTATGCGAAAGAATTGTCTTAAGTGTCAATTGATCCCTGATCCCAAAGAAGTTCATCTAGTGGAAGTTACGACGAATTGGTGACAACCTTACATCTCATATTTGAATGATGGTACTCTCCCATCAAGCATAGCAGATGCCTCCATTATTAAGAAGCGAATAAGCGGAGTCCTCATTTCTTTATGCTCAATGGAGAGTTATGCAGGGTTAGTATGGATGTTCGTACTTTCAAATGTTTGGGTATTGATGATCAACGAACTATCATGGAGGAAGTACGCAAAGGGGCATGTGGCGAACACCAAGGAGGCAGGAGGTTATACGAGGAATTGATCAAGATAGGGTACTATAGGCCCACCACGGAAGCCGATACATTAGACTATGCGTGAAAATGTCACGCTTGTCAGATCCTCGGAAACGTTATACACGCCTCATCTGTATCCTTGCACCCAACGAAGGTCCATTGGCCATTTCATACATGGGCTCTAGACTTTGTTGGACCCATCTCCCCTGCATCAAAAGGTTATATTTGGATCCTTGTTGCTACAGATTGTTACACTAAATGGGCAGAGGCCATATGTCGATTTGGGCTACCAAGACGAATTATCTCGGACAATGGAACGACATTCACATGCAAGGTGGTGGCTGAACTATTCGAAGCATACGACATCTGACATGATAAGTCCACACCTTATTATCCCAAGGGGAATGGTCAAGCCGAGGCAACTAACAAGACGTTACTGAGGATACTTGGTCGTATGGTCCACGACGCCCAAAACACATGGCAAGAATTACTTCCTTTAGCACATGGGCATACCGAACAGCGAAACGACCCCCGATGCAAGCAACCCCTTTTGCTTTGGTATATGGTTGTGAAGCAATCATACCTACAGAGGTAATGATACCATCAGCTAAGCTAGCATCTTCAGCAAGAGTCGAGTGCCCCACACGTTTTGGTGATTTAGAAGCTATAGATGAAATGAGAGATAAGGCTAAGGAAAGCACCCAAGCCTACCAAGAGAGAATGATCAAAACCTACGAGGCAACGGTACATCCACGGGTGTTCCACGAAGGTGACCTAGTAGTGAAAGCGGCAGATTATGTCATGCGAGGTATGCACGTTCAAAAGTTCACACCAAAATGGGAAGGCCCCTACGAGATAGTATCCTTAGCTGAAAGTGGATATTGTCGTTTAGTCGATCCCCAAACAAGACGTCCATTACCATCACTTATCAACTTCAAGTTTATCAAAAAATACTATGCGTAGGCATTTTGTCAGTTACTTCTTTTTTTGTACATGAAAATATATTGTCGTTGCTTGAAACAATAGCCATTGAGGCAACTAGGCGTGATATAAGCCAGTTGGCCCGCTCTTCTGTACTCAAATCGGGAACGAACGGAGGAACTTCGTAAAATTTTGACTTTAAAAATGTGCTACGAAATATCGCTACTAAATATAGCTCCAACGCCTCTTCTTAAGAACACACATGATAAACTTCATGCTTAGTGAGTTGCATAGGATTTCACGCCTCTATTTGAGAACACCCATGAAAATGTCATGCTTGATGAGTTGCGTAGACTCTCACATCTTTACTTAGAAACACTCATGATAAACTTCATGCTTGGTGAGTTGCATAGGCTTTCACGCCTCTTCTTGAGAACACTCATGATAAACTTCATGTTTGGTGAGTTGCATAGGTTTTCACGCCTCTATTTGAGAACACACATGATAACGTCGTGCTTGGTGAGTTGCGTAGGCTCTCACGCCTTTGCTTGGAAACACCCATGATAAAATCCATGCTTGGTAAGTTTCATAGGCTTTCACGCCTCTACTTGAGAACACCTATGATAAACTTCGTGCATGGTGAGTTGCATAGGCTTTCACGCCTCAATTTGAGAACACCCATGATAAACTTCGTGCATGGTGAGTTACGTAGGCTCTCACGCATTTACTTAGAAACACTCATGATAAACTTCATACTTGGTGAGTTGCATAGGCTTTCACGCTTCTACTTGAGAACACCCATGATAAACTTCATGCATGGTGAAGTTGCATAGGCTTTCACGCCGCTATTTAAGAACACCCATGTTAACGTCATGCTTAGTGAGTTGTGTAGGCTTTCACGCCTCTACTTGGAAACACCAATGATAAATTTCATGTTTGGTGAGTTGCATGAGGTTTCATGCCGTTATTTAAGAACTATGATAAACGTCATGCTTGGTGAGTTGTGAAGGTTTTCACGCCTCTACTTAGAAACACCCATGATAAACATCATGTTTGATGAGTTGCATAAGCTTTCATGCCTCTATTTAAGAACACCTATGATAACATCATGCTTACTGAGTTGCGTAGGCTTTCACGCCTCTACTTGAAAACACCCATGATAAACTTCATGCTTGGTGAGTTGTATGGGCTTTCACGCCTCAATTTAAGAACACTCATGATAGGTGTCATGCTTGATAAGTCACATAAGCTTCCACGTTCCCACTTAAAATACACATAAGATAGACATCGTGAATAATTTTAATACACCGCTCAAATCTACGTATTTGATGTATCACTCAGACTCGCGTGTCAGGCTCTAACAACCTCATACGATCTCACCAATGACACTCGCAATGTGTTACCGCATAAATATTACATTGCAACAAGCAACTAAATTATGCATACAAAAGAAGAGAAATAGCGAGCCAACGTTCCGCATGGGAATATAAGAAAGAAGACGACATGTCAATCACGAATAAAAGTTTACAATAGTATGAGTTATTATTACATCAAAAGTCATAAGGGGTATAGGAAGAAATACAGCCAATCTAACTATGGTTCCCAAAAACATCACCCGCCACAAGCTCCTTAGAGTCAAGTCTAACGGCAGTGCTCCTCGCATAAAGCTGATGATGCTCGTTAATCTCTACACCTAAATCTGATATCTTCGCTTGCGCTGCAAGCATTCGCTCTTGTTGACAGCGACGTTTATCTTCTAAATGCTCTATGTACACATCCCTCGCTAAATGCCGGTGCAACCGCCGAAAGTTACAAATGGCGAGTATCAACCAGTCCAACTTCATATGCAACAACTTCATCTCCTTCCACATGTTCAACACATAAGATACCACCTCCAGGTGGGCATCCTTGTACTGAAGATGGACCAAAATGAATAATGTCTCGCCAATCATAGTGATGCAAAATTGGCGAATATGCTTGGTAAAGCTTAGGAACTGAATACCGCAATCAGAATGAGTATCAACGGCCTTATGAAGTTACGGGATCAACGTTTCATCCACTAAAACCTGGTCATACTCAACCATCCGTCTAGAAAGCTCCAGCTTGAATTCGTGGGCACCGTAGGCTTCGTAACTCATATTATCGCTCCTAGAATTGTCACCATCCGACCTTTCCTTACTCTGATTCTAAAGAGGGGACGCAGCACGATCATCATCATCCAATGGAGGATCCTCATCAACAGACGCTCGATGGGGTTGAGATGCCACTACCCTAGTCTCGAGCTCCCCTCTCCCGACTGCATCACCATGAGAGCTTGCATCGTTCGTTACCAGTAGTAGTCACTGTGTTGGAAACTGCGGGAGTCACATCCAAGGAGCATGCTACTACACCGTCATTTCCATCCTCTGACCTGCGGGGAACACCCCCTATCACCACAATCAGCTCGCCCTCATTCACATCAGCAGATCCCTGTAGGGTGAAATGCAACATGTTGTCAATATGAAGAAGTTGCCCACAAAAATCAAACAAACACATGTTGGCAAGGCATTTATAAATAGGCTAGACTACGCTATCAAAGCATGCAATAAGAGTGCTACCTCTACCAT
This sequence comes from Datisca glomerata, assembly GCA_003255025.1. Taxonomy (NCBI): domain Eukaryota; kingdom Viridiplantae; phylum Streptophyta; class Magnoliopsida; order Cucurbitales; family Datiscaceae; genus Datisca; species Datisca glomerata. Next base: position 314,253 of record QANY01013389.1, on the reverse strand, counting down.
CGCGTGGGGATCTTCCACGATAAGAGACTCATCCACCCCTTCCAGTTGCATGATATCAAGAGGGGAAGTTGTAGAATCAGCCATGTCATTTTCTGCCACGACAATGGTAGGAAGCGCCCCTTGCTCGCTAGATGGAGACGAAGCCCAATCAGTTAGTTCATCCTCGACAGAGTATAATTGTATTGACATTGATGCTATGAAATCATGCATATGGAAACGTCAGTTTCAACTTAGACCAAGGGGAATTGCACAAACATGGCATAAACAAGCCAAGAAAAAGTTCACACACCTCAAGATAAGCCTCCACGCTCTCTTAAATAGCTGGCATGTGCCCGTCGGTTATTTCTACCATAGGGTGAACCTCCTGGATTGGGCCACGACCATGCTCCTGTCAAAAGAAAGAAGGCAAATAACAATGTTATGAGAAGATTAGCAAAAAAATAAAATAAAAACAAAAGTGAGAAGAATGAGATGAAGATATGTATATACCAACGTCCTCGCCTTCTTGGCTTGGACTAGCCTAGTCGAGGATGTGCCCTCTAACGCGGGTGCTACCCTTTTCTGTTGCCGCACTAATTGTGGGAGCTCGTCCTCGCCATTAACCTGTCCTCAACTCCCCAGAGGATGCTAAAACAAATACAAGTATCAATCAACCAGCTCATTGTAAAAAGTGCATTGTGAATGGTTAATAAGAAAGTATAGGTCTTCATACAAACAAAGAAGGACATGCCATCGAAGGTGATGACGGAGTGACCTCACTCGAAACTCCCATTGGCTGAATGTCTGAAGTGACCTCTTGACCCGTCTCAGAACGTATCACCCCAAACTTTGGTTTGGGAATGAGGCCCAACGTGATGTCACCCTTATAAACCATTGGGACATCTAACATCTTCGGAGGAAACGCTAAGCTTCTGGTCCATCTCAACTTTTGACTCAGCCAAAACACTTTGAGCTTTACTGTTCGACGAGGCATGCGAGCAGCACGGGGGACGAGTAGCTTGCAAGGAGCAACGTCCCCGTAATCACTATCACCCGTCCATAACACATAACGCTTCCTTGCCCTGCACCCGATCCAAATTAAGACTAGTGGTACCCTGGTCATAACTGAACTGACGTGCAACCCAATTACGCTGATAACGCATCGATGTGAAATGGTTCCCATCACTCACATCCTCTAGCTCCACCATCACTGGATAAAAGGCGTCATGATCGCCACCAGAAGCCTGTCAAGACTCGGCCAACCAAGCATGGCCTCCCTACTAAGCGTAATATGCATGTCCACCATTCCCCAAAACACGGTGTGGGCGTAACCGGTGCAACCGTCCAGATAAGGGCAAGGCCAAAAGTAGTTGTATACGTCAATATCTCATGAAAAATTGACACGAGTGGGAGTCCTGACCCCACACCAAGACCATGCACAGAGGCAGTTGAGAATGGTGCTCCCACTTCTTGTGATCAACCTTTTGATGAGAGCAGTGAACGAATCTCTCACATACAAACATTTGCAAAAATGCGCAGTCCACAAAGGTTGTAACCTCACACAGGCCCATAGACCTCTTTAGATCATTGTGAAAACAGTCAAGCAAGTAGTACAGATTGCCCAAGAACAAGGGCCCAAATGCAATCCTCTGCCTCGTCGCCAACATAGCTTCCATCGGGAGTACGCGCTTACCCATCATCTTATTCGGCGTACCTATAATAACATTTGAAAAGAGCAATGTTAAACCACACAAGCATTGAACAACAATGAACGCAATAGTATAGTTACAGAAAATCAACACCAGACACTCATCTGGGAAGATGTATCTCGAAAGCCATATAGATAAGAATGCGGCCAGTTCCACCTCCCTATTTTTATACATGACATCATCGATGGGAAAACGTCTTATAGATTTCTTCAGATTTGAATCATAATCCTTGAAAAAATGACCTATCCAACCAGAAAAGTTGGCCCTTTTCTCCCGTCTACCGCCAGAAGAAGGCCTGTAAGATTTCTTCAAACCATCCTCAAGAAGCTCAATCACCCTGTGCATTTCAGGCCTTATAGTGTTGAAAAAGGCGCGATAATCACCAAATGTAGGAAGATGCAACAATACGTGCACATCCTCTAGTGTAAGGGTAAACTCTCCTCAAGCAGCGATGAAAGTGTGTGAGTAGCTGCACCAACGATGAATAAGTGTACGAACTAGAGCGGTGTCACGTTGGATCGATAATTTGGATGCCACCTCCAATGCTTCCAAAAGTTCGGCTCTATTTAACAAGGTAACATACTTAGAGTCAGAAAGTATATGTGCACACCAGTCCTCCCAGCTGACCCCAGGCTTGCAATGACTCCCCAAGATAATGGAGGGAATCGAAAAATCACCACGAGCGTTCGTAAGGAATGACACTTGCTCAAGCTTAAGGAACTAAACCTGGCTCGCTCTCCCCCTCCATCAAGACTCTAGAATTAACCTCCCCTTCAATCGACTTCGACATGTCATTAATCGCACGATCAACAATAGACTTCATTAAAGACCATGGTTTGGGAGGAACGGAAGGAACTGGTTCACCGTTGCCTGCAGTAAGCTCAACCTTTGAAGAAGCCATAGATATGAATAAAAAACCTACAAAAAAATAAAAGAGCACGTGTTACAAGCAAGAAACATGGCTACATGCAAAATCGCTAAGTCCATAAAAAGTCACGAAGAAACATACTACAAATACCCGACGGAGGCACGTTAAATGGAGGCATGTCCGACGGAGGCAATTTTTTTTTTTGAAATTTTACTGAGAGGGGAAGCATACAACAAATACCCTACGAAAGAGGCACGTTCAATGGAGACATGTCTGACGGAGGCAAAAAAAATAAAAAATAATATTTAACATAAAAAACATATTACAAACATCTTATAAGTGAGGCATGTTCATCATGAGACATCCTACTTACAAAAATGCTCAGTATAACGAAGAGTATTTCACTCACCTGAAGAGAGGAATCAAAAGTAGAGAGATCGACTCCTACATTCACACGACTACTACTTGATGGTCCGTGAAAGCAAGATCTGCAAATAAAATAAAGACTTGGTTAGAGCAAGCAAGAATACACTAAGCCCAAGTCGCCGCTGCAATCTCTCTCCCCCATGCCGCCATTAAGGGTGCTCAGCACGTCACAACCGCGCCCAACACAAAGAACTCCCCCAAGAAAATTAGTGAAAATGTCGCTACATATTCTAACACAACATGTGAACATGTAATGACCTTCAGCGCAATTGAAGATCTGATTTTAAATGAAGGTCAATGTAACAAATATATTGTAATTATGTTGATGCAAGGTTTAACATTCTATACTTAATGAATATTACCTATTATAATAAATTTTTCCTTTCAATGTCATTGATAGGCATTTCAGAATATGAATCTTCAAAAGTATCATGTAGAGAATGTTGTTGTTACAAGCTCCAGATAAGGTCTTCATTAAAATCAATAATCCTTTTGGCTGGAAGACTTCTACAATAATATGTTGTCGACATGTATATCAAACTTGAGACAACACGTCTTGATTTTTAGAGAACCCAATAGTCCCGTATCAGATCAGAGCTATACCAATGAATTGTTGATATTGTGAATACTGGAGAAACAAAAGGAGATAAAGTTGGGAAATGTATTGTTCTTCCAGCCTCATTTATTGGAGGACCAAGAGATATGCATCAACGTTATTTAGACGCAATGGCTTTGTCACAACATTTTAGAAAGCCTGACATATTTATAACAATGACTTACAATTCAGAATGGAAATAAAAAAAAGAAAAATTAAGAGAAGGACAACTCCCAGAAGATAGGCCTGACCTCACTTCAAGGATTTTTTTAGGAAAACTATAAGATCTAAAAGACCAGATTGTGAAGAAAGAAATATTCGGCAAATTTGTTGTGTATGTTTATGTCGTAGAATTCCAGAAGATATGACTCCCTCACATTCACATCATGCCTTGTATGATGCTGTAAGCATACATATGCTACACGGACCTTGCAGACATTATAATGTTAAGAGCCCATGCATGCTAAATGGAGCGTGCAGATTCAAGTATCCACGACCATTTAACTCAAAGACGATGCATGGAAATGATCCATATCCAATATACAAAAGAAGCAACTATGAGTTCAGGAAATGACCACATTATTTACATAAACCAAATATTTTTTAAGTTCATAATGATTGATGATATATATATATATACACACACAGACACACACACACACACACACTACTAATTTATACTATATAAAAAAATCATTGTAGGTGAACGTAAGAAACATGACTCTAGATAATCAGTGGGTGGTTCCATACAATTTGTGCTTACTCTTAAGATACAATCGTCATATCAATGTTGAACTATGTTCCAGATTAAAGGCGGTCAATTATTTTTACAAGTACATATATAAAAGGACACGATAGAGCGTCTGTGTTCATATTACAAGATGATGATATGAGAATTATTAATGAAATAAGAGATTTCCAAGATGCAAGGTGGGTTTCAGCACACGAAGCATTATGGGGGATACATGATTTTAGATTGAATGAAATTTCTCCGACAGTTATAAACTTACAACTGCACCTTCCAGATAAGCGCTCAATGTCTTATTGGAAAAAGAAGAATTTGAAAGATGTAATTCAATGGGACCATGTATCAAGGACAATGTTAACTGAATACTTTGAAATGCTTAAAAGCAGCAAACATGCTAGGACTCCGCTGTACAGGGAAATTCCTGAACATTATGTATGGAATAAAAAACTACAAATATAGACACAGGAAAAAAAGAGAAGTAATCGCTCGAATAACTGGAGTAACCCCTAATGAAGGTGAGAGATACTATCTACGTTTATTATTGAATCATGTGAAATGACCAACGTCATTTGAAGATCTATTAATCGTCAATGCAACCAAATACTCCTAATTCAAAGAAGCAGCACAAAAGAGGGGACTTTTAGAATCTGATCAAAGCATCATTGAATGTCACAATGAAACAATTGTATTTAAAATGTCACGTACATTTTGAAGACTATGTGCTACTATGTTAGCTCATTGTGAACCGACTGATGTAAAAAGATTATGAGACCTTTATTTTGAACAAATGTCTGAAGACTACGTAAAAGCTTGTGAGAAGTCCTTGAATATCCTTATACAAAGCACTTTAAGAGATATACAAGCCTTCCTCTAGTCCATAGGAAAAAATATTACACAGTTTGATTTGTCACAACTAACAGATGACTCATTCGTTGAAGGTTCAGTCAGTAGGAAGGAAATAATAGATGAAAAATCCATCGAAGTCCTGTATATAGATATTGAGGCTTCGTTAAAACTTAATGCAGAACAAAAAGTGCCTATGATGTCATATTGGAAAGAGTCAATAGCAATCGCAATGATATTTTTTATGAGCTTAAGGGAACTGGAAAAACTTATCTGTATAAAGCAATTTTGACCAATATACGATTTAGAGGCATGATTACCCTTGCAGTAGCATCCTCTGGCGTATGGGCATCAATACTTCCAGGAGGACACGCAACGCATTCAAAGTTTAATATATCGTTTCAAGTACATGAAACAACAATGTGCGATATATTCAAACAGAGTACCAAGGTAAAATTGATACAAGGAGCCAAAATAATTATATGGAATGAAGCACCAATGGCAACAAAAGTCACAATTGAAATTGTAGATAGATCTCTTAGAGATATTCTTAAATCATCTGAATTATTCGGAGGAAAAGTTATTGTGTTCGGGGAAGATTTTTTACAGGTATTACCAGTCGTATCAAGAGCAACGAGGATTTTCCAATTTCCTGTTAAGGGTTGGAAATGGAACTGTACCAACAGATAAGGAAAAGACTTCATCACCTTACCAGAAGAGATAGTGATTCGGGAAGATGATCCAGATACTACTGAGCTTATGCTTATTAGTTTAGTGTTTCCAAACCTATCAGACAATGTGTCATCAGCTGATTATATGACGCAACATGCAATTCTGTCAACCACTAATGAATACGTGGACCACCTAAACGAAAGAATGATCGGAGTATTTCCTGGAGATATGGTGGAGTCTATGAGTTTTGATGAGGCTGTTAATGATACAAATAACTACTATCAACAAGAATTTCTCAATTCATTGGTTCCAAATGGCGTTCCTCCACATAGTTTAGTCCTGAAGAAAAAGTCTTCGATCATGTTATTACGAAACTTAGACCCAGTTAATGATTTATGCAATGGAACTAGGCTAATATGCGATGACTTCTGAAAGAATCTAATACATGCAAAAATATCATTTAGACAACACGTTAGAAAATATGTTTTCATTCCAAGAATCCATTAAGCCATGCGAATGATGGAGGTTACCCATTCAAATTTAAGAGGAAAAAGTTTCATGCGCGTCACTGTTTTGCAATGATAACTAATAAAGTTCAAGGACAGATAGTTCCTCATGTTGGTGTATATCTTCTTCAACATGTATTTTCTCACGAACAATTATATGTTACTCTTTCACGAGGTGTCATCCACAAAATTTTTAGTTAAATCAAAGGATGTCTGGCATAAAGATACAATTTGTACAAAAAAATATTGTATATAAAACAATACTTGATGTATAAATGACGTTTTGGCTTATTTTTCTTAAGTTAATCCATTAAGTTATAAACAAATTTGATCATTATATAATAAGACATTAAAAAAATATAATAAGATAAGGTTAATGGTTTCAGTTACATAACCCACGAGCGCGTTAGAAATAACTAGTCTTGTAAATATAATAGAGATTTTCACAGGCGGTAATGAAAAGAATACGGTAAGAAAGAGATTTCCGGGAAAACGAAACCGTTATTTTGGTTAGCTAAGGCCGATTACGAAGCCTTATCTGGTCGGAATTATTAGGATTATTATATTGCAGAAATGGAATTAATAAACAAAAAAGAAAAAAAAATGAGGAACTGTCAAGGTGGGTGAGTGAGATAATGGGAGGTTTGGAATGTCAAGCACTAGCAGTGGGCTTCTCCGTCGTTCATCTTTCTCCCCTCATCTCTCCTCTCTGCAACAAATTTTCGTCATCTTCTTCCCCATTGTCATCTTCAAAATTCCGTGTTTCAATCCATTCCTTATTCAACAGAAACAATTATGTTGTTAATAGAGTTGGAAATTGTGGTGGGAGTGATATTACCTGTAAGTGTAGCTATGGATTCGATTCTTTTCCTTGCTATTTCAAATCCCGAATACGTTTGAGGCCACTTTCTGCTCGGCCTGATTATGGAGCATCTGAATCCAACTTTAGCGGCGATGATCAGCTACCGAGAGAGGGGGTGGCACCGTTCGCGGTAGTTGAACAAGAAGAAGATGAAGAAGCAGAGGGAGGCTTTCCTTTTCTCAGCTGGAATTCAGCGATATTATCGTCGTGCTTAGTTGGTCTTCTAACGGGAATCAGTGTGGTGCTCTTCAATAACGCTGTATTCCACTCACCATTTTTGCTCATTCCTTCAGTTTCTTAATCACTCTTTCATCCATGTAGCGGATACACAATTACCTGTAGAATTTTATATTACAACTTGCTCCGCTTCTTCTCTGTTTAATGCCAAACTTATTTATGTAATGGGATTTTATACATTGAAGGTGCATGAGATACGTGACTTGTTCTGGGATGGGATTCCCCATAGAGGGGCATCTTGGGTAAGAGAGGAACCAGTTCAAGATGTGTGGAAAAGAGTCATTCTGGTTCCTGCTTGTGGTGGTTTTCTTGTTAGTATCTTGAACTTGCTTAGAGACGCTTCTTCTCCGCAAGTAGACGATCAAGATGCAGCTCTAAATCCTCCACAAGGTGGTCCACCACTACCAATAATTTCCATTTCTAATGATGTTAAGGCCGTATTGCAACCGTTTCTGAAGGCGGTTGCCGCTTGTGCCACTCTCGGAACTGGAAATTCATTGGGGCCTGAAGGGCCAAGCGTGGAGATCGGAACTTCCATAGCAAAGGGTGTGTCTAGATTGCTTGACCGAAACACTCAAACAAAAATTTCACTGCTTGCTGCAGGATCAGCGGCTGGAATCTCCTCTGGTTGGTCTCTCTTTTTCTGACTCATGTGTACTATTTGTGTTCATTAATGACATTGACTTGAAATTTTTATTTTAACTACTGATATGTTGACCCTTGATGCTTGAAAGTGGAAATCATGGGTTGGTGCAGGGCAGCTTATTCATTTTGAAAGGAAGCCCTTTTCATTTTTTGTATAAAAATATCACATGGCTTTGCATCTTGTTACGTCTGGAAAAAAAGGTTAACTAATTTATGCTTTTGATTCGTTATCGTCTGGTAAACCTTTTTAACCTTCTCGGTATCTGTTCCATGCGGGAAACAACAGATATCATATCAGTCATGTTTAAAACTATCAACCGTGGTGGATTTATGCTTTTTCTGCCTTCTATCATATTTTATTATATGAAATTTCGATTAGATATTTCACTTTCCATTTTTTCCATAAGCTACTTCTCTGCTTTTCCAGGGTTCAATGCTGCAGTTGCTGGTTGTTTTTTTGCTGTAGAGTCGGTTTTATGGCCATCACCAGCGGATTCATCTTCATCTATTCCAAATACCACTTCAATGGTTATATTAAGTGCTGTGATAGCTTCTGTCGTTTCAGAGGTTGGTCTTGGTTCTGAGCCGGCATTTAAGGTCCCAGACTATGACTTCCGCTCACCAAGTGGTAAGCTAATAATTTTAGTTTGTTTTACGCATATATGCACTTATAGAAGTACCATATGCTCTCTTTATTCAGAGCCTTTATCTCCACAATTTTTGGGCACCTTTATCTCCACAATTTTGTTCCCGTATAGATCAATCGTTTTTGCTTCAAATGCTACCATCCATGCTTACAGTTTTCTTATAGTTGAAAGACTAAAATGATCACTATATTGTTCACAATTTTTCTAGTTTGATAACCATAAATGTTATTTTCCTTGGGAGTCCTTTGTTATTAGGACGAGCTTTTACTTATTGAAACATAACCATACTCTTTTGTGATAGTTAATTTTTGTAGTTTTTATTTGAAAGGAAAAATTTTCACTGTAAGAATTGTTCAACTCACTTATAGAGCTGCCCCTGTATCTGCTGCTGGGTGTACTCTGCGGACTTGTTTCATTGGCCTTATCTAGGTGTACTTCATACATGTTGGCAATTGTTGGCAAACTTCAAAAAGATGCTGGCGTACCAAAGGCATTGTTCCCAATATTTGGTGGTCTTACTGTTGGGCTGTTAGCGTTGGCATATCCTGAAATCCTCTACTGGGGTTTTGAAAATGTTGATATTTTGTTGGAATCTCGTCCGTTTGTGAAAGGCCTCTCAGCTATGCTATTAATTCAGCTCGTAGCTGTCAAGATATTGGCAACCTCTTTGAGCAGGGCCTCCGGACTAGTTGGAGGCTACTATGCACCATCCCTCTTTATTGGTGCAGCAACAGGAATGGCATATGGGAAATTGATCGGTTTTGCAGTTGCTGAGTCCAATCCCGTCATAAACCTTTCCATCTTGGAAGTGGCGTCACCACAAGCATATGGCCTGGTATGTTCTGTCAATTGTTATTTTTACATAGGTAGCGATGATAGTTTATCTTACTAGTTTTCTGGCTGAATTGCAGGTTGGAATGGCTGCTACTCTTGCAGGGGTTTGTCAGGTACCTCTTACAGCAGTTCTACTGCTGTTTGAACTGACCCAGGACTATCGCATAGTTCTTCCGCTGCTTGGAGCTGTAGGCGTGTCGTCGTTGATTACATCTGGACAGACAAAGAGAAGAGATATCTTGGAGACTAAGAAACTCAGACTGGGAAATACTTTTAGTACTCGGCAATCTGAAATGTATACCACTAGCAGAAGTGGAATATCTTCCGCTTATATAGATTCTGAAAAGGCAACTAACACGAGTGACCTCTGTGAAGTTGAAAGTTCACTTTGCGCAGATGATTCCAATATCAAGCTCATGGATTTTGAAAAGAGAATATTTGTTTCAGAAGCCATGAGAATAAGATATGTGACTGTCTTCATGAGCACTTTGGTTATAGAAGCTGTGGCTCTCATGCTATCAGAGAAGCAGTCTTGTGCATTAATTGTAGATAAAGATAACATTTTGATTGGTTTACTGACACTTGAAGACATTCAAGAATTTAGCAAATATGCAAAAGAAAGAAGCAAAAGACCCAAGGTACTATTGCAGTCTATGTTTAATAGTCATGTTGACTTTGAATGGAAGTGCTAGGAAGCTTTAAATACTAATTTTGGATTAAAAGGGAAAGAATTGAGGACATGAAGATTGTCTTTTAATGAAGTTGATAAATATGAAGTTTAAGATGAATGATTTTCTTTTGCCTATGAATATTACATGTAATTTCTTACTTCATTGGGGTTGGCAAGGTTCATATGATTTCATAAATTATTCAGGAAAAAATCTGAATGTGTGTTTGCTACCTGAGCGAGCATCTTAAAGTTTTTGAACCTGTCATTACTTAAGATTCGTTTAACGGTCATTACCCGAACGAGCATTTTAAACTCTATCATGCGGGATCATTGTGGGATTGATTACTTGGTTTCTTGTGTAGGAGCTTTTAGTATCTGAAATGTGTTCTTTGGATGGCAATATATGTCAAATACCATGGACAGCTACACCCAATATGGATCTGCTTACAGCTCAAATGATTATGAATAAGCATGGTGTAAGTCTACTTCCAGTTCTTAAAGAGAACGTAAAAGATCACAGGGGGGAGCCGGTTGGTATTTTGGACACTGAATGCATCAATCTGGCTTGCAGGTTCGCTAACCAACTTCAATCTTTCCATCTCATCCTCCCTTTACGATGTTTACTCTAAGAACACATTAATCCATACTAACTATCACCATTTTAAAAAAGCATGATCAAGTACTAAAATTTCTTGATAAGTATCATTTATTTGTCGTTAGAAACAAATTAATTGTAATATAGTTGAAAAGTTGACATGGTTAGCAAATGTCAAAAGTAGACATGTCGCGAGTTTGTTTGACAGGTGTCTACTTATAATGTTATAGTTGGTTTCTTGGTTTCTGCTTGCTGACTTTTTCTTGTTTCTTTGGGTGGTGCAGAGCTCTAGCAGCCAGAGAATCCCTTCGCTGAAGTTCGTCATTAGAATTTGTAATGACTGGTAAAGTTTCAAGGCCATCTTCCTGAATTTTGAGTAACGGCTTTTCATAACCTGCTATCACCGTGGAGTTGCAGTTGTTGCTGATCCTAAGACTTCCTATCTCAACACAACCCAGTCAGAGAGACTCTGAAGCTTGATTAGATCGGCAAATATCCTCATTCATACTACATTCCGTGTCATTAGAAATTGGGATTCTGATGGCGGCCAGGTCATTCGACATAGTAAGACGCAATTGCCTAATTATGACGATGCTAGCCTCACTTGACCAAACTGCCACTTATAGCCTGCACAGAGAAGGAACAACAAGATTCTTGAGAATGCAACAGGTCTAACATTGGTCCAAGCCCTGATTTTGGTCATTGTCAACAATTTTGTTTTTTTTCTTTTTTTTTTTTGGGGGGGGGGGGGGGGGTGGTATCAGTAACTGAGTCTTGATTTTTTTTCTGATAGAATTGCTATTGGTCAGTTTTCTTGTCTCTCTTCCGAATAGAAACTGAGACCAAACTGTGTTACTGATATATTAAAACAAGCTTTAAATCTAAGCGGCAGCATTAAACATTCTCTGTCTAGCCCAAAAGAAAACCAACAAGGCAGCCAGCAATGGTGGTCTCATATTGTAATCCCCTCCAGAATGCAACTTACAAGAACCTCATATGACATCATTATAAGGCTTTGCACTGGTTTATAATTCATAGCTGGACAAAGCCATATAGGTTTTCAATCATTTCATACATCACAAAAGCTGCTTCCCAAGATTTTATTTTAGCCACCTGATAAATTAAAATTTTAGGGTAGTTTGATAAATCAGGAATCTCCCAACTTGATTGAATTACTAACAAAAAGAAAATTAAGTTAAAAGACTAAACGAGGAAAATAGAAAAATAAAGAGGGTAGGAACAGAGTGAGTGATGTTAAGCAGGTAAAGTTGAGAATTCTGGTGTACGGCAAAATACCAAGAAAAAGAAAAGGTGAATTATTTTCTGACGTGGCGAGGAATTGTATGTAAGTTCATCTGTTTTGGCTGGTTTGCCTACTTCTGAAATTCTAAGACATTTCTTCTTCAAGAGTGTAATTATATATCATGAATATTGGATGACTTACCTTCTCTACATGCAGTTATGGAACCATACTTTTTTTAACATGGCATCTGCACGTGCGTGTGATTGTGCCGGTGCATGCACTTGTATATATATGTGTGCGTACATTGGACTCGATGTAAACATATGCAAAAGAATAAAGATATGCATATATACACTTTTGCAAGAGGGTGATAAAGGGGGTAGCTCCATCTTTTCCCCTCAAAGTTAGACTGAGAATTTGATAGTTTCAAAGAAATGGACCAAAAGTTGGAGATCAAAGGCAAAGTTTGCGTAACGGGAGCTTCTGGATTTCTTGCTTCGTGGCTAGTTAAACGACTACTTTTGACTGGATATCATGTCATTGGAACAGTCAGAGATCCAGGTCACTCTGTGAACAACAATGCTGCACCCTTTTTGTCCATTTTTTTATCTACATTTACCAAGTCCTATGACTTGCAGGAAATCAGAAGAAATTAGCCCATTTGTGGAATCTGGAAGGTGCAAAGGAGAGACTCCAGTTAGTGAAGGCTGATTTGATGAAAGAGGGAAGCTTTGATGATGCTATTATGGAATGTCAAGGTGTCTTTCACACTGCTTCCCCTGTACTTAAACCTTCATCAGATCCAAAGGCATGTTGATTTCCCCGTTCTGAGTTCATTTATCATTCTGAAACTACGGAAACTCCCTGCTTTTGCACAGGCAAACATGTTCCAAGTTTTTTTGATAAAGTAATATAATTTTTATTAAGAGCAGCTTATCAGTTTGTTTACTAACAGGCAGAGATATTAGAACCAGCTATTGAGGGCACGTTGAATGTGCTGCGTTCATGTAAGAAGAATCCTTCTCTAAGGCGTGTCGTGCTCACTTCTTCTTCTTCAACCGTAAGAGGAAGAGATGATTTTGATCCCAAAATACCCCTTGACGAGTCATCTTGGACCTCCGCGGAGTTGTGCGAGAGACTTCAGGTGGCATTGTACTAGTATTCTATTTTTTTCTTAAGAATTGCTTGTGTTTTCATTCAGTCCCTTGTTTCATAAGATGAATTGCCTTAGAACGGTTCAGATTTTTTCTTCTTTCATTTAAATTAGATTAAGTTGAGCTTCTTTTTAATATTGGATATGTGATCACATTAAGAGGAGCTCATTTTTCTAATACGTTTCCTTCATTTTATGGTCATGGCACTGGTATCATGAAAGATTTGGTACGTATTATCGAAAACACTGGCCGAAAAGGCTGGGTGGGATTTCTGCAATGCAAACGGCATAGATTTAGTCACTGTTCTTCCCTCATTCGTAGTTGGACCTAGTCTGCCACCTGATTTATGTTCTACTGCATCAGACATCCTTGGCTTGCTTAAAGGTACTTGTTTTGGACATTATTTTCATTGCAATCTGTTCTAATAAGCTTTGCATTTGCGATCATTTTTTAGAAAATTCATGGATAGACCCTTGAGAAAGAAAAAAAACGGTTTTAAGACTCTGACATCTTTTTAACATTTTTACGAGGGAAAAGATTAAGTTATATCTTTATTTAAAAAAAATTCGTGGAACTTGGTGTCTTCTAGACTATGGTCTAGCATGTTAATTTCAATATTAGATTGCTAGACGAGAGTTCAGTAGGAAATTTTGCTAGACCAAGGGGAAACTTAATTTTTTTATCTAAAAAAATGTCACATTTCATCAAAAACTAAATATAGGTCCTAATTTTATTTTTCCCCTAATCAGTGGTCTATCCACCGCAATTTCTCATTGTTTTTCACACGCAAACTTATTTGCATAGTCTTGAAAATTATACAGGACAAACAGATAAGTTTCAGTGGCATGGAAGGATGGGTTATGTTCACATTGATGATGTTGCACTTACCCACATCCTAGTTTACGAGCATCAACATGCTCATGGCCGATACCTTTGTAGCTCGACCGTGCTAGACAACGATGAGTTAGCATCATTTCTATCTCTGCGCTACCCATCTCTGCCTATCCCTAAAAGGTTGGTGTCATCACTAAAACTCTTAGGTTTTCTTAAATATTGACTTCTGGTTATCGTATGATTGTAATCATGTTATCGATTGATTTATACATGGGATGTGGGATTTTCAGGTTTGAGCGGCTAAATCGCCCATACTACAAATTTAACACCTCAAAGGTTGAGAAGTTAGGATTAAAGTTCAAGTCAATTGAAGAGATGTTTGATGATTGCATTGCATCTTTCTTGAAGCAAGGCCACCTTTCTTCACTCTAGTTACTATGCCTTTACATTGATCTAACTATGTTAAGTTTATTTTCCTTTTCAATAACCTCCCCACTAGCTTCTTGTTTATCTCTTCCTTTTGCCACTTATGTCATTAGAACATTAATAAAAATCCTTTGTCTTATAGAAGTAAACAAGAAGGCTATATAGGCTCAATCTATATGATCGTATTCTTATAGGTAATAACCGAATGGAGATCCTCTGGTAACAAAGGGCAGTTCGGCTAGATTCGACCGCCTATTCAGATATGGACGGACCAAACCCAGCCGTACTGCCAAGTGTAGAAAAAAGGTCTTATAATCATTAGACATGAACCGTTCATGTAGTCTAGGAGACCACATGCAACTACACATTTTATTGACATTAATCCTTTAATATAGCATCAGAACGCGAGACATGTTCTTTATGGTCAGGAAATGAGTATCTATGTGATTTTGGTGCTATGAATTTCCAAAACATTCAAGCATGGTGGCCTTATATTAAATGTTTGGTTGGGAAATGATAAACGAGAGAAGCTATTCTCCCTCAGAACCACATGAACCACAATAAAAAGCTTCAAATTAGTAAGCATGTGGACAAAATGGCAGTATGATCATTGGTGAGGCCTAGAAGGACTCATGTGGCTGCAATTGCTTCCACATATTTATCACAACTGGACTTAGATATGTGCATTAAATTTCTGGTGTTTTTAGTGATTTGATACATCAACATTGTTTTGCAATTCTCAACACAGAAAGAAACAGGTTCAATTATAGGGTTCTACAGTATAGGGATACATTTTCCCTGTACCACAAGGTGAGAGGAATGAGATTTGGATTGTGTGCCATTAGGCTAAGCCAACGGCTGAGAAGTTTGGCTCATTTAGATCATCAGATCAGATCTAAAAATGACCCGCATATTACAAACTGAAAAAATGAAAAAATAAAAACAAAAAAAAAATGCTATATATTTTTTCAAATTCTGCCCACTCAGCTCATTTAGGCCATCGAGATATGACCTGACGGTCAAGATGTCTCGAATTATATACTTAAGATATTCACAATCTTGTGGCTGATATTGACTACTTATAATCTAAGTATTTGTATTTTTCTAAACAATATTTGGCTAACAATAATCCACCAACAACTGCAATAAAACTTCATAATAGCCATGATTTTGATGAAAGGGAGCTCGTCAAATATGTGTATTTCCATTGCCCACATAACTTCCTTTTTCAAAGTCAAATTAAGAGTAAACTGATTGACCTAGCATTAAAGTCTAATGTTGTTATTGTGGTTAAACCTTTTTTAAAATAGTGTCATGTCGTCAGTTGTGTATTATTCTCGTTTTTCTCCTTATGTATGGTTGTGAATGTGTAAAAACAGGAACCTGAAAATTGCTCTCTTATAATATCTGAAGCAGCCTACACTTACCTCATATTCAATCACAAGTAACGTATTGCGTTTCCGTTTCGTTCCGTTCCAAGTATCACAATAATCCATTACGTAACATGGCATGTAGAGTTTTCTAAAGGTGTAAACACACCACACACACATATATAATACTGAATTTGACATATGTGGAAGGCCTGGCTGCAACAAGCAGTAAAGCTGAAAAATTGCAACTATATGACGTGGAAACATATAAAGCCGTACCACAATGCACAATGCTCAATGCCAGTGTCTTGGTCCGTTTAACAGCTGACTATATAGTATAACACCCTGTTGTCTATCTATAAGGACATGTCCATATTTAAAGCTGATAGCGATATTTATCATCAGACATTATTCAGATGGATACGTGTTTTATAGCCTCATATATCTTCTTGCTCTTCCTTTTTCCTTTCACATTTTTCCCATAAGGGAAAAATTTCACTTGCTGACAAAATTGGGAGTTAAAGTGGAACTAAAATCAATGGTCTTGATGCAACCCAGAATTTGCTAATCAAAAGTCAGTAATGGGCATCAATTTATTACATTGGGTATATAATAAAGTTGGGATTTTGTTGGCAAATTTGAACATTATCTCCTTCCTCTCTCAACAACGTATCCAGAGCCTTTTCAGTCCAGGAATGGTGGAAGATTTACACTGAGCATGAATTAAAGCAACAATGGCTGAGGAATGTTCAGGAATCAACTAATAGTTCTGATCAGGTAATTTGTATGCAGGTTCATGTACGTATACCAAGTGTATACAATTGCTTCACTGCCCACAAATTGTTGCATTTTATGCCACTTCTGAGGCTTCTACTCCTCTCCTGGCGTTCCTTCTCAAAATTGCTCATCATTCGTAGATTGTTTTTTTTTCTGGCAAATAAAATAGTTCTTTGAAAGTGAGCTGCTATGAGGAGATTTTTATTTCTGCTGGTATAGATAGTTTGAGTTTCTCTGTCCAAGTTTTGTTTTCTATGTTTGGCTGTCAATTTTGCAGCTTTTAAGAGTCTCGATTTGAAACTCTAGCTCATTGCATGAATTTAAGAAGAAAAATCTTCATTTACTTATTAATCTATTAATTTTGAATTTAGTGCTCTTCACCCATCATGTGCAACCAGAATTTCTTAATTACTTTCTTACTTTGAAGAATCTTGTATTCTTAACTGGCAGGTTGTTCTATGAACGGGGAAGAAAGAAGTGAATATGAGGAACAAAGAGTGACAGGGTATATCAGCAACTAGTGCCTAAACAGTAAACATAGACATGGATGACCAGAATACATCAGCAAGCACTTCCACTGCTTCAACCACTATCAACAATTCAATTACAGATGAAGAAGGTAGTTTCAAAGCCTTTGCGGGTAATATGACAAGGGTATCAACAGGAGATGAAGATGGAAGCAGAAAGTCATCAGAGAAATACATAGAAGGATCAGAGTCAACAACAATGGAGGGATTATCAGGGGAGTTACCAAAAGTACCAGAAGGATTGAAGGATGCGTTGGCTACACTTGAACATACCTTTGTTGTATCTGATGCGACAAAACCAGAGTGCCCCATTATGTATGCAAGCAGTGGCTTTTTCACCATGACTGGTTATTCTTCAACTGAGGTTATTGGAAAAAACTGGTAAGCCCAACAATACTCTACTGATGAAAGGAAGTACATCAAAATCTATAACTGCATCAAAATTAAGAAAATTTGATTTGGTGTCAAGGAACCCATTATGGCATGATATTGAAAAAGTTTCAAGCTTTTGATGAACCCCTTTGCGGAAAGGGGAATGAGCTGCTGTGTCTGTCTGCAAAAGGACTTGTTTTTTTTTCTTTTTTCTTTTTTTTTGGGGGGGGGGGGGGGNGGGGGGGGGGGGGTGGTCATTAGTAAAATATGAATAACCTTTGGGTTAGAATAGAGGAACACTACATTTAGTCGCTTTCCTTCATAAAAATTCTCGAAACAAAATATTACCCATTTAAAAAAAAAATTGGAATATATATACCTTTTAATCAATATGTCACTTTGCCAAAACTTCAGTGACAGTTACAATGGTGGAATTCAGCCCCACAGCTTACCCTGTCTGGATACTGTAGCATCTATAATGGCTGGCTCGAGGAGGAAAAAGAAAAAAAAAATTGCATCAGAGCTGAGAAAACGTGTTTTTTTTGGGGGGTAACTAAGGGAGGTTTTGTTGTTGGTATTTTATTTTGTGGCAGCCGATTTCTTCAGGGACCAGAAACAGACCAGAATGAAGTGGAGAAAATTCGATATGCAGTAAGGAATGGAAAAAGCTACTGCGGAAGGCTGTTGAACTACAGGAAGAATGGCACTCCTTTCTGGAATCTTCTCACCGTCACTCCCATCAAAGATGAAAACGGCAAGACCATCAAATTTATTGGGTCGGTCTCTAATTCTCCCTGCTGCCCGTTTTCACGGTTTAATTTATTCAATCTGTTCTCTGCTTGAATTATGTTGCTTAAAGTCGTGATGCTGAATGAGAGAGTTAATGTTTTAGTGAGATCAACAAATGATGAGCCATTTTGTCTTGAGGTGTCTACTGAATTTGAATATTACCTTTAACCTTGCTCACTTTTTGCACTCCAAACACATTCAGATTAGTCATGCTATGCACAAGGATACTATCTTTAAACTTGATAACTTATTACCAACGATTCAGAGAAGTCTTTGTTGGAGTTCTAAATTTATATACATAATTAACTCCACATTTATTATATGATTTTTTGTAGCAACTTTCTCAAACAAATATAAAAAGTCTGTACTCATTGTCTTGTAAACGAAATCTCTTGTTGTGGATCTCAGAATGCAGGTTGAGGTAAGCAAATACACAGAAGGTGTCGTTGACAAGGCTTTACGTCCAAATGGATTGCCCAAGTCATTAATCCGATACGATGGTTAGCCCATGCCTATTTGCCCAAGTTCACATTCCTATGGCTACACAATTCTAATTGTCATTTTCATGTTTCAGCTCGTCAGAAGGAGAAGGCGTTAGACTCCATCACAGAGGTTGTCCAGACCGTAAAGCATCCACGATCCCACGTTCGAACTATGAGCCTTGATAGTACGAGCAAAAATGAAGAGCTGGAGATAAATCAGGTCTATATTCAGCCCAAGCCAGCTGAAGCTGTGAACACTGGTACGCCAAGTGGACAGACTAATCGTTTGGAATCAAAAGGTGATGTTTCTTGCACAAGTACACATGAGGATAGAAGCAAGAAGTCTAGACTATCAAGTGGCGCTACCTTAGGAGGGTAATCCTAAATACTTATCATTAAATCTACAGATTTGTATTCCTCTACTCAAATTCTATTTCAAGGCAAGCTGGATTCATGTTTTCCTTCATTTTCAAGTATTGCTTTTGACAGACGCTGTTCTCCAGCAGGTCTAAAAGGAGGTCTCTGAGCTATGCAGTGAAGCATGAAGACAAACGAACTATTGAACCAGAGGTTTTGATGGCTAGGGACAGAGAACGCTCTGACAGTTGGGACCGTAGTGAAAGAGAAAGAGATATACGTCAAGGAATTGATCTAGCAACCACATTGGAACGTATAGAGAAAAATTTTGTGATTTCAGATCCTAGAATCCCTGATAACCCAATTGTAAGATAGCGGTCCCTTGTTTTATGAAGAAGCACCTCTATCTTTCTATGTCTTTAAAACTGATGATGGATTTGGATGAAAATTTCTAAACGCTCAAGACAAAAAGGGAGATGGTAGTTGACTATGAATTTCCAATTTTTCTTTTAATTCATTTTGGAGAATTCATAAAAAAGGGAAATCCAGATGTGTGGGCTTGCATTGCAAGTATGCTTTATTACTTTGTTATCCTACTTCACAAAAAGATTTAAGAGCTATTGGTTAAGTCAGCTTAAATGGTATTAGAGGATATGTTCTGCACTGCAATCATTGTCATTCATACTGCACAATCTCACTCCAATGTAATATTCAGTTTAAACTTAAGTGCCCGATTACATCTTAACAATGCTTCGTCATTTGTTTGTAGATATTTGCATCTGATAGCTTTCTTGAATTGACGGAATATACTCGTGAAGAAATTTTGGGAAGAAATTGTCGGTAAAGACTTTATTCTATATGCTGATTCATTTCTTTTCTAAACTTCCATCAGATGTTGCTCTATCATTATGTCATGTGACTTCTCTGTTCAAAGTTTTTTTCGGACATTAAGTTCTATATGGACACAGTCACAACTAGTAAGGTTCTTTCTCCATCTGTATATTATGCATGACCTATAACAAGCAAGTGCTACCAGAATGGCTTTTTGTCACTAGTAACTTGTCCAACTTAAATTCTTGAAGCACAAGTTCGATGGCATCTATGTCCTAGGTTGGGTGAGTCTCTTACATGTCTCATTGCCGATTCGGTCCTCAAAATCTCAAGGATAGTAGGCCGTAAGGATTCTCCTTATTGTTCTTGTGAATAACATGCTTAGATAGCTTCAAAATGTAACAAGATTCTCACATTAAAATAATAAGATTCTTACATATACACAACCTCCTGAACATTATTCTTGTTAATTTAGTGTAAGGATTTTAGTATGAGTTATGAAAGCTAGTCGTCTTTTTCTCTTTAGTATGAGTTATGAGGGGGTACGGTTTGTATGCACTAATTTTGTGTTGCCATGTACTAATTAGAAATCAAATACCAATTTGTTTTTCCATGTATTGATTTGTGTTGCTCATGTACCAATTTTGTATTAGAGAAAATGTACCCCCTAAACTGGAGAAGGACCCGAGTTACGAGTATTTGGAAAAGAATTGTTCGTCACTTTCCATCTTCTATTGTTGTTCACTCGATCAAAGGAGGAACAACAGTTTTATTAGCAGTGCTTGAAGTTTATATAATCCAATACTAATCTTCGTATGTGTTTACAGGTTTCTTCAAGGACCTGAAACAGATCAAGCTACTGTCTCAAAGATACGAGATGCTATTAGAGAACAAAGAGAAATCACAGTCCAGTTAATCAACTATACAAAGTCTGGTAATCAAATGCTTCTATCTTTTGATGAAATATTACATATGTCATAAATCATTGATGTTGCTTGAAAGCTGGGGAAAATTGATGGAATTTAGTACTTAGTAGGGAGTATAATTTTAAAGTACTGCTCTTTGGAGCTTATCGTGGAAATCTTTGCTGCCTCTGCTCCAACATACCAAATTATTGTGGTTTATTGACTTGTAGGTAAAAAGTTTTGGAATTTGTTCCACTTGCAACCTGTGCGTGATCAAAAGGTACCTGTTGTTACTTGCATAGACAATCATTCAATTAATTCATTCAATTTTAATTAAATTCACTTCTGCACTATGTTTCTGCCTTTGACCTTTTCATTTGAATCTTACTGGGACATTTGTAGGGTGAGCTTCAATACTTCATTGGTGTGCAACTAGATGGAAGTGATCATATCCAACCTCTACGAAACCGCCTTTCAGAAAAAACAGAGCAACAAAGTGCCAAGTTGGTAAATACTTTTTTCTATTTTTTCCTTTTATCAACTGCTATTTCATCGTCAACTATCAATTTTAAATATCACTATCGTTGGGTGGACGACTTTGGGAAAGGGTAACTGGAAATTTTTATCAATCATATGTAAACAAGGAACTCTCATAGGTCACAAGGGTAAATGGAAAATCTTATCAATGCTCTACTAGTGTTTCAAAATCAAGAGCATTGTCCACACTCCACAGTGTTGAATGTAAAGATGTTTTTACTTTATTCATTTGTTTTAGTTTAGGGATAGTTTAGTAATTGCTCTTATTACTTTTTTGCTTTGGGTATAAATACTTCATTGTATCTAGATTTGTGTTAATTCAATACAACATTTCTTATACTTTTTTTCAATTTGATATCAAAGCCAATATAACCCTAATCCTAACCCTAAACAGCCACCCACCACTACAACTGCCACTACCGCCTACCTTCGCCAACATCCACCACCGCCGACCACCCCCATGACTTTTCCGGCGACTCTTTTTTCCTTTTCAACTTCATTGTTTTCGAAGTGGTTGGTTGCCCTAGCTAGTGTGCTGATCAAAACTAGGGTTTCCCGTGATTTTCGGGTTGCTGTGGTTGTAAACCACAGTTTAGTCACGTTTTTTTTTGTGACTTTTTCATGATATAGAAAGTTGTGAACAATCTTTCTTCATCTCTCCGTCGAATTTTTGGCACTTTGTGTTGCTTTCTTGGATTCGAGATGTCTGAATCTTCAGGTTTTGCTATTGTTACTAAGCCAGATCTAGATTATCCCGTGTCTGATGGGAGAGTTACTAGCATCCTGCTGAATGGACACAACTTTGCTGCCCCTCTTACCTCTTTGACCTCAGGTACTCCCACTGCTTTTCATGTCCGCTCTGAGAAGCTTAAATGGGTTTTGGATTTCAGTGCTAATGATCATATGACGTGTGAGTTGTCTCTATTTTCCACGCCCTTGGATCATGTTCATAGCTCTGTGCATCTGGCAGACGGTTCTATAATTAGTATGAGTGGTATGAGGAGTGTACAACTTTCACCTGATCTTACCCTTTTCTCAGTTTTTCATGTTCCTAAATTTGCATTGAACCTTTTATCTGTTAGCCTTCATGCTAAATCTCTTAACTATGCTGTCATTTTCTTAGCTGATAGTTGTTTCCTACAAGACCTAAGTTCAGAGAGGATTTTTCCAGGAAATATGAGCGAGACGAACTATACTACTTCGGGGACCCACCACCTCTCCAGCCACCAGATTCAATATTACAGGCTGTTTCCTCTATTATTTTTTATTTCCTTATTTCTTTTTCTGCTAAAAACATACGCCTTTGGCATGCCCATTTGGGACATGTCAACTTTCAGTACCTTTATTTGTTATTTCTCACTTTAGTTGATGCCTGCAAACATTTTCATTGTAAATGTCAGATTTGCCAACTCTCAAAACATTGTCGAAAACCTTATATTTCTCGCATGCATAGGTCACCTGCTATGTTTGACTTGATTCTTTCTGATGTTTGGGGGCCCTCCCCTGTTATTTCTATGTTTGGACATTGTTATTATGTTACTTTTATCAGACTTCTCTAGGTGTACTTGGGTTTATTTACTTAGGAAAAAGTCTGAGATCTCGAATGTGCTTAAACAGTTTCTTGCCATGATAAAAACTCAGTATGATATTGTAGTTCATGGTATTCGGTCCAATAATGAGGGGAGTACATTACCAATGATCTTGTCACTCATTTATCCAACCTTGGTATTCTTCAGCAACTTACTTGCTCGTATACCCCTGAACAAAATGGTGTAGCTGAGCGAAATAATCGTCATCTTATGGGTGTTGCCCGATATCTTCTTGTCACAGAATGTTACAGGATACTAGCTATCAATTATCTTATTCTAGGGATCCTAATTGTATTGTATGTTAATTAGCTTAATTATAGGGATCCTAATTAGATAGTTTCAGCTTTGTATATATATGTGTATATTCTTCACTGAATTATGAGAGAAAACAATTCTTTTCATCTCAAATAACATGGTATCAGAGTCATAGGCGTGCAAATCGAGGTTTTCTCTTTTTCATTTAAAATTAGTGTTTAGCGTTTTTTTAGGGTTCCACCTTAGACAGCCCCTTTGGAGTGGCCCTTTGTTCTCACCGCCCATCCAGAAAGGAAGCCCAGCCGCCGACCACCGCAAGCCCGAAGTCCGGTGCCCGGAAGCCCTGCTCGTGAGTCTCACGCGCCGCCACGAATTTCTGCCACTCTCTCACGCGCCAGTGCATGGAGGCACGTGACGCCTGAGATCGTCTCCGGCAGCCATCCGTATGATTCTTTAGCGTTTCCCTGTTTCGTTTGTACCTGCTGCCTTGTGTTCGTAGAGGTTTGGGTTCTTTTATTTTCGGATTTTTGCATTTCAGCCCTATTTTTTTCCGCTGCTTGCTGCCTTGTTGGTTCCTTTTTTACTGGTCTTCTTTTCTATTTCTGCATATTTGGTGTTATGGCTGAGAATAAATCTTCTATCACGACGGATGTGGTACCTATAATGTCTAAAATCACGGACCATAAGCAAATGGGTTCAAATTATTTGGGTTGGAGCAAGACTGTTCGACTGTAACTACGGAGTATTGAAAAAGATACTCATTCGACTGATGATCCCCCGCAAGTTGATTCGAGGAAGACATGACTCAGAGAGGACGCTCACTTGTTCCTGCAGATTCGAAATTCTATCGATAGTGAGATAATTGACTTGATTAATCATTGTGAATTTGTTAAAGAACGGATGGATTACTTGAAATTCTTGAAAAGGGAACCTCACTCGCATTTATGATGTTTGCAAAGCGTTTTACTGTCCGGAAAAACAAGATGAATCTCTTACAAATATTTAATGGAGTTTAAGAAGACGTATGGGGAGCTTAATATGTTGCTGCCTTTTAGTCATGATGTAAAGGTTCAGCAACACCAAGGAGAGTAAGTGGCCATCATGAGTTTCTTGACTGGCCTTCCCTCTGACTTTGAGACTGCTAAGTCTCAAATTCTTTCTGGTTCTGAGATCTCCTCTTTACAAGACGTATTTAGTCTAGTACTCCGTACAGAAGGTACCCCTCTGGTTCAACTTAGTGGTGCTTTGGTAAGTCGAAATAATAATTATGCGCCGGGCAAAGGAGGTAGCTCACACGGGTTTGAAACTCGAACGCAGGAATCTGGTGGCATTGTATGTCGAAACTGTCATAAGCCAGGACATATAAAGTTTGAGTGTAGAAAGCTTGAGTTCAAAAATCAGAAACCTCACTCGGCACATATTGTGTTCACTAATGATGCCCCTGAGAAATCGGTCCTTATTTCTGCTAGTGAATTTGACAAATTCTCACAGTATCAAGAATCACTAAAGCATTCATCTCCCGCTGTCACTGCTATTGCTGATTCAGGTAAACCAAATACGTGTCTTCTTTCCTCATCCTCCAAATGGGTCATTGATTCTGGTGCCACAGATCATATGATAGGTAATTCTGGTCTCTTCTCTACTTTTCAGTGACACACTTCCACCTCTACTGTAACTTTGGCTAATGGATCACCATCTTGTGTTCGTAGGTCTGGCACGATTACCCCTACCCCTCAACTTCCTCTGTCATCAGTCTTACATCTACCGAATTTATCTTTTAATTTGATTTTTGTAAGCCAGCTCACTCGCAATCTTAACTATTGCATCTCATTTTTTCCTAATCATTGCTTATTTTAGGATCTTATGACGAAGAAGATTATTGGTAAAGGACATGAGTCTGGAGGCCTCTACATTCTTGACACACCAATACCAAAATTCGTCGCTTGCATTGGTGTCATTTCTCTTTTCGAGGCGCATTGTAGGTTGGGTCATCCATCTCTCCATTTACTTAAGAAACTTTGTCCACAGTTTAGTAAGGTGTCTTCATTAGATTGTGAGTCGTGTCAGTTTGCAAAACATCATCGTCTTAGTTCAAGTCGAAGAGTCAATAAACGTGCTAGTATTCCTTTTCAGTTGGTTCATTCTGATGTTTGGGGTCCTTGTCCTATTTTGTCTAAACCTGGAATTAAGTATTTTGTTACCTTTGTGGATGATTATTTTCATGTAACTTGATTATATTTAATGAAAAGTCGTTCTGAGTTTTCTATTTTTTGTGCGTTTTGTGCTGAGATTAAAACTCAATTTAATGTTTCAATCCGTATTTTGTGAAGTGATAATGCCAAGGAATACATGTCCGTTTTATTTCAATCTTGTATGGTTAAGAATGGCATGCTTCATGAAACTTCTTGTGTTGATACTCCATCCCAAAATGGAGTGGCAGAACGTAAGAACAGACATTTTCTTGAAACTGCACGAGCCCTCTTATTTCTAATGAATGTTCCTAAAACTTTTTGGGCCGATGTAATTTCTACCGCATGCTTTCTCATTAATCGTCATCATCTGTTCTTCATGGTGAGATCCCTTACAAAATCCTTTTTCCCAATAAATCATTGTTCGTCCGCATGTCACTAAGTTAGATCCCAAGTCTTTGAAGTGTATCTTCCTTGGTTATCCTCGTCTTCAGAAAGGTTATAGCTGTTACTGTCCCAGTCTTAACAAATATCTTGTCTCAATTGATGTGCCCTTCATGGAAGACATTCCTTACTTTCCGTCTTCTCCTCTTCCCGCTCATCTGGGGGAGGATGATGATTTGTTGGTTTATTCCATCGTATCCTCTGAATCTATCTTGGAGTCAGTTCCTGTCAAGTCCTCTATTACTCAAGTCTACTCCAGGCGTAAACCTCCTGATTCATGTCCTGCACCGACTCTTTTGTCATCAGATCCAGTCTCGAGCGATGATCTACCTATTGTGTTACGCAAAGGTAAACGCCAGTGTACTTATCCTATTTCTTCTGTTGTTTTTTATAACTGTTTGTCATCTTCCTCTTGTTCTTTTATTGCATCCCTTGAATTCTATCTCTATCCCTAAAACTGTTCACGAAGTCATCTCTCATCCTGGTCGGCATCATGCAATGATAGAGGAAATGAATGCTTTAGATGACAATGGTACTTGGAACTTGGTCGATTTACCTTCAAGGAAACGGGCTATTGGATGCAAATGGGTGTTCACGGTTAAAGTCAATCCGGATGGGTCAATTGCTCGAGTGAAAGCCCGTCTTGTCGCTAAGGGATATGCTCAGGCCTATGGAGTGGACTATTCTGACACTTTTTCTCCGGTTGCTAAATTAACATCTGTTCGGTTGTTTATTTCTTTGGCAGCTACTCATCATTAGCCTTTGCATCAACTGGACATCAAGAATGCTTTTCTTCATGATGATCTTCAGGAGGAGGTGTATATGAAGCAACCTTCTGGTTTTGTTGCTCAGGGGGAGTCTGGGCGAGTTTGTTGTCTTCGAAAATCTCTTTATGGTTTGAAACAGAGTCCTCGTACTTGGTTTGGGAAATTTAGTCAGGCTGTTGAAAAGTTTGGCATAATGAAGAGCAAATCTGACCATTCTGTGTTATACAAACAGTCAGAAGTTGGTATCATTCTTTTAGTTGTGTTCGTGGATGATATTGAATTACTGGAAGTGATACTACAGGAATGTCATCTCTTAAGTCTTTTCTTCATACTCAGTTTAACACAAAGGACTTAGGGATGCTAAAGTATTTCTTGGGTGTTGAAGTCACAAGGAGTAAAAATGGTATATTTTTATCTCAGAGAAAATATGTTGTTGACTTATTAACTGAGACACGGAAATTGGGGGAAAAGCCTTGTAGTACTCCAATGTCTGCTCACTTGCACCTTACGGGAGATGGAGAACTAATGGAAGATCCTGAGCGATACAGAAGATTGGTTGCAAAGCTTAATTATCTTACAGTAACTCGTCCAGATATTGCATGTTCTGTTAGTGTTGTTAGTCAGTTTATGTCATCCCCAACAGTTCATAATTGGGCAGCGTTAGAATAGATTTTGTGTTATTTGAAAGGAGCGCCTGGACGTGGTATCTTATATGTAAATCATGGGCACACTCATATTGAATGTTTTTCAGATGTAGATTGGGCAAGTTCCAAAATAGATAGAAGATCCACTTCTGGTTATTGTGTTTTCATTGGAGGAAATTTGGTCTCATGGAAGAGTAAGAAGCAGAGCGTTGTGTCAAGATCCAGTGCAGAGTCAGAATATAGGGCTATGGCACAGTCTGTGTGTGAGATACTGTGGATATACCAACTATTGACTGAAGTAGGTCTTAAACCTTCAGTACCAGTAAAATTGTGGTGTGACAATCAAGTTGCCCTTCATATTGCATCTAATCTTATTTTTCATGAGCGAACTAAGCACATTGAAATTGATTGTCACTTTGTTCGTGAGAAAATTCAGCAAGGTTTGATTTCTACAGGGTATGTGAAGACTGAAGAGCAATTAGGGGATATCTTTACAAAAGCTCTAAATGGGGTTCGAGTTGATTATCTTTGTAACAAGCTGGGCATGATTAATATCTATGTTCTAGCTTAAGGGGGAGTGTCATAGAATGTTATAGGACAATACTAGCTGTCAATTATCTTATTCTAGGAATCCTAATTGTATAGTAATTAGCTTAATTATAGAGATCCTAATTAGGTAGTTTCCTAAGATAGTTTCCTAGCTTTGTATATATATGTGTATATTTTTCACTGAAATATGAGAGAACATTTCTTTTCATCTCAAATAACACTTCTAAAGGGTATGACTGTTCCTCAATCTTTTTGGGACATGGCTGTTCTGACAGCCACATATTTGATTAATAGGGTGCCTAGTAGGACCTTGGGGGGAAGACTCCTTTAGGTGTCCTTCATCCTGAAAAACCTTTTTTTCAATTCTTCCTAGAGTTTTTGGTTGCGTCTGTTTTGTTCAGGACGAAGGCCCTTCTCGAACAAAGTTGGATGACAAGTCAATTCAATGTGCTTTTATTGGTTATTCTTCCAAGTCAAAGGGGTATCGGTGTTATGATCCTTCCACTCAGTGTTTTCTCAACTCCTTGGATGTGACCTTCTGGGAGGATACCCCCTTCTTTAGCACGCCTGACGTTCGTAGGTCTTATATTTCACTTGTTGAGGATTGTCCTCGTCCTGTTCCTATTATTGATCCTCCTTCTATGAATGTTCCTATTACTAACCCTACTTATATGGATGTTCCCGTTGTCTCTTCCTCTACTTTGCCTCCTGTTGCAGGTTCTCCTACTCATGTGTATAGTTGTCGCTCTCATATTCCTGTGCAAGATTCCTCATTAAATGAAGGTACTGAGCCCTCTTTCTCTCCTCCCCCTCGGCGATATCCTTTAAGTGATCGTCGTCACCCTGACCGTCTTACCTTATCTTGCTCTACCAATCACCCTATTGAGAACCATATTTCATACAATGCTTTGTCTAGTTCTTTTCAAGGGTTTATTAGTCAGGTTGATTCTACAGTGATTTCTAGATCTGTGGGAGAGGCAAAATTATACCCCTAATGGGTGATTGCTATGCAGGATGAGATGACTGCCTTACAGAATAATCATACTTGGGACTTCGTTGCTCTCCCTGAGGGAGAGAAGACAGTTGGTTGTCGTTGGGTGTTCAACGTACGGTTAATCGATACAAAGTTCGTCTGGTGGCCAAAGGCTTTACTCAGATTCCAGTCAAAGATTTTACTGACACATTTGCCCCGGTTGGATAAACTTACTATTGTTCGACTCATTATCTCTCTTGCTGCCTCCCACTCTTGACCCTTACATCAGATGGATGTCAAGAATACTTTTTTGAATGGCGATTTGGATGAGGTGATTTATATGGATCCTCCATCGGGGTTTCGAGCTAAGGGGAAAGTTTGTCGTTTGAGAAAATCGTTGTATGGGTTGAAACAGTCTCCAAGAGCTTGGTTTGCTCGATTTAGTGAGGTTGTCCTTCGATTGGGTTTTTTGAGATGCCATTCTGATCACACGTGCTTTATTAAACGGAATTCGACGGGACAATGTGTTATTCTATCAGTTTGTGGACGACATTATCTTAATATGTGATGACACTTTAGGCATCGCTGGGGTCAAGAAAGATTTTAGTTCAGCGTTTGACATCAAGGATCTAGGTGGTCTGAAATATTTTTTGGGAGTTGAGATGGCTCGTTCCAGGAGTGGTATTTCTCTAAGCGGAAGTATGTACTTGATCTTCTCAGTGACACTGGGATGACAGGATGTAGACCTGCAGCTACTCCTATGGATCTGAACATAAA
Source organism: Datisca glomerata (assembly GCA_003255025.1). NCBI lineage: Eukaryota > Viridiplantae > Streptophyta > Magnoliopsida > Cucurbitales > Datiscaceae > Datisca > Datisca glomerata. The sequence goes on along the minus strand of QANY01013389.1, from coordinate 284,626 downwards.
ACTTTTTGTTGAATCTGGTGAACCATTAACAGATCTGAGTATGTATCAGAGGTTGGTCGGAAGACTTGTTTATCTGACTTACAACTCGTCCTGACCTAGCATTTGCTGTGAGTCAGTTTATGCATGCTCCCCGAACTTCCCATTTGGATGTTTTTCATATCTTGAGGTATTTGAAATCTTGCCCCGGTCTTGGTCTTTTCTATGACTCCAAGAATGCATTTGATATATCTTGCTTTACTGATGCTGACTATGCTGGGTTTAAGACGGATAGAAGATCTACATCTGGTTTTTGTTCTTTTTATGGGGATCATCTCATCTTTTAGAAAAGTAAGAAGCAACTTGTGGTTTGTCGATCTTCTGCAGAGGCAGAGTACAAGGCTATAGCTCAGGGGGTATGTAAGGTTCTTTGGCTCCACTCTATCCTTGGAGAACTTGGTTTTCCTGCTCGTTTGCCGTCGACTATGTATTACGATAATAAGTCAGCTATCATGTTAGTTTCACATTTTGTTCTGCATGAGAGGACTAAACATATTGAGGTTGGCATCCACTTTATCCGGGAGAAATTTGGTCTAGAATTATTTCTACAAAGTTTGTTCCTTCATTTGAACAAGCTGCTGATGCTCTTACGAAATCAGTCAGACCACTTAAGTCCACTCTTCGTAAGTTGGGTATGATAGACATCTATGCGCCAACTTGAGGGGGAGTGTTGAATATAAGGTTGTTTTTACTTAATTTATTGGTTTTAGTTTAGGAATAGTTTAGTAATTGCTCTTATTGCTTTTCTTCTTTGCATATAAATACTCCATTGTATCTAGATTTGTGTTAACTCAATACAACATTTCTTCTACTTTTTTTCAATTCACAGTGGTATTTGCTTCAACTCTTAATTTTTTTTCCATTTCATTTTCAATACATTTTAGGTCAAAGCTACTGCAGAAAATGTTGACGAGGCTGTCCGCGAACTTCCTGATGCCAACTCGGTAAGGTACTCTTCTTTTTGCTGTGTTTGGGCTGATAATCAACCGGTTTGTTTATGTGGCGACATATGTATTCGCGAGAGTTAACTAATACTTTGAAGTAATGAAATGTACAGAATAGCGGCTTGATTATAAGTCATGTCCATTTTACAGCACCCATAACTTGCTTACTGTAAAATTAATTGTATTGACTTTAATGACTTTGGTTAAAAAATTTTGCTAATTGCTATGGGGACTCTAAAACATCAAGTTTGTTTACCTTGACATATTTCAAACCTAATTGCTGTAATTGTTGATGTGATTATTCTACCATACCAACTTCAGAGACCAGAAGATTTGTGGGCAATTCATTCTAAGCCAGTGTTCCCAAGGCCTCACAAGAAGGACAATTCTTCTTGGCTGGCGATACAAAAGGTAAAACCTGTTACTTTGGTCTGCAATTACATCAGATGGTTGATGAGAATATAAACCTAAGCCTACAGGGGAAGTAGTAACAGAGTGATGTTAACTTTTAGAATTATTTACCATAACTGTATTTCATTAGTGATTTACTAATCTAGCAAAGTTCAGTAGTCTGTACGAATTCTAATTAAAAGAAAAACGAAGAAAGTTCAGTAGTCTTAGAGAACTTGATCATATGTTGATGACTACTTTATTTGTTTTGACGTAGCTAAACATTTTAAACAATTAGTATTTAGTCCTAGTTTGCTTCTAAGACGCAGTTTTTTCTTTAAACCGTAAGAAAAGTTCTTGCTCCTCAGATATATTTCTTGGTTAGAATCAATCTATTCTAATCTCTATTTAGATCTTAACGTGTTGTGTTGTAGATGTACACTTCCATAAGACAGAGACATAGTCCAGGACAATAGGCAAAAGGGATGCAGTATTCTTGTTGAATTACTGTTTCCATGATATGGCACTCACACCATCTAGGAAAATATGGTATCCTTTCAAGAATGATCTCTTTGTAATTTCTAAAGCTTTCGTTTCTGCAGATTATGAAGCGTGGTGAAAAAATTGGACTTCATCATTTTAAACCTATAAAACCATTGGGTTGTGGAGATACTGGCAGGTATTGCGCCTTTGACTACTTTTTCTATACTCACAGCTCTTATTTTCTATTTAAATTCTTGTCTCCAATCAAAATTCAGTATGAACTTCAATTGCTCTTTAGGCTTTGATGGCTTCCCTTTTGCTGAACATAGTCTGTTACTCTTTCTTCATGATGACCTATCGCATTCAGATTCATGGGTATTATTTTTCTCGTGTATGCATGCAGTCAATATTAACCATGAATGCTGAATCCCATATTATCTGCAATAGTAACCAAGATCCTTGGTTCTCTGTCTCAATAAGTTTTGTATTGAGTTAGAATCAAGAAAAACAACATGTTGAGTTAGAATCAAGTAACATTTTCCAGCTTTTTGCATCGCAATTTACTCTCTTCTTGCACTGTTGGTTTGGATGTATCACAAACTTGAACTATTATTGCGTTTGCTTACCTTGTATCTGCTGTAATGTAATCTTGCATTTGATTGCAGTGTCCATTTGGTGGAATTGCAAGGCACAGGTGAACTATATGCCATGAAGGCAATGGAGAAGTCAGCAATGTTGAACCGCAACAAGGTCTGCATACATAAGAGAACCAATGCTTTAATCTTTAAACATGATCCCCATGTATCCTATTTGAACTTAATCATTCAGCTGATTGCATGTGGCCAGTTTAATTTCTATACCTGCCAGAAGTTTATGCTGCTTAAATTTTCATAAAGAACCTATAACTTTACCAAACGATATATGCTTGATAGAAACTCAATAGAAGACGTCAAATATAGCTACTTAAATGCATTTCCATGATACCATAAATAGAAGTTATTCAGACTGTCATATGAAAACTCCTAATGCATGGATGCAATGGAGAGATCAAATTGTACCTGGTTACATTTGCTTCCTGCGTTATGGATATAATTACTTCACATGATTGGTTTTGTTTAAAGAACTTATATATTTTAATCATTAAACAGGTCCACAGAGCATGTATTGAAAGGGAGATCATTTCACTTCTGGATCATCCTTTTCTTCCGACCCTGTACAGTTCATTTCAGGTCCTGTCATATTTAAACCCACAATTTTTTTCCGGGAAATAAATAGCTTATATCAGATTTAATCTTACACGCGCATGAATACACTGAGCTATATCGAGGACTATAAAAAGGAAAATAGATTTCTTTCAGATTCTTGCTTAGAGTTGTACTGTTTATGTTGCCGTCTTCCTATCTGATTCTACTTCCTATTTTATCCAACGTGGAGACAAACTTACATTATTTTGTGCATCGCTTCAGTCTAGCCCTTCGCATGCTCTCTGATGTTGAAGATTTTCGTTGTTGGTTGACTTCTTTTATCAACACATCTACATGTACTGATGTCTTCTCGTGATGCCTCTTTATCTCTTCAGACTCCTACACACGTTTGTTTGATAACAGACTTTTGCCCTGGTGGGGAGTTATTTGCATTGCTGGATAGGCAGCCGATGAAAGTTTTCAAAGAGGAGCCTGCAAGGTACTCCAATTGAAAATTTGTAAACAAAAGCAGCTCATCTTACACTTGTTATCAAATGTTTTTATCTCCAGGTTCTTTGCGGCAGAGGTTGTCATTTGCTTGGAGTATCTTCACTGTTTAGGTACTCTGACCTGTGAAATTTCATTGATTCCTTCATGATAAATTCACATATGTTTGTTTCTTTTTCTGTTTTTGCCTTTATCTTTAGTTATCCTTATTTTTTGCTTATTCATTTTCGTTACTCCACACAGGAATTATCTATCGCGATCTGAAGCCTGAGAATATTTTACTCCAAAATGATGGGCATATTACATTAACCGACTTCGATCTATCGATTTTGACACCTTGCAAACCGCAGGTAATAAGTTATCTCTATGTCAGATCTTATACTGTATGCCAACTTGTGCTGGAGGTTTAATTGTCTCTCCTGTTATGTTTCCTTTGAATGTCATGATGATGTTTCGAGAATTGTGTTCATTTTTTCTAACAACTGATGTTAGCTAATTCGAAATATCGTCACTGCAGATTATGAAGTATCCAGTGCCAAACAACAGGAGAAGATCTAGGAGTCAACCACCACCAACAATTGTTGCAGAACCATCTACACAATCAAATTCATTTGTTGGAACTGAAGAGTACATTGCTCCTGTATGGTGTTTATTTTCCGGTTATGCATCATTTTCTTCCTACAGCTTATTTTTAATCTTTCTATAAAACATGGATGACCGAAATCAATGGATTAGTCGAGTAATAATGAGTAGGACAAACATTATGCCATATTCATGATCATATACGTCTCAAAATTGATTTTTTTACGTTTCGTCCGCCTCGTTCTTTTTGATATTCTTACAGGATATTTATTGCAGGAAATCATAACAGGTGCTGGTCATAGTAGTTCTATTGATTGGTGGACTCTTGGTAAGACGATAAATATATAGAGATGATAATAAGCCAGTAGTGAGATTTCTGCTTGGTTTGATGGTTGAAATTTTTCTAGCATTTATTCATTGAAACGTTGGTTTTATTTTGGAATTCAGGTATATTATTGTATGAGATGATCTATGGTCGCACACCATTTAGGGGGAAGAACAGGCAGAAGACATTTTCAAACATCTTGCACAAAGATCTCACCTTTCCAAGTAGCTTTCAGGTAAAATATAAATTAACAGTGAGCCATAGTCTTTAAAAATTTCTTACCATAAGATTCTTACATGTTCTTCAATGGCTCGATGAATTAAGTTACTACCGCCTAAGTAACGACAGAAGCTACCTTTAGTTTTAGTTAGGATTCGACAGTTATTTCTAGTTTAGTCTATGAAGGCGATACTAATGATTTTAGCAGCTCAGTGAGCTTACTAAAGAAAACGGCTAAGAAATTGAGGTTGTAGTACCCACATAACGTAGAACCCGAAATACAGCCTAATTTGTCCATTTTTCTATTGCATGAGAAGGAAGATTAGCTTGTTTTACGTATTATATAGACAATCCGCATGCCTTGATAAGTTTTAGCTTACTGATGTGTTACAGGCAAGTCTTCCAGCAAGGCAGTTGATTGATGCATTGCTGCAAAAAGAACCTGGCGATCGTTTAGGATCAAATTCAGGCGCAAATGAGATCAAACAGCATCCGTTTTTCCATGGCATCAATTGGCCTCTCATCCGTACCATGGTACTTATATTTCCATTCCGGAATAAATCTACCTAAGGACTAAACATCTAGTTAAACTTCTTAAAAGTCTCGTATTTTTTATGCATCTGCTTTTTCTGTCTGCAGACGCCACCGCCATTGGAAGCGCCTCTTCAGTTAATTGAGAAAGATGTAATGGCTAAGGATATTAGCTGGGAAGATGATGGTGTGCTTGATCATCCAATGGACTTGGACATTTTCTGAAGGTGCATATATCATTACTTCAAACATGAACCCACCCTTCTTCTCATCATACTTCGACCTCAGAGCTTATAAAAAATATAAAACGATATCACGGAGAATTTCACTATTTAACGTTTTTGAGAGATAATTTGTTTTCATGATGTTTTTTTTTTTAATTTTAAAAGGAAAAATACATCAAGACCCCATATACTTTGAGTGAGTTGCAAAGTGTCACCTTGAACTTTTTTTTGACATTTTAAATGCTTAAACTTCATTATAATGATTTCAGTAACCCCCTCTATCCACTTCCATCCATCACCGTTAACTCGTTATCTTTTCTCCATTTTATTTCCATGACTCCTCTCTCCATCTTTCACCCCTTCCATTCCCAGTTAGTTACTCTGTTTTACTCATCTCATTGTCCTTCTAAAAGAAATAAAAAGCTCACTTGTGCACCTCCATCATCCTAAGAAAACACGATCTTAAGCTAGAGTTATGAATGAGCAAGAAAAAGAACAATCACAAGAGGAAATGAGGCAAGAAATCATAGAGTTGAAAGAGCAAATGGCTAGAGTCCTGGAACTCATTGCCACTAGCAAAGGAAAAACCTGTTTTGAGAGTGCGCAAAGGACTCGATCGTCACAAGATCGAATTCTAAATGATACTTCATTTTACCCTCGTAGATTCACTCTAGCCTACTAACATCATCAGGCATACCAATTCCAGCATGCTCCGTCGATATTGGTAAATGTCTAGCATTACCCATTTCTAAATTCCCAAAAATTGATGTATTCAGGAAAAACTGGGTACAACACCTTAACATTGACACCTGACCGTAGTTAAGTTTTCACCTCACAAGGAGAACATAATAATGAGCCAATCATCCATACCTAATCTTGAAAACTCAAAAGCGTAGAGGCCCGTTACCAACCAAGCAAAGACCCACTGTTGAAATATAAGTTGGACTTTTTTATAGAGGAATGATTGCGCTTTATTGAAAGATCATATGTGTATGGTACCATTGACGTCACTCAATTATGTTTGGTCCCAGATGTAACCATCCCACACAAATTTAAACTACCCGAGTTTGAAAAATATGATGGCAGTACATGCCCGAGAAGTCACATTATTATATACTGCAGAAAGATGGCTTCTTGTGCAAATGATGATAAGCTGTTAATTCATTTATTTCAAAATAGCTAGATGGGGGGGGCTGTATCTCGCTGGTATATCCAATTGGATAGTGAACATATTCGGAGGTGAAAAGATTTAACTGATGCTTTCTTAAAACAATATAAGTACAATATAGACATAACTTGTAATTGTCTGGATTTACAAAGATTGGAGAAAAGCCTACTAAAGGCTTTGAAAAATATACGCAAAGGTGGATGAAATTAGCTGCTTATGTACAATTAGACTTATCATAAAAGGAGATGGTTGTAATGTTCATTAACACCTTGAGATCTCCATTGTATGATAAGATGATTGAAAATATTTCAAACAATTTCTCTGACATTATTGTGATTGGTGAAAGAATAGAATATGAGATAAAGAATGAAAGAATTTCAGAAGTCGTATTAGATGCAATGAAGGGTTTCAACTTGGAACACCATATGTGACATATACCTTGTATGTTTCATACAAATATTACTCTCTACGATCATATTTTCATAATAACCCTAGACATGGTTTGAGACCACAAATTCACCTGCATAATGTTATTCATATAGATCAGAACCAAAGAGGAAGTGTAAGTATCACAGATTCACCAAGTATGATATAATTCTCATGTCTTGAGCAAAGCTTTTATAACAATTGATCCAGACTAATCAATCGGTGCAAGTTCCAAATGATCCCATCCAGCCATCATATCCTAAGTGGTATGATCCAACTGCTCGATATGATTATCATGTTGGGGTGAAAGGACATTTAATTGAAAATTGCACATTGTTGAAAGCTAGAGTTCAAATGTTAATCAAAGCCAGTTCGCTGAACTTCAAGAAAACTGATGACAATCCATAATTAACTCTCCACTAAAGCATGAGAATATCATGGCAAATTTTGTGGAGCATATATTTTCATGTGATAATGGAATAACTTGATGTGGTGAATATTTTGATGGTTGCAATGTACCGATGTTTCCACTTATCATCGTTACCCTGATCATGAGTTCAATAAATGGAATATCACTAAGTCGTTAATGCTTCTTAGGGACTTTCAAAAGTGATAAGCTAATGTCAAATTTCTAAAAGCTCTACCCAGTGTCTGAAAAAATAATCTTTGTCATGTATTTTCTTATCATGTTTCGTTTATTTTTAGCCGTCTCCTAGTTCCAAATCTAGTTTTGTTCCATTTGTGTTTCTATTCATAAATTCATTTCCAATTCTTCATTCATTGATGCCATACTTTTGCATCTCTCTCATTTATTTCCTTTCACCCAACTAACGAACCCAAATTAGGAATGATAATTTTGAAAGTAAAAGCATAAGCAATATCATTTATAGTTTCGATAATCTCATTCTTAATGAAAAGGCAGATAAAAGTGAAGAGATTTTTTTGTCTGGTGAATGAAGACATTACAAAAAGGATATTATTCTTAATTGAGATCATGTTCTTATTGAATTTACTTCTGATTAGAAATGATGAAAAAGCGTTCTTTCTGCAATTCCAAACACTTTTATCCATTTGCAAGCCCAATTGAGCCTAAAAAATCTTCATTTTATGGCGCCCAACTAATGATCACTTCCTAAACTAGGACAATTATTCTTTTTGTCAAAGTACATGTCTCAAAAGTTGAAAAGTTTCTCAAACTGGGTAAAAGAAAAGACAAGAAAAAAAATAAAAAAATATATTGCAAATGCAAATGTCAAAGTCAAGTGAGCCTTGTAATATTTTAAGAGTGTCCTCGTACATTAGGGTAAACTTTGTTAAAATAAATCCAAATACATTAATCCAAACTGGGGGTAGTTTTCGTAAAAGGTTCTTATACAACTCTTCTATTTTTGTTTCTCAAGATAAAATGTCAGAACTCACACTATGACAGTTTTTGTTTAAAAAATCATCAACGGTGATCTTTGGTTAAGACACATCATTTTCAGATAAGTTTTGAGCCTTGACATCCTTTCTTTTGTCAGCCTACAAATCTTAGCCTACATTACAGTCCAAATGAAAGTCCTATCTGAATCAAAAGATCTATCTACCGCAAGAGCATGATTTTAAATAAGTTAATACCTCAATATATATCTGTGATAAGCAAGGCAGTCTCCTTTAAAAAAAAGAAAGAAAAAATTGAAAAAAGAAAAAGAAAAAAAAAGAATGATCACTATTCGTGTGGAAAGCGAAGTCATGTAAAATGTTTTTACTTCTTAAAATAGTCGTTCTGAAAACTAAGAAATACCTTATTCCATAATTTATTTTCTCATCATCTCTTCAAATCATTATTCATCACCATTTCTCGGTCAATAAAAATGTTTTTCAATCATAATATATATTCTATCATTCTTATTTTCTTTATTTCTTTCCCCCAACATTTAAAGCATATAGATGGCATTGTAAATTACTCTTGGAATGACTTAGAAACATGACTTTTAGCAAAAAAAAAAGTTTGAGGTCATGGTGAAAACCTGAAAGGGAATCGTGGGGAAAAAAGTTTGAGGTCATGGTAATAGTTTGAGCACGTACCATAAGCAAGAGGGTAACATCGAAGTTACAAAGCAGTACATTCGTGGGAGAGCTCAGAATAACATTATTGAATGTTTTACAAAATTGGAAGTGAAGAAAAGAAGAAAAATAAGAAAAATAATTAGTTTGGCTCCACCATCGACATAAGCTGAATATTAGGGCAGGATCCAGTATAAAGGAGCACACAATTTTCTCTATCATATGTTTGATATCTCATTGTTAATCTACGATCCTAGTCCATCGAGTGTTTTGAAGGATGATGGAGATGACCACATCTACCCATTTAAAAAAAATAAAAAAAATCATCATGAGATTTTTTTAAAATGTTCGCAATCAATAATGGTGTTCACACTCATGCTCATCTCACTTGTATTATTAGTCAAGAATTTCATGGCATAGACATGTATCATGCTAGTTGTTTTATTTATTTCAAGTCATCAAGAATATCCATTTAAAATCTGTGGACACTATAGTATTTATAGCCCGTATTGATCTAGTTTTTGTTATCATATGAAACTTGCACAAGCCAGCTTCAACATCATTTTTAATATGGTTAAATCAAACCCGACTCAGTCGCGGTCGAAGCTCAGTGTCAGCGCTTTGTCCGTTTCAATTAATATGGTTAAATCGAACCTGACTTGGTCGCGGTAGAAGCCTGGTGTCGACGTCAGGTCCATTTATTTTTATTTTTGGTTAAATCAAACCGAATTGAGTCGAGGTCGAAGTCTGTGTCTATCCAGGTCTGTGACCTTTCAAATATCTCGGTTAAATCGAACCCAAATTGAGTCGAGGCCGAATTTTATGTTTATCCATGTCCATTTCTTTTCAAGTATCTCCGGTTAAATCAAAATCGAATTGAGTCGATATCGAAACCTTTGTCTATCTAGGTCCATTTTCGTTTCAAATATCTTAGTTAAATTTAACCTGAATTGAGTCGAGGTCGAAAGCTATGTCTATCTAGGTCTGTTTTCTTTCAAATATCTCGATTAAATCGAACCTGAATTGAGTCGAGGTTGAAGCATGTGTCTATCCAGTCCATTTCTTTTCAAATATCTCTTGTTAAATTGAACTCGGACTGAGTCAAGATCGAAACCTGTGTCTATCCAGATCCATTTTCTTTCAAATATCTTGGTGTCGCAACGTGCATGGGACGCGGATTGACGATTGAAAAATCATTTTTTGAAAAAAGAAAAGAAATTCGGAGTCGCCACCAGTCATTTTAGGGCGTAATTGGTCACCCAAATTTAAAATAAAATATTTTGGTCTGCAAAAATTTAATGTTGGTTTGGGAGTCATTTGCGTGTGAGGAAGATATTAACTCCCTACATCGCCCATTATGAAAAATGGTTATCAAATTGAATCAAATACTATCCAAATTTTTTTTTTAAAATAATGTTATAAAAATTCAATTTTGAATGTCCCATTTAGTACATTTTAGATCATAAAATGAGCAAATAAATTACCTTTAACGGGTGGTATAAAGATCATTGAAATTTTTTTAATCAAAGCGTTATTGGAGTTACTCTCGGTATCCTGAAAATAACTCCTCATCTTGGTAGTTTGAAAATTTTGGTATCCCAAAATTCTAAAGTCCGTCAACGGATTTTATTTTATTTTTAGTGAAAACTAAATAAATAAATTTATAAAATTTAAATCAAATTATTATGGTTTTAATTTATGAGCATCAATTCTGATGATAAAAAAATAAAATAATAATCACATACAGCCGTAACATATGACAATAATACATAAATAAATAAGAAAATATAACAACTATAAAAAAATAATGGAAATGAATGTTAGAGATGATGAATATGTATGATAAATTTTAAAAAAGAGTATGTAGGGGTGAAAATAATGAAACAAAACGTGGAATAATTAAAAATATATATCAAAATAAATTAAAACAAACCAATAATATACACTGAAAAAAATAGGAAAATAAAAAAACATAAAAAAACAAAAATAAAATGTAAACAAAAAAAAATTCAAATAAAATAAAATAATTTTTTTACAGAGGGTTACATCACCCTCTGTTAAGTGACAGAGGGTGATGTCACCCGATGTCTTTTTTTTTTCTTTTAAATTTTAGTTTTTTTATATATGTATATATATAATTGTTTAGTAAATAAATTAATAATAAATTTTTTATGTGCAAAATAAATTAATCTATGAAAAATACTTAATTTCATATATAATTTTGCATGAGCATGCTTTTGTTTTACTACATGGTCTATTAATTACCATTTTTTTATTTTTTCACCCGATGCTAATCAAATAGTAAAAGAATGATCGTGAATGGTAACTAATTTAAACAAGTGTCACTAAAAATAAATAAATAATTTTGTTTGGGATATAAATATACCATTTTTATTTTGGATTACTTAGCTCACTAACTACCATTTTTCCTTTCTTCCTTCATTGCATAGGAATGATCATTGATGGTAAGTAGTTTAAACAAGTGTCACTAAAGAAAATCTATAAAACTTTCAAAATAAAATAATTTTTGTTTGGGATATAAATATACCATCTTTTATTTTGGACCACTTAGTTCACTCATTATCATTTTCCTTTCTTCCTTCATTGCTAGGAATGATCATGAATGGTAACTAGTTCAAAAATGTGTCACAAAAAATGATGGTTAAAAATTAAAAAGAAACGAAAAGAAGACTTGTAAGAACATAAAAAAATCAAAGCTTAAATATTTGCATAATCTTGTATAGAGGTTTTACGCTCTATTTTATGCATTTTTATGATTTTTATAGGAGATTTTTTCATCAAATGTACACTTTAAACCCATCAAATGGTTGATTCACATTGAGTTAATTTTACACCGCTCAAAATTTTATCCTCATTCTCATCTATTGAGTTGATGACAAAAAAAATCTTATCATCAAACTTGTAGAGACAAACAATATATGAAAATAAAACTTAAGATTAAAAGGATGAGAAATGATAAAGAATGAGCAAACAAACATATACATGGAAAATGAAACAAAGAAACATCAAATACATGAGTATAAAAAAGAGAGATGGTTAATTAGAATGAACAAAATATATTGTAAGCTAAAATGTAAGATATTTGAACTACCTTAATAAAAAGAAAATGAGAAGATGGAAGATGAATAGAAATGAAAACTCTCATTCTTTCTCTTTTCACTATTTTTTCAAAACCTCTCTTTCTCTCTCTAAAATCTCTTCTCTTATTCACTCTCCTAAATCTCTCCTTTCAAATGAAGATCTCTCATTTATTTATAGGCAAACTTAGGGCTTCATTTTTTTAAATTTAATCTTTTTGTTCATTTTTTTTATTTTTAGTCATTGGACAAATTTTCTTATTTTTATGCATTGAGCTATTTTTCAAATCATACACATAGTCTTAGACTAGTATATGAGCAAAAAAATAAAATTTATATTTTTAAAGTATTGGACCGGATAAAATACGATATCTACACTTAATTAATCGAACCCGAACTGAGTCTAGGTCGACGCTTGTGTCTATCTAGGTCCATTTTATTTCAAATATCTCGATTAAATTGAACCTGAATTGAGTCAAGGTCGAAACCTGTGTCTATCCAGGTCTGTTGTCTTTCAAATAACTCTGGTTAAATCGAACCCGAGCTGAGTTGAGGTCGAAGCCTGTGTCTATCCATGTCCTTTTCTTTTTAAATATCTCTGGTTAAAATGAACCGAACTGAGTTGAGGTCGAAACCTGTATCTATCGAGGTGAAAGCCTATGTCTATCCAGGTCTATTTCTTTCCAAATACCTCGGTTAAATCAAACCCAAATCGAGTTGAGGTCGAAGCCTGCATCTATCCAAGTCCATTTCACATTTTTGACATCGCATAGAGCCCGAATCAGTCGAGGTTTCTATTCCCCTTATCCATATAATCATTTTTCATACTGATCAAAATACTTATCTACACCTTTGTACACGTTCTAAGTTTAGAAGCGTGAACAAATGGGACAGTTGTAGATACCATATTTGTCTGGTCCAATACTTTGAATATAAACATTTTATTTTTTGACCCATATACTAATCTAAGACTATGTGTATCATTTGAAATAGAAAAATAGCCCATGGACTAAAAATGAAAAAGAGAGTCCAAGGACTAAAAAAATAAAAAAGGTAGCATATGGATTAAAATAAAAAGGTGAAGTCTTAAATTTACCTATAAATAGAGAGGAGGTCGCTTGAAAGAGTGGTCTATTGGAGAGAGAAGGATAGGAGGTCTTTTGAGAGAATGAGAATGATATTTTTAAAGAGAGAGTGAGAAATATTAGAGATTTTCTAAGAGAGAGAGGATGATAGTTTATATTTCTATTCATATATTCATCCTCTCTCATTTTTTGTCTTAAGTTCAAATTTTTTACACCTTAGCCAAAAAGATATATTGTTCATTGTTCTTTATACTTACTCATTTATACTCATGTAATGTTTCATTTTCCATAAATAAAATTATAAGTGTTTGTTTCATTCTTCTTTATTATTTACTCTTAATCTTGAGTTTTTTTCAATGCATTGATGATTTTTTTCAAACTTGATAATGAGATATATTTGTCATCAACTCAATCAATGAGTTCATGAGGATAAAGCTTTTGAGGGGTGCAAATTAATTCAATGTGAATCAACCCTTTAATCGGTTGAAAGTGTACATTGTATGTAAAAAATCTCTTATGATAATTTCTCATGCATAAAAATGTATGAAATAAAGAGTTAAACATTTATATAAAAATTATGTAAATATTTAAGTTTTGAATCTTTTTTGTTCACAAATTTTTTTTAGATCTTATTACTTTTTTCTGTGACACTTGTTTGAACTAGTTACCGTCTATGATCATTCATTTGCTATTTGATTATCAATGATGGAAGAAATAAAATAATGGTTATCAGTAAACTAAGTAGTCTAAAATAAAAAAAATGTATATTAATAATCTAAAAAATATTTTTACTTCGAGATTTTATCATTTTTTGTGTGACGTTCGGTTTAACTAGTTACCGTCTCTAATGTTTTTTTCATATTCAACATCAATGAAAGAAAATTACGGTAACTAGTAAACTATGTTGTCAAAAATTAAAATGTATATTTATATACAAAAATATTTATACTTTGAGATTTCTAATATTAGTTTGTTTGTAATATTGTAGTTATATTCTATTAAAAAAGAAAAAAAATTAATTAATTTTTAATATTATAATTATATTATATATATAAAAAAGAAATTAAAAAAAGGTAAGTGAGAGGGTAAGTTTCACCCTATGTAAAAGACAAAGGGTGATTTCACCCTCTATAAACCAGACATAGGCTGAATCATCCTCTGTCCCACCATTTTTTTTCCAATGTTTTTGGTTTATTTTATTTTATTTAGTTTATTTTTTTCTTTTTAATACATTTTAATATTTATTCAATGCATATATTCATCTTTTTTACTCTACACATTTTCTTCAAATTTATCATACATTTTTTTATCATCTTTAAGTTTTCTTTCCTTTTTATTATTATTATTCTTTCTTCTTTATAGTTGTTGTTTCTTCTTCTTTTTATTTATTTATGTATCATTGTCATGTTGTCATATTTATAATGTGATTCATTTCTCATTTCCTTATCATTAGAGGTAATATTCATGTATGTGTAGATTACAATCTTAATAATTAGATTTTTTTTTTAATTTTCTTATTTAGTCTTCACTAAAAATACCGATGACGGATTTTGAGATTTTTGAGATACTAATCGTCTCGAACTACTGAGGTGAGAAATTATTTTTGAGATACCGATAATAACTCCAATAATACTTTGATTTTAAAAAAATATAACAAAAATTAATTTTTCAATGGTCTCTATACCACCCATTAAAGGTCATTTATTTTGATTCAATTTATGATACAAAACATACCTAATGAGATATTCAAAAATGAATTTATATAATCTTGTTTTAAAATATAATTTAGATAGCAATTGATTAAATTTGGTAATCATTTCAACAATGTGTGTTGTGGGGTGCTAATACCTTCCCCACACATAAATGACTCCCAAACCAACTTTAAATTTTCGTAGACCAAATTTTTTATTGAATGACCAACCACACCCTAAAATGAATGTTGGTGACTCCGAACTTCTTTTTTCAAAATGATTTTTTAATCGCTGATCCACGTCGCATGCACGTTGTGACAAGGTAAATTGCAAGACAGGTACGGAACGCCAAGACTAGTCAAAAGTACATAGTGAAGAAATTGACTTTGTAAGCATGAGAAATTGTTTCAATGAATAATCTATGGAAAAATCTTCAATGTCGGGTTGTTTTCAACACAATATGTTTAATGGGTTCTATAAATGCGTTCTGAGACTCAATAATTGTGTAAAATTTGAATAAAATATAATATTTTTAGACACGTGGCAATTGATGATATGAATGAGTATTAAATATTCAGTATTTCAGGTGTACCGAATATTTTCTTCAATAATTGAGAAAAATTTCTGGTGCTCTTGGAGTACCGTATATTCAGTAGCTCTCTATATCATTTGATGACACATTGTACACATTTTACAAACTTCAAGAATTTATTTATTCTCTCTCCTCAAAATATGAATAAATTATGAAGTTTGTAAAAGTATACACGCGTCATCAAATGACATGAAATAGTACTGAATATTGAGTTATTTTCTCCAACAATTCAAACTTTTGAAGTTCAACAAATATGTTTGAGAGTTCAACAAAAACTCTCGGTATCATATTAAAAAACGTACTCATGACATTGACGAATGACCCATAATCTATATTTGCCTCTCATACTAACATGGCCCCACACCAAGAACATATACTAATATAATTTTGCATTGTGTCTCCTATACAGCCGAACGATAGACCATCATTTTTAATCTGAATTGTTGATTCATAAATTTAGTCGCCCGTATTACTTTTAATTTTTTTGTATCAGACCAATCTAGGCGTTTTATTTTCGTATCATACCAATCTAGGTTTATTTTTAGGGGAAATTTCTCTTACAACCTTGTAGTTTATCTTAATGACTCAGACATCTTTTCTAGTTTAAAAATGATAAAAAAAAGTTAGGATTGAGAATAAAATGAGGGTAGTTTCGGTATGACGTATTATTTCAATGGTGTTAGTTTGAAATTTAACCATTCTTAATTTTTGTCAATAAAATCTAACGTAAAATGATGTTTTGTATCATTTTTAAGCGGATGTCTGTGTAATTTAAATAAATTATAAGAGATGTAAGAATAATTTTTTCTTATTTTTATTCAATAAAATATATCAACTTAATATCAGTTCATGTGAAACACGAGAGCCGCAGACGAATACTTGAAAAGAGTGATTAAAATAATAGCTTCAATCATTGGTTTTAATGATTATATACGCAAATTTCTTTATTTTTGTTATCAAAATAGGAAATGAATTGTTATAAAAATTTTGAGCCAATTACTAAAAGTAATATTATATTGTACGTGTGACTATCACCACCACTACCACACACTATATACCAATGCCATAAGAACCCATTGAAACAAGCAACCGAAGTTGCAAGAAGTTGACTCTTATCTTTCTTCCACTTCAATATTTAACATAAAACCCTACCTCATGATTGCCCTCTTCTTAACCATTTTCATGTCAACACCTCAACCATTCTTTCTTGATAATTATATAAGGTTTTTTTCCTCATTTGTGAAAAAGAAAGAGCTAATTTAGTACTTAATTAAGAAATTGAATTTCATTTGCAACAAAATACATATAGTAGAGGTTTGAGTTTGTATTTGCAAAAGTGATCCTCCAATGCATAACTCATTCAATATTTAAGCAAGACTCGAAACTGATTTATATAACTAGAACTATTTCAACAAACTTTCAATATTCAATCTCAGTAAATTAGTAACTGATAATTATTGTTACGTACTGTCTAACTTATTTACTGATTAGTGAGTGATATCGTGATAATCTATCACAATATAAACATTAACAAACACTTTATAATTTACAGGTGTAACAGCATATTTATTGAATGAGGTAGAGCTCCAAATCACAATTTAATGAGGTAGAGCTCCAAATCACAATTTATTAAGTATTAGTGATGGAATCAATGACTGGTGGGTAGAAGTTATTGTCTAATAAAGCAAGGGCCTAGTAGATAAAACTCTTGGGAATTTATTCCCATATATCATTGGATTACAAATAAAGGGAATGTTTTAAAATCATGCTTTAGGTAGCAGTAAGAATATTTTAGAGTTGGATAGCTTAGTGCCCTACAAAATTTTATTTTCTAAAAGAAGCATAAAAATTTAACATTCTTGTTAGACTATGACATGTGTGGAACGGCATCAAAATGCTATATCTCTTACTATGATAAGCTTTAGCTTAGGTTCTTATCAATATTGCTACGTGGTTTGGACAATAAATTCTATAGAAGATTTCAATTACTTTAGTACCTTTATAATCATCCTTCACTAATGATTTTGAGACACAATAATGCATAAAGCCCTCTGTGCTTTTTAAGTACACTTATATTTTATCTTTTCCAGTTCCTAATTCTGAAAATCTATTTTTTTTATCAAAATTATAAAATTTATTGAGATTAAGAGATACTATCTAGACATGTTCTCATAATATGAATTATAAAATTTATTGAGATTAAGAGATACTATCTAGACATGTTCTCATAATATGAATGTGTAGACTTATCTACTATATCAATCCATCTCGTCTTAAAATATTTATATAATCAATCCGCATTATTATATATGTTTTTTCAATGCAATAAAATTATATTATATAGTTGTGAACTTGAATTCACCTTATTATCTTTTTTCATTCTAAATTATGTTTACTATTTTAATTAAAATTGTTTATTTGGTAAACTTCATAGTTTAAATTACGTCATGTCAGTGCTTATTTTTCCTTTTCTTTGCAAGATATTACTTTTCCTCTTACAATAAAAAGATTGATAAAAATTTCAAGCATGGAAAATTTCATCACCAGTTTAATTCTCTTACCTTTTCTGCTTAAAAACCAAAAAAAGAAAAAGAAATAGAACAATTATCTTTTATTGCCATCTGAATCTCCTGCATTTGTTTAGCACTTCACATTTCTACCCATAATCAATAATCATTATTCAAACTGGACAAAATTAATAATCAAAATGTTTTCTGCCATTAAATCGGACAAAAAAAGAAAAAAGAAGAAGTAAGAAATGGAGAACTCTATATATCAACATGAAATGCTTCACTAACATTAATAATATTCAAACTGAGATGGTACGAATCTGTACTTCACATTAAATTACAATCCTGTAAAAAAAGTACATAATTTTTGTTGTGATTGATAAAAAAGAAGAAGAAAAGATTGATAAAAAAAAAGAAGAAGAAAAGAAAGCACTGTTCTTTAATGAATTCCACTGAACCTAAGACATCAAATAACTTGATATGAATGAATCACATCAATATAGCATAGCGCATGCCATCGCTTACCATGAGATGATTCATTTCAGAGATTCTTGCAAATTCACCAGAAACCCACATCCCATCACTTCCATTAGTAACATGTGGTTTAGAGAAGCAAGACAGAATCATAAATGGAGCACGAAGAACACTGTATAAAATCGAAAACCCATTTGAACTCTGCTGATTTCTAGGCATATTTCCTCCGTAGATTGGAAATTCAGTGTCATTTCCGCCCCCATACATGCTCTCATCGGCTACTTTGGGACTTTTCCTGATGTTTTGCAGGTTGAGATTCATTCTTTGTAACTTTGATTTGAAGAGAAGAAAAGGTTTTGTTTTTGGGTGGGAGGTTTGGAAGGCTTAAACTTTTTTTTCCCTTTCTTTTGTGGGATTTTCTTGAAGATAAGACTGTTGGAGTGGTGGAGTTGCTAGTGATGGTGTTTAAATTCAGTCTATGGCTTCCTTTTAAGGCCTTCACACTAGTGATTTTTCTACTTTTGTGGGGTCTATTAATAAAGCTATTGCAATGAGAATAAAATTGTTTTTATTTTAAAATTTACTAAATTTAAATAAAATTTGTAATTAGAGGGTTTTGTGGTATTAACTTTAAGAATTAGTAAATATCAATAAGCGATCTCTAACCTGACCAAAACTATATCATTTTTCTAAGTAGTTTCAAAATTATATTATTTTTTAAAAATTTTAAAAACACACTAGTTGTCCAAAAACCTCCTTTTGTGACAAAAAGTAAAGCTTGATCACACAAAAAAAAGGTTTATAAGGAAAAACAACACTCTATACTTAAGATGAGGTGATCCAATGATAGATGTCAATGTTGAGCTATATTTTCTTTTTTGCAGGGGCTAAGTGTACTTCATTTTTTGTCAAACAAAAAATAAAATATAATTCAAATAGTATAAAAATAACTCCTAAATTATTTCAATAATAACTTTGAAGAAACATATTTTAAAAAAATATAAAAAAAAGTTCTCTCAAGATTATCTGATTGATGAAATTGATGGTATGTTGTAGATTATATAATAAGAAAAACTTAACAAAATTCTTGCTCGATTAAAAAGTAGAAAATTATTTGAAATCCAAATAATTTTATGCATTATAATGATGTGAAAAACATCAAATACTGAGTTAGATCTCTTCCTCTTAACACACATTTTACATATTTTATTTCTTGTTTGAACAATTTAAAATTACATTAGTTTGGATCATGCATGCATAGAATAGTACTGTGTTTGTGATAATTTAAACAATCAAAATTATAAGATACTTACATACAAACTATTTTATAATTTACAAATATATTGAATTGCAAGAGCAATGTAGCAAGAAATTATGATTGCATAAAAAGCATAAACACTATATGTATGAAAATATTATCTCATGAGTTGTAACTTAAAAAAAATGACTGCTTTAATATCATATAAACTATATCATACTAAATAATAACATATGTCAGCCTTATACAATTATACTATTTCAAAATTCCAAAAAATCAGTATGACTTGTTTTCGCAACTGTGCGCTTTTTTTTTAATTTTTTTAATTTTTAATGACTGTGCTTTTGTGAATATTATGAGTTTGAACGATTTTTTTTATACAAAAGTAGGCTTTAACATTTTTTGGAATTCGAAAATGTATTACGATAAATTAAATAAAAGAGAATTAAAAAAATATTTAACTGAAAAAAGTTTATTACACATTCCATGGTATTACTACATAGTATTAATTATTCTATAAACATTTGGGGCCATAACCTCCAAAGCCCTAACTCCTTAAATAAACACGGTTGATGTGATATTTGATATTCACAACAGCTCTCGACAACGGATATCTTCAGGTCTCGCAACGATGAAGAATAAATAGCGAAACATAATATTTGGTGTGACTTTCAAAATCTGTTGTCATTCATCAATCAGTCTTTAAAAGCAAGTTGCACCTGAAGCCTCTGGCTGAGGGCATGTTTACCTGGAGGCCACACATTATTGCTCCCACAGCCACATCTCTTTGAAATGACTACATCATGGAGAGAGGAAAGATGAATGATCCATAGAGAAAATGAAAAACTAGAAATATGAATTAGGAGTGCAATGCTGATTATAGAGGAATATTTATTTATGTACCCATTCGGTTTTTTTTTTCAAACAACACAAATTGGTAATATAACAAAAGAATGCAAATTTGTTAAGAATTTTCCATTGTATTTGCCTTACATTACATTACCATTAACCAAAAATAACACCTGAAAGTGAGTGGCATTTTGCATATTCGGAAAAGAATATTTTAGGTAATTACGCACAAATTAAATATATCAATAATATATCAATTGACTTAACTATGGGTCGGTACACAAATCATGATTGTTTACTGTGGTCCTTGTTTACTATGACTCTGGTTCAATTAAGCCCATAGTTCATAATCATATGAATTAATTCCTTTGGATTAAAATATAGGAAGTGGGTGACACAAAAGGAGAGAAGACTCCTAAAAAGGGGGAACAAAGTCATAAGTCGAGAAAGTTCATCAACTTTCATAAAGTTTGGTCTATTACATTTACGCTGGATTCTGCCCTTTACCGCCTAAACCAACTTTAAACATGTAGTAAAACGACAGAAGAATTTTCAGTCCATTTTTTAGTAGTAGTTGGTACGTTTGGATTAGAGGTGTTTATGGTTAGACAACGAAATCGAACTGAACCGATCATATTAAAAAAAATTGAATCGAATTGAACCGTGAGTTTTAGTTTGGTTCGGGTTCGGTTCAGTTCTTCGATTCGGTATTATTAAATTAAAAATAATTTTTAAATGATATTATTCAAAAAATAATAATATAAATCAAAGTTTTGGTTCGATTCAATTCAGTTTTCTATAAAATTATATATAAAAATAAAAAAATAACATAAAATCAAAGTTTTGGTTCGGCTTGGCTCTGTTCGGTTCGAAAATCACCAAAAATTCAAACCGAACCGAAACTTCGGTTTGGCCATTTTTCCGAACCGAATACATATAACGAACCGACCGAACCGGTCATTTTTGGTTAGGTTCGGTTCGATCGGTTCGGGACACTTTTAAACATCCCTAGTTCGGACTTCCTAAATTATGAAGGAAAATAAAGAAAATGTGGGGAATATTCTTTTTTATTATTTGATTCTAATAGAGAATTAAGGAAAAAGACATACACATACCATGCAGGTTTAGTATATTGTATCAATTTCTTTAGCGTATATTTAGAATCAAATAATAAAAAAGACATACACTTACTGCTCCACACATTTTTTTCCTTTCATATTCTCCAAGGAAAATAAGTAGTTCTTCTCATTCCTTTTTCTTTTCTCCGTTTTTTTTGTTCATTTCATCTATAATCTTCAATTAAGATCCAAGAATTTTCCAAAATGTTTGACTCGAATCTAAAACCATATGTAATCCTTGTAGTGTCGTCCTTGATTTCACGTATCCTACCTCAGTTTCACACTTGACAAAAGAAAAAGATCAAACTATGATTAATATATATATATATTTGAAATCCAAAGAAAATGTCACAAATAAATATGTGAGAATGGTACTTGTAATGAAATTAGACCCACTACTTCTAATTTTGAAAGCACCCTTTAAAACCGTGTAGCTATCTTTCTTCAACTTTCATTAGTGGGAGTGACGCGCTAATTAGGCAACTAACTAAGACCTCCAACCTTTACGACTGTCAATTTCAGGAAAAAAAATTGCAAAAAAAATTTTCCATTCATAAATCATTCATTTTATTCAATGATAAAAGATAAAATTATAAATTATTATACATCAATTAGTTAATTACAATTATGTATATAACTAATCTAATCTACAGTTATTAGATTTTTGAGCATTTTAAGGTTTTTTTAAATGTTACAAATATGATATTTTTTAAACTAATTCCAATTCCAAGGTAGTTTTTGACACGCCAACTGAAAATCAACTTTTGAAAAGACAATTCTAGATGACGCAATTTCTCGAGTTGACGTGAGTAGATCGTCTTTTAGAAAGATGATTTTATCCCAGGTTGATATCGTCTTTCCAAAAGACTGATCTACTCTCGACTCTCAAAATCCTAGGTGTGTATATTTCAACATATTCAATTTTTGAAATTTTTAATTTAACTTCTAAATTTTCAATATGAATATTGTGTTTATAGCTTGTGTTATGTGTTGAAAATTTATAGCTTGTTATGCCATGATAAAAAGTGAAGTTTTTTTTGTAGTTTGTTTTGTGTTTATAACTTGTTATGTGTTGACTAAAATTTTATTTATGAATATGTTGATAGCTTCTGAATTTTACTTCTAAGAGTTTAAATGTCTCAATTTATTTTGAATGTCTCAATTTATTTTGAATGTCTAGATTTAGTTCTGAAATTTTGTGCATATGAACGTGATTAAATATCACAGTACGCGTGACAAGATCTGAACCATAGGAAAGAACAACATGTCGTAGTCATAAGATCAGTTTGGATGATTGCGAGAAGGAAATTGGTCATGACACGTGGCAAGCAAATACAACAAGTCGGAGGAGCGTTAATCAAAATATTGGTCGCTAAAGCCCCTACATTTGGTTCCGAAAGGTCTAACGCGACGAACATATGTTCGTCGTAAATCTCATCACTTTCACCTTGTCAGTGAAAGTCTTTCACGATGAAAATTGAATCTCGTCGCGTTAGACCTTTTGCGACGAAAAAAACTGGTTGCAAAAGCTTTTCATGATGAAAATAAAATTTGGTCACAAAAAACTTTCGCGACAAAAAAAGTTTCGTCGCAAAGACCTTTGCCACCAATATTTCTCTTCTTCGCCTAAACTCTTTTGCAACCAATTTTTTTGTCACGAAATATTTTTGGCGACCAAATTTTACATTCCTAAAATGTAAATAAAAAAATGCTGAATTTTTTACTTTTCTTATACACCTGTAATAGCGATTAATATCATCAGAAAGTTTATTAAACCCGATAATTTTCTGAGAAATACATATATTAATCATTAATATATGTAACGTAACAAATTAATAGTAGTTCATTACAAAATCTCCGAATCATAATTCATTATAGAATTTGGTTCAGAAATGTATCTAAAGAAAAAAAAGTATTTAAAGTTTGATGTTACAACTACAAAGCTTAACAAATATTTTGAAGCTCATGTTTCTGCTGTTGAGTCAGGAGGTGGAAACCCATTTTGACGAGCCCAAGCGAGTAAGCTTCGTAGTTGGCTGTCCATCGACTTTATTTGTTTATTTAATTCTATATTTTCAACTCGACTCTTTTTCTTGGAAGATGTGGGTAGAGCTCCATGTCCAAGACCTTTATTTCACCCGAGAACTTCTTCAACTATCTCTTCTTCAGAGTGATGTGTGGAATCCTTAGCGATAGGCTCATCCCGTAAAGCACACATGCATACATGTAACATCAGAATGAGCCAAATTCAAGATAAATATATTCATCAATCATAAAATATTGAAAAAACATCCAGCAAAATCTGATTCAAAGTGATAACCCCTCCAAATTAAAACTGACTATTATTTTTAGACAATGAGTATCAATTAGAAAGTATTCAAAAATTATCTAACATTCTCATATATAAGGTGATAAGCCCCCCCCCCCCCCCCCCCC
>QANY01013389.1:249272-260436 GCA_003255025.1 Datisca glomerata | reverse complement strand
CCCCCCCCCCCCCCCCACACACACATTGAAACTAACACTATTATATTTAGACAATGAGCATCAATCAGAAGGTATTCAAAAATCATCTAGCACACTCAGATATAAGGTGATAAGCCCTCCCCCCACACCCACACACACATTCAAACTAATACTATTATCTTCAGACAATGAAATGTATTCTTTCAGTATTATCCTCTCCAACTCATTCACCATTCATCTCCATCCAAACAAAATCACACATGTTGTCTAACATTTCTCTCATCTCATCACCATCATCATCACTACCAAGGTGAGATGTAGTCCTATTCATCTCCATATTTGGTGGATGGTGATGTCTTTGTATCTTTTCACCATGAAACACCCAACGATCATAGCCCAATGCCATTCCATATTAGCACAAATGCATTTTAACTTCTATTAAAGACAATTGTCTTGAATTAATATATTTTTTACATGAACAATGAGTTTTCCCCTCTACATTGAGATAATTATTGGCCACACTCATAAACTGTGAAATAGCATCAATATACTCCTTGGACAATCTATTAGGATTTTTTATCCAACTCTTGTCCATTTTTTGAAACTCTGTAAATTAAATAACTATTTAGAGAAACTCTCAACAAAATATCCCTAAATTAAAGAGATTAAAATGTAAAGTTAATTAAGAGTGAAACTGAAATCAGAAACAGAGATGATTTCAGTGCATGATAAAAAAAATAGTTATAAATAGAAGGGTTATGTTCACATATTTTTCTTTAGATCGCTAAACCATTACTCGTTATCAATATTATATTTGTACTAACACATACTATTATTTTGAAATCACTTGTATCAATACTAATTAATCTCGTGTTTCAGATATTTTGTTATTCTTGATGCACATATTTCTAGTTGTCATCTACTATTATCAAGTAAAAACATTTATAAATAAATTCTTTTACCTAACAACAACAAAAAAACCATTTCTCAAAGCCTATTACCTTTGAATAAATTATACATTATAGATATTCTGGACGGCCTTTTATCGACTAAGAAACTCAATAAATTTTTTAGTCAAATAACTTCATCAAATATATAGTAGTAAATAGGATTACGTGGATTCCTAGAAGAACCCTTCTAGTCATTGAAGAAAAAAAAAGATGTTTAGATGTTTTTTTAAGTTACAAATGAATTTTTTGAAAGAACTATGAATCCATGAAACCAATTACACCCATCCATATTCTTAAGGAAATATTAGTTTGATCAACCAAAGAAAAAATAAATTCAATAATGGTGTACTTGTACTTATCAAAATTATAACATAGACACTAAGAAAGTGCATGTGCTATTTTTATCCATTCCAATCTCTCTATATAAGAAAAACTTATATAAAGGTGATTCATTATATAAAACTGGTAGAGTCATATTTTGGCCTTCGTTATTAATAATTTCTCTACAGAGACAGTGCAAGTGCACATGCTGCTTTTGTCCATTCCTAATCTCTCTATATAAGGAAAAATAAAATATCTATTTAACAATTTATGAAATTGATAAATAAAATAATTTATTTATCAATTTCATAGTACCATTTTCACATTAATAGTAATTACATTTATAGAAAATAACTTAAAGTTGAACTTAGTTTCTTTGAATCTTCTATAGAGGTAGAGATATTATCAAGAATCATGCCAAGAATCATCTGATTGCTTTATCTTCCGTGAGCTTTTCAGTTTAGCTAAATTTTATATCATCAAGCGCAGGTTCAAAATTACTATAAGCTGAAGAAAGATAATATGTTGGGCATCAAAACACCTACTCTGAAACAAAAGGATATCAGACAACAGCTGTAACAATATACAGGGTTGATGAATGCGAACCATAAAAATAGAGAACAAATAGAAATGAAATCAAATTACCTAAAATCACAGACCTAACTCTTAGAGAGCAAGAGCTCAAAATGATGATGATGAGCTTTGAAGCTCACTGGGGAAGTCTGTTGTGGAAGCTCAGCGTGAAGCTCGCCTAGGAAACAAATTGTTGGTGACGATCGGTGAAAAACAGAGGAGCTTTGTCGAGCGGGGGGGGGGAGGTTGAATGGGGAAGCTCTCTGTTGAGGGTTTCTGTTGTGTACAAAACTCTTGTTAAAACAACGGTGTTTTAACAAGGCTAAGGAAACGTTTACTGATAAAATAAAAACATTCATCGATAAAAGCACAGCTTTTACCGACCAATTTATTGTTTCCTTGATAAAAGTTGTCCTTTACCGACGAATTCAAAATATTCATCGGTGAAACGCTTGAAAAAATTGGTGTGTTTCCTTCCTGATAAAATATATTGCGACGCGCAAGAAATGAGTCACAGTAGGTTGCCTTTGGCAACCAACATTCAAGTTGGTCACTAAAAATGGGCCTTTCCTGGCGAATCTACTTACGTGGCTAAAAATGGGTTTTCTTGTAGTGAAGGTCATCCAATGGAGAGATTTACTCTAAATTTTAAGGAATATTGGTCGATCCCTAAAGCGAAGCTGAATCTTACCTAAAACGGGAATATCTCGTAATATCAAGCCAGAAATCCTTAGATATAGGAATATACTCCACTATTTTTGTAGTGATTCCATTATTAAAAATGTGATATCAGATTCTGTAAAAAGTCTATAAATGAAGGCCAATTGTAGCATTCATGGAGATATAGAAAATTATATACAAACTATGTTACATCTTGTTCACCGTTTTCATTCTCTCAAGCTTCTTATTATTTTTCGTGAGAGAGAAAAATCATTTAAATTTTGGTGATTTTATTGATAGCTGAGAAAAAGCCTCAAGAAAATAACCTCTCAAAAATTGAACAATGCCTAGAACTAGGTCGAACACCGCCCTCAACGAGGGAAACGAAATCAGGAATGGGGATGAGAATGTCAATTAACCTCTTCCGCCGACAGAGATGCTCCAAATGATCATGAACGAGATGCATGAGATGGAGCATATGAACGTTGAAGCATTACGCATGGCTTGACATACCATGCAAGACCAATTCAATACTACACAAAGGGAAGTTGCACATGCAAGAGCGGAGGTGACTCAACAAACTAATCACGAAGAACGGGAGATCTGTTCTGAGGAAACCGGGTGAGAAACCAGACAAGACTACAATGAGAATAGTCAGAATGTGCGAGATAAGGACGCAGGAATCTAGTCTCAACTTCACACAAGAGGGGCAGCGGAAGAACCACGTCCTCCGAAGGTCATGACCAAAGAGGCAATAAAGGAGATGCTAGAAAGCAAGATGATGGAGCTCGGTAACCTGAGGAGTGCGAAAAGGCTGACCTCGAGTCACTCCCTCGTACTTAACTTAGTCCATAAATACTAATGGTGCCGGTACCAAGGAAGTTTGTGGCGCCAAAGTTCAAGTGTTATGAGGGAAAGTCTGATCCCGTGGACCATCTTAGATGATTCAAACAAGTCATGGCGTTGCATCACTAGCCTTGATGAGACGACTCTAAAATTGTATCATTTCATTCCCTCTCAGTCAATTACTAACTTAACTATCATGTCCACTGTGTTTTTAGAACAATACTCCACGTACCGAACAGTGATGGAAGATTCGAAATAACTTTTAACCATCTCTGCCAAGAATGGAGAATCCTTGCGCGAACACACCCATGTGTTTAATGAAGAAATGACCAAGGTAAAAAATTGCGATGATCGAGTCGCCAGGATGGCTTTCAGATGAGGACTAGACCCGAACTCACCCCTCTTCGATGATCTATCAAAAGGAAAACCTTTGACCATGGCTGAGACGTTCCAATGGGCACATGCCTACATCACGGTGGAAGAGAAAAAGAAAAGCTTGTTAAAACTAACGGAAAAGAGGAATGATGAGCCCCGAAAAGAAAAAGAAATCCGCAGAACTGATAGAAAAAGGACTTAGAAGACGGAAAATGATGAAGAATGAGGTTACATTAAATGAGACAGAATTGAGAACCAGAGAAAATATTCGGATGAGGTCCATCCCAGGGACAAGGTTTATACTCCATTAACAGCGTCGATAAACCAATTCCTCGATATGACAAAAAACCAAACAATGGCTAAAGAGACCAACCATTCTTACAAAGGAGCCGCATTACAAGGATAAGGATAAGTACTGCTCGTATGACAAAAGCAGCAGGCATTACATGAAAGACTACTTCCAACTGAAGGACTATGTAGAGAAATTAGTCAAAGAAGTGTATATTAATCAATATGTGAAAAGGGAGGAATCGAGATGGGAAAAAGAAAAGGAGACCTGAGATGAAGAGAAACAAGACAATAGGAAACAACCACTTCGGATCGTTGACACCATCATTGCATTAACCGAGCATGAAGGAACCAGTAGAAAGGATAGGGAAATGTACTATAAGAAACCAATGTTGGAGGAATACTGAGAGCGGGGAAACACGTCAAATGATAGCGAAAGCCTACCATTGATATTTGATGACCTGGACTCGAAGCATGATGAGTGCCATAACGACGCCCTAGTCATTTTAATCCAAGTCGAGAATTGCTTATTAAGAAGGGTGTTGATTGATGACGGGAGTGCCGTCAATGTCCTAACCCGATCCACGCTTGAGAAGATGGCCATAGGAAATATGCAGTTGCAAGGGCCCCCACAATCGTTGATAGGCTTCAGCGGAGCAATTAGTTACTCGGAGGTAATTGTAGTTCTTCCCGTGAACGTTGAGCCTTACAACTATCTCACAGAACTTGTAGTATTGGACACGTCATCTCCCTATAACACCATCTTAGGAAGAACCTAGTTACATAACATGAGAGCTGATCGTCAAAATTCTTCCAAGTATTGAAGTACCAGTCTCCAGAAGAGATAAAGACCACCAGGGTAGATTAGGCAGCGGCTCAGATCTGTGCAATGACCGCGTTAGACTCAGTGAAAAGAAAAATGAACAGTAAATAAGTGGATGAGCTAATGATTGCTGAGATAATGGTTACTACGGAACAATAGCAATTATAGGAAGATAGGCAGGTGGGACCAAGGTATGAGGCAGCTGAAGAAACCGAACTCGTTTGCTTGGAAAAAAAAAGAAGACAACTAACTTTGGGACCCACCTAGAACAGACAGAAAAAGAGTGGCTGATAGAATTTCTTCAATAAAATAAGGATACCTTTGCAAACACAGCCCAGGAGATGCCAGGTATACCTGAAAATATAATATGCCATAAACTAAATATTGATTCTACTGTCAGGCCAGTAAAGCAATGGAAAATGAGTTTGGCGTCAGAATGAAACATGGCTATTAAAGAAGAAGTCGACAAGTTGCTAAAAGTTGGCTTTATCAGGGAAGTATATTACCCAGAGTGGCTTGTAAACATTGTCATGGTTAAGAAGAAGAACACAAAATGGAGAATTTGCATAGATTTAACAGAACTGAATAAAGCCTGCCCCAAAGACGAATATCCACTGCCGAGATAGATCAGATGGTTGATGCCACTTCGGGACACGAGATCCTAAGCTAATGGATACCTTCTCTGGATATAACCAGGTGAAAATGTTCCAATCTGATCAGGAAAAGACTTCTTTCATAACTGAACATGATATTTTTTGTTACAGAGATTAGCCTTTTGGTTTAAAAATGCAGGTGCTAGTTACCAGAGGTTGGTGAACAAAATCTTCTGAGAATTTATTGGGAAAATCATGGAGGTCTATATGGATGATATGCTAGTTAAGAGTTGTAAATATGAAGATCACATCAAATATCCCAATGAAGCTTTCTCAATCTTGAGGGGAAGCTCCATGAAATTGAATTTGGAGAAATACACCTTCGGAGTGGCAGCAGAAAAATTCTTAGGACACTTGGTCACACAACGAGGAAATTGAAGTCAACCCGGACCAGGTGAAGGCCATAATGGATATGAGATCCCCTCAAAACCAAAAAAAAATACAAGGTCCGACTGGGAGATTAGCGAGCTAAACAGGTTCTTTTTAAGATCAACTGACAAATGCAAACCCTTCTTTACAAAATTAAGAAAAAAACTCCACAGACGGATGGGATGAAGAGTGTGAAGAAGCTCTTAAAAAGATCAATGAATGTTTGTTGACTCCATTATTTTTGTCAAAACAAAACCTAGAAAACTGTTGTTCTTATATGTAGCCGTGTCGCAGACAATTGTCATCGCTGTTTTGATTAGAGAAGAAAAAAGAAGACAAGAGCCAGTGTACTTTGTAAGCAAAAGCTTGGTAGTGGGTGAGACCCATTATAAAAGAATAGAGAAACTAATACTGGTCATCGTGGTGGCAGCACGGAAACTAAGGCCCTACTTTCAAGCACATAGCATAAATGTGCTAATGGATTCACCGATCAGAATCCTCCTACATTCACCTGAGGTCAGCGGGAAAATGGAAAAATGATTGATAGAATTAAGTTAATAGAAAAAATATTACGAGCCTATGACGTTAATTAAAGGGCAAGTAGCGGTCTTCATAGCTGATTTCACTGCTGACAATAGTGAAGAAGCCGATAACGAACCATAGACCATTGGAAGTGGAACATGGAAGCTTTACATCGATGGAGCCTCAAAGAATAAGGGAGTCAGAGTGGGAGTTGTGCTACAGACTCCGTTTGGTGAAACACTAGAGCACCCCATTTCATTTGAGTTCAATGCCTTGAACAATAAGGCAGAATATGAAGCTTTGATAGGAGGAATCTCCTTACTACGGGAATTGGAGGTAAATGAAGTAAAAGTATTATGCGATTCGATGCTAGTTGTGAAATAGGCCACACGAGAATTCATGATGAAAGATGAAAGAATGATCAGTTATTTACAACGGGTAAAAGAACTATTGAACCAGTTGAAGAGTTACGAAATCCATCAAGTCCCAAGAATGGAGAAAGGACACGCGAATGCATTGGCAAATCTAGGATCTTCGCTACAACTCTCACGTAAGTGGAATATGCCTATCGACTTTCTCGAAAAACCATCATGTCTCACAACAAAGGAAGTAGCAGATATGGAAATTGTGAAGGATCCAAGCTGGTAAGATGATGTGATTTGCTGCCTGAAAGAAGGAGTACTTCTGGATGACTAGCTTCATGTAAAGAAAATTCAGCAATAAAGCACCAGGTACTGTTTAATCAACAATATGTTGTATGAACGATCATTTTCAAGTCTTTTTTTTTAAATGTATGTTGGAGAAGGAAGCCCAATATGTGCTGGTAGAAATACACGAAGGGGTGTGTGGAAACCATACCAGGGCAGGTCCTTGGCACACAATATTGAATGAGGGGTATTATTGACCAAAAATACATCAGGACGCCAAGCAATACGTAAAGATGTGTGACAAATTCCAAAGATCTGCACCTGCTATCAAGAAGGCCTCCGACGAGCTAAATACCATGGCCAGTCCATGGCCACTCCCAATGGCTCCCGCTCAGAAATGTTTCACAAAGTAGATCGAAGGTGAAGCATTCAAGAAGATTTATGAAGGAGAAGTGAGAGGATTTCTATGGAAAAATATAGTATGTCGGTAGGGGATCCGACAAGTCCTTATATCTGACAATGGACTTCAGTTCACGGGTAAAATGGTGAAAATTATATGTGAAGACTTGAAACTCACTAATCGTTTCTCCACTTTATATTACCCACAAGGGATGGCAAGCCGAGAGATCCAACCGAATTATACTCGATAGTATGAAAAAATGACTAGAATTGGCTAAAGGCTGATGGGTAGAAGAACTCCCGGCAGTACTGTAGGCATACATAATGACTCCTGGAGAGGCAACAGGCGAAACACCATTCACTTTGACATATGGAACAAAAGTAGTAATACCAGTTGGAATAGGAAGCTCGACTATAAGATCGAAGCCAAATGGACAGCAAAATGAGGAGCTATTAAAAAAACCATGATCTACTAGAAGAAAAGATAGAGGCAATTTTAGTCTGAATGGCTAGCTAAACTAGAAAAGGAAGGCTTACTTCCGGAAGAGAATCAAAAGAAGGGAGTTCCAAGAAGGGGAATTAATGCTGAAAAAGATCTTTCAAATGGAAGGGAAGCTCAGACCAACCTGGGAAGTACCATACATCGTTAAGGGAATAGGCGGCGGTGGTTACTATTACCTGGCGACTGAGGAAGGAAAGACTTGGCAAAACCGTGGAATGCTGTCCACTTGAAAAATTACTTTGTTTAAGTTTTTTCTTTTTTGAACATTTTTAAAATGAATAATTCTTCCCGTGGTTTTTTCTCCCCGCAAGGGGTTTTCCACGTAAAATCTTGTGTTAATTCTCCTCTCTTCTCTTTGATAAAATGTGAAAACTAAAGGTCGGTGGTCTTGTAGCCTAAGCTCTTGGGAACGACGAAACATGTTCCCTAAAATGTAGAAACTAAAGGTCGATAGTCTTGTGACCTAAGCCTTGAGGAACGGGGAAACTTGTTCTCTAAAATGTAAGAAAATAAAGGTCGACGATCTTTTGGCCTAAGTTCTTGGGAATGGGAAAATATTAACCCTACAATTTGAAAACTAAAAGTCAGAAATCTTATGGCCTAAACCCTTGAGAGTAGGGATGATTTCTCTTTAAAACGTGGAACTCAAAAGGTCGACGGTCTTATCGCCTAAGCCCTTGAGAGCAGAAGAATCCCTCTCTAAAATGTGGAAAATAAAGAGGTATGAGAAAACGGAAGTATGAGCAAACGGGAAAAATCAAGATAAGGTGGAAACAAAACGAGAAGCCCTAACAAACACCTAAATACACGAAAATGGTAATGACTAAACAAAGTGAAAATGGGACGTGAAGCGGACAAACGCCGAAGTACGTGAAAGCGAGAACGATCAAATAAGTTGGAAACAGGACGTGAAGCGGACAAATGCCTAACTACGTGAAAGCGAAAATGATCAAATAAGATGAAAACAGAATGTGAAACTTTAACAAATGCATAAGTATGTGAAGACGGGAATTTCGAGCAGAAAACAGGATAAAGGAACCCTAAGACAAAGAGCATCCGTTCGCAGGAAAAGGCAACTAAAAGCACCATAAGCAGGAGTTTCTTTTTTATTTTGTTCTTTAAATGTTAAGTTGGAATAATTAAAAAGTTTAGCCAAGAGCTAAAATTAGCAAAAGGAAATTTGTTTCATTAAGAAGTCTGAAGAGTGCAGCTAAGTGTTGATACCGTATTTTGTCCGGTCCAATACTTTCAAAATATAAAAAAAATTGCCCATATACTAGTCTAGGACTATGTGTATGATTTAAAAAATAGCTCAATACCTAAAACTAAAAAGAATTGTCCAAGGACTAAAAAATAAAAAGGGAACAAAAAAACTAAAAATAAAAAGTGAAGTTTTAAGTTTGCCTATAAATAGAAGGTCTTCACTTGAAAAAAGAGATTTGGAGAGTGAGAAAGAGAAGAGATTTTAGAGGGAGAATGAGAGGTCTTGAGAAAATAGTAAAAAAGGGAGAGAAAGAGAGTTTTCATTTGTATTCATCTTTCATCTTCTCATATTCTTTCAATTAAGGTAGTTCAAATTTATTGCATTTTTGCTTACAATATATTTTGTTTATTATTATTCATCATCTCTCTTCTTCATACCCATGTAATTGATATTTCTTTGTTTCCTTTTCCATACATAAGTTGTTTGCTCGTTCTTTATTATTTCTTCTACTCTTAATCTTAACTTTTATTTCCATGTATTGTTGATTCTCTACAAGTTTGATGATGAGATGTTTTTGTCATCAACTCAATCAATGAGGATGAGGATAAAATTTTTTAGGGGTGTAAAATTAACTCAATGTGAATCAACTCTTTAATGGGTTGAAAGTATACATTTGATGAAAATATCTCCTACAATAATTTCTCACACATAAAAATGCATAAAATAGAGAATAAAACTTCTATACAAGATTATGCAAATATTTAAGCTTTGATTTTTTTTATTGTTCTTACAAGTCATTTCTTCTTTTGTTTTTAATTTTTGTTCATCAATTTTGCAACAATTGTTTGAACTAGTTATCAACTATGATCACTCCTAGCAATGAAGGAAGAAAGGGTAATTAGTGAACTAAGTGGTCTAAAATAAAAAATGATATATTTATATCTCAAACAAAAATTATTTTATTTTTAAAGTTTCATTGATTTTTTTAGTGATACTTGTTTAAACTAGTTACCGTCCATGATCATTTCTAACAATGAAGAAAGAAAGAAAAAATGATAATTAGTGAACTACGTAGTCCAAAATAAAAAATGGTATATTCATTTTCCAAACAAAATGATCTATTTTTCTTTCGTAACACTTGTTTAAATTAATTAAATTCCATGTTCATTCTTTTGCTATTTGATTAGCATTGGGGGAAGAAAGAAAAAATAATAATTAATAGACTATTTAGTCAAAATGGCATGCTCATGTCAATTATATATGAAATTAAACATTTTTTCATAGATTAATTTATTTATGTAGATACCGTATTTTATCCGGTCTAATACATGAAATATACATGCTTTCTATTTTGGCTCATATAATAATCCAAGACTAAATGTATAATTTGAAAACTAATCCAATACTAAAATAAGGAAAGCGGTCCAAGGACTAAAATGTAAAAATTGAAAAAAAGGACTAAAAAATAAAAATTGAAAAAAAGACTAAAAGTAAAAAAGATAAACCTTAATTTTGCCTATAAATAGGGATGATGTCTTCACTTAAGGGGGGTCTTTTGGGAGTAAAAAAGGGAAGTCATTTTTTTAGAGTGAGAAAGAGAGGGGTTGGAGTGAGAAAGAGAGGTGATTTTAGAGAGAGGAAGAGGTTCTACAATTCTATTATCTTCATCTTCTTCCATTCTTTTTCTCAAGGTAGCTTAATTGTTTGGTACATTTGCTCATAATATATTTTGTTCATCTCTCTTTTTCATATGAATGTAGTTGATATCTTTTGTATTTTTTTATATATAAGTGGAATGTTCATTCTTTATCATTTCTCCTCATTTAAATCTTAACATTTTAATTTCATGCTTTGATGATTTCTTTACAAGTTGGAGATTGAGATGTCTTTGTCATCAACTTAATTAATGAGGATGATGATAAAGCTTTTGAGGGGTGAAAAAATTAATCAAATGTGAATCAACCCTTTTAATGGGTTGAAAGTGTACATTTGATGCAAAGATCCCCTAGGATAATTTTCTCACACATAACAATGCATAAAATAGAGAGTAAAA